>OZ007556.1:210364584-210964584 GCA_963931855.1 Philhelius festivus
CTGGACAAATATCTACTAAATTCGGCAAAGAAGCCGTCAATCACCCTAATCAACTAATGAGAAGGAGGACCGATAAGCAAAGACATCCTGAGCCATGATACCTCAGTATGAGGGAAACGGCCGTTTCCTTCTACGCTGGAACAGGATTAGCCTACCGCCGCAGTTAAAGGCCAACTCTTTTTACCAAATAAATTCAAAGCCCCCACTAAACACCCCAAGAACATTAAAGTCAATCGACTTTTAATTTTGAGTTTAAATGTAAAATATATACATATGTTATTTATGTATATTCTTTCAAAATTATCAAATCAAGTGGTCGGAAATCTTCTCTATAGTTCTCAAAAATAACCCGTGAGAGACTAATTCAAATACTGAATTTACCTAGTCGAAATAAAAAAACCGATCTTTTCGGGTCTAAATTCTTGTGACAACTGAACTTTATTTTTACTCAACATCGAACGATTTATTTAATATAAGAGAAGCATGTAATATATAAATTTAACCAATAATTCAATATATAAGAAAGGTATGCCATAAGTTAGACGAAGATATGAAAGAATATGTGTAGATCAAATCAAGTATGTATGCAAAAATACATAATACGTATAAAATTCATTAGTTTTATGTGTGTTTAATAATAGGGTAAATAATACTCGGTTTAATTTTCAACAATAGTCATCTATAATGCCTTAGAGTGGAGCAAATTTCATTACCACCCATATAGAGTGTCCAGAAGTGGTATTTCCATATTCCAGTACCGACTGTGAATATATTACATTAATTTCATCCGTTTCTCCGAAATTCAGTTGTAATAGAGACAGTTAATTTAAGGCCGAGTTTTCAAAAAGACTCACGAAGTTTACTAAGTTTAACCAAAATTCAGAGTCATTTCCGAAAAAAATGTATAGAACCAAAATTTTTAAATCGCAACTCACCTTGCGCGATAAGTTGAAAAAAAATCCAAATTTTTCCTCTAAGAAATTATATAAGTTCTGTCTATACGAGTACTAAAATTAAAGAAAATTCTTCCCCCCCTTTTAAGCTATTTTTCGATGAACTTGACAGATACAAATACATACACGAAGAAATTCACACATGTACATACACACAGACCGACTGATATTTCTTTTTTCTCCATCATCTTTTTGTTAATTTAGATTGATATCTCGAGTCTTATAGACCAATTAAAAAAGTCACTGTGGCGTATGAGTAACATTATTCATATTACCCAAAAACACATTTGTACTCATCGTATTAATTTGACGAGCGATCATTTTCCTAAATTTTGAGGACACTAATGGGATGATTCCTAATTGTAAAATTTTTGAGCATAGTGTGAAGGTAAGGATAGTTAAAGAGGATTTCAAAGAAAATACCGTTGCACATTGGTTTTGAAAATTTAAATATTGGGCCGGCAAAAGCATTACACATTCATGTAGTGCGACTTAAGAAATAATCTCTAAGCTTAAAAGAACGTCCAAATTTGGTCTCAAGGATACCGAGGGGATTCTTGCAACTTGCTCTTTCACTAAAACAGTGTTTATAAAAATAACGATGAAATAATGAAAACCATAAAAAATTTCGGCGGCGCTTCACGGGCAGCGTTTCCCTTATATTTTTATTACATATCATTTTTGAAAATTTGTTTTGGACTCAAGTAGGCTATAGGTTCAAAAAGTTCTACAAATATTTTCCAAATTTTTTATCTGTCATGTTCTTTGAAGAAAAGTGTATTTATCTCAAAAAAAAATTCTAAGTTTTTGAATAAGCAGAAATATGTGTTCTATTGGCAACAAAAATTACCAAAAATGATAACAGGTCACCATACCACTACATCAGGTGCCATAGATTCGTTTTTTGTCTTGACTTTACTACCAATCGGATTTTAATCAAAAGCTCCTTCAAATTTAAATAATATTGTTTATACAAATTTAAAAGCAGTCATATTATTTCCTTAAAATTAAAAAAAAAACTTTGTAAATATTAAAAAAAAACAATACAAATCATATCCTTGAAATGTATCCACTTCACGAAAACCCATCAAGCACTTTATCCTTGCCGATGACATATTTTTCCACCATCCAGACACATAATAAAACCCTGCCATAACTTAACTTAACAAATTGATCAACTCATACCTCATTTCTTCTTCAATTCATCAATTTCAATACGGCGAAGTGAATTTTCAAAAATAAGATATACCAAATCATTGCCAACAACCACAATATTGTACAAAATCGATTTGATTCAATTTAAAATGCTAATAAAGCTCTTTTTGCAGCCACTTTACCAGAGGCACATCACTCTACCTATGAATTTGCCTAGAAATGATTTTTTTTTCTATCAGTGTCTCGAGTTGTCCTTTTAATAAAATTACCATGGTCCATGGGACGCATCAAAACACCATTTAAAATCGAAGATACACACGCCAGTAGGAGTGCCGTTAGCTACACGAGAAAACTTTGTTTGCGCTCTTGAATATCCTTAAACTCTTGAAAACGTTTTGTAGAACATAAATTGAACACCATTGTCGTCCTTGTTGTTGTTGTTGTTGCTTTTGGTGATGCTTCTCCCATCCGAAGGAAACAACTTTGGTCCCTAAAGAATAATAAAATATTGCCATTAGGGCGTTTGTTGGTTATTTGCCTGATGTGCTTACGCACTCATGACACTCGGGGATGAATATCTTTTAAGACATTTTGTTTCCCTAAGTAGCTGCAGGACACTTTCTTTGGAATTTTGAATTATTATTAAGTAATATAAATTCTTTTCTTCCGAGAGCAAATTATCAATTTTGAGACTTTATTCGTATGGGTCAAGTGGCCCTTCTTTTCCTAAGTTTTCCCCACAAACATTGAAAACCAAATTAAATTCCCTTTACAACGTGCAAGTGACTCACAAAATTTCCCTTAAACTTTACCTCTAACCAATGTTGGGAAAGAGATTTACAAATTCAGTTTAAAAAGTGGTCACCGTCTCGGTTTTGCTGTGTTTCGTGCCAAGTGCAGATAGTTTTTGGCAGACAATTGAATGCAGTTGCCTATACTATATTAAAAATGACAGATAGCTTTCTCACACTGGTGCATTTGGGACAGATTTTGGCGATGGGAATTCTAAAGGGTGTTTTTTTTTCAAATCTTCTAGAATTGTGTGGAAAAAAGAAAATAACGGTCGGTTTTTCTTATTATTCTTATTTCTTATTTTATATTATTATTTCTTTTTGTTTGATTTGATTAAATTAGATTAGAATCGTCTTTATTAATTTTTTAATAAAAAAAATATTACAAACTTAGTAGCATTCTGTCTGCGGGATTCAATATTTTGCAGTAAAAACGTCTAAGAAATACGAAACAGTCTTGCATGAAGAAAATCATTGAAATAAATATAAGAATTTGTCATAAGCTTTTTTTTAGAAATTTTTAGAACATTTTTTCTCAAAAGCTGTTCCAAGATTTAAAAAAAATTCAAAAAACTTAATTTATTAAAAACTAGCCAATGGTTGAAGCAACCTTTCCAAAAAATGTTTCTTATTTGTACCTCCAACAGAACAATTTTTTTTTATTTTAATTTTTCAAAAAGTGTACGACAGATTTTATAAATTGATTAAAATCTGTCGTACACTTTTTTAAAAAATATTGTGTATTCAAATTTTCAAACATTTTGTTTTTGGATTTTGAAAAACAAAATTCGAAATCTGCTTGAAAACTCAACAATTCGAAAACCTTCTGCTCGTTTTTTATAGTCTTGACAATTAACCTTAACATTAAAATAAGAAACCACCATGGTTAGGTTGAAGTGGCTGTCAAAAGAAAAGCCGACACACTTAGACCATGAAACCACCATACAAATGTTCAAAAATGGTTTTCAAAAATTTATTTTTCTCGAAATCGAAAATACAAAGATAACTGCTGAGAATCTTTCATTCAATCATCATTTTTGTAACTGAATTAAACATCATTCAATGTGTATTTTTTAATAAAGGGTATTTCAATAAGGGCGGGTAGATGCAGAACTGAAATAAGACAAGTTAGTTGTGTATGAGGTATTAACAAAACTCTTCTTTTATTTTAAAAAGGCCTTTATATGCCATTATGTATGAAATATGACATTGTTCAAATGCTAGCTTCGGCTTCTTCAGTCGATTGTGGTTTATTCTCATAAACCTGCGACTTCAAGAAACCCCAGAAAAAAAAAGTCTAGCGGGGTCAAATCATATGACCTTGGTGCCCAATTCACGTCACGTCTGCGAGAGATAACCTTATCCTCAAATAGTTTATGTAGAATCTAAATTTTGGCAATACCTGTATGGAACGTATAGCCATTCTGCTGGAACTACAAGTCATCTGGGTCCATATGGTTCAATTTAGGCCATAAGAAATTGGTTATCAACGTTCTGTAGCACTCGCCATTAACGGTGACCACCTCGTTTTCATCGTTTTCGAAAAAGTACGAATCTTTAAAGCCGCTGCGCTGGCCCAAAATCCATACCAAACGGTTATGTTTTGAGGATACATTGTCAAATGGTAAACCTCGTGTGGGTTGGTGTCGTCCCATATATGGTAATTTTGCTTGTTAACACAACCGTTCATCCAAGAATGCGCCCCGTCGTTAAAGATGATCTTTCGGAAGAAATTGAGGTCTTATTTCAGACGCTCCGAAACCCAGTCATCGAACAAATGGCGTTGTCTATGGTCATTAACTTTGAGCTCCTGGATCAGTTGGATCAGGTACGGGTGTACGCCTAAGTCCCGATGTAAAATTCTTCGCGAAAGGCTAAGTTCTTGTGCGAGGCAAGGTCGTCTCAAATTTAACCACCAAATGTTGAAAAGTCGACTGTGAAAGGCGCAACAAGCGCAACGTTCGGACTAACGCAAATTTCTCAAGAAGATTTGGGATAGGTCAGATTCGACTTGGATTACAAAATTTAGTGTATTTAGTGGTAAGTTAAAGATTTTCACTTTCGACTTATAGGCACTATGTAAGGGAAGTTATGCATTCGCAAGAAAAACGAACTCGAGACTTTGATCAAAGTTGACATTACTATGACAACAAAGACGAATTAAGTGGGTCTCGCAACTCTGTCTGTCTGTCTTTTCGACTAGATCCTAAGCGGCTCGGCCGATTTTCTTTAAACTTGGTTGATAGTATTTTCATTTTTTTTAAGACCAAAAATAGCGGTACCTGCCATACGATCTTTTGTTCGAAATTTTCTAAATATTTTTTATCTCAAAAACTGTACCACAGATTATTCAAAACAAATTTTTTTTGGATTTCAAAAAAATTTTTTTTTAAAACTCAAAATTTCGAAAACCCTATTCTCAATTTTTTTTTAAAACTTAGTAGATAAAAGTTTTTTAATATAATCTACAAGATTGAAAATAAAGCGTTTTCAAAGCATCCTTTGTACTGCTCCTAAAAAGTTATAAGAATTTGAAAGATTAATCCCTGTTTATCAAACACGTTTGCTTCAATCCATCTTAAAAGCTCTTGTAACACCGCTAGAGGTAGAGTAAGGCACGGCTGTTTCTCCAATTGTTCTAAACTTCAAAAACACTTTTGAGATATTATATAGTATTGGATACATTAGCCTATGGGTACCTGAAGTTTTTAGAAAGAGAAGCAATGATCCACACGCAAATAGGCTACTGTAGGCGTTTTGTTTTTCAGTTGCAAGAGGTGCACTGACCTTATAAAAAAGGAACTACATATGTTACGTTTTTAGCTCGGATCTCTCAACTTGCAATTATTTTTAACCTCAGAGCTCGATCGGGCCTCGCTCGATGAGCTAGCTGAAAAATAGACCGAGCAGATCGAGAAAAAAGCTGAGCGTGGCTAGTTTTATTAATCTTTTTTTCATTTTGCATTAACCAGAAATTAATTTAAAAGAAAAAATTCTTGAAAAAAAAACAATTTGACAAACAAAACTGACAATTAAGACAATTATTAAAAATATGATGCATACATACCGGTTCATTGCAACTGCCTGCTTACACTTTTCATAACATGATTGACAGCAGCTTGCTTAAAAGCCACCGGGTATCAGGCTGTTTTAGTTTTTTTTTTCTATGAAATTTGAACCTCTTAACATCTTTTGTACTGTCTCATTTTCAAATTTTTAATTCATTTATCATTCTATCATTTAAAAAAAACACCCTATTTAATTTGTAAATGGAAATTTAATTAAAAACAAGGGGAACTTTACAAGAAGTACAGAACATACCAAAACTGTTTTTGACAAGGATGCTATTAATTAACACCTTGCGGCAGTTGTTGCTAAGAGCTTCTGGGGAAAGGGACAGTATTAAAAGTTTAATTTTAAGTGAATCAATTTTTGTTCAAAAGCTCAATGTTTTCAACAGAAAAACCAAAATCTGAGTCTTTGATCTCTAGGCAGTCGTCCAAGAACAAAGTGAAAATTTTAACTTTTTTGCTTTTGTCCTGCATAATGGTATATAGACATTTTATACTATGAAGTTGAAAGCATTTTAAATTTTGTTTTTATATTTGAGACTTTTCCTAGATGATCAATTTGACATGGTATTTAAAAATGAAGGTGACATGACGTAGACAGGCACTCAAATAAGAAATAATATAGAGACATTGATGCAATTACTTGTTTCCTAATTTGAGATATTTTTCGTGATTTCTGTCATGTTTGTGTCTTTGAAATCTGTTAATATCTTATATAACGTGCCTGTATTTAGATTGAGTATAGTTGTCAAAATATTTCCAAGCCCCCAAAAAAATCAATTCCTAAAATTTTAAGATTTACATCAGGGTTGCGAATTTTTGAATTAAAAAAATCATAAGTCATAAGTCTGTAGATGATTTGTGAATTAAAAAAATTTAAGTCATAAGTTAGTTAGTGACTTATGATTTAAAAAAAATTTAATTCATAAGCTACTAAGTGACTTATGAATTAAAAAAAATTAATTCACTACCTACAAGTGACTTATGAATTAAAAAAAAATCTAAGTCATGAGCAAGTTAGTGACTTATGAATTAAATTAATTCACAAGCTACTAAGTGACTTATGAATTTAAAAAAAATTAATTCATAAGTTAGTTGGTAAATTGTAAATGTTTAAGCTTGTTTTGACTACATAATTATTTAATTATTAACGAAGGTAGATTTCAAGCTTTTGTGTGTCATAAAATTATCATGCAAGCTTATAAATTTTCCAAATAATAATTTTTTAATCCATTAGCTTATGAATTAATTTTTTTTTGATTCATAAGTCACTAGGTAACTTTTGAATTAATTTTTTTTTATTACTTAAGTCACTTACTTGCTCATGACTTAAATTTTTTTAATTCATAAGTCACTTGGTAGGTTGTGAATAATTTTTTTTAATTCATAAGTCACTTACTGGCTCATGACTTAAATTTTTTTTACTTCATAAGTCACTTAGTAGGTTCTGAATTAATTTTTTTTAATTCATAAGTCACTAAGAAGCTTATGATTTAAATTTTTTTAATTCACAAGTCACCAACTGACTTACATATGAATTAAATTTTTTTAATTCATAAGTCAGTAAGTAGCTGCTGAATTACATTTTTCTTAATTCATAAGTCACCCACTAGCTTGTGAATTAAAGCCAAGCTTAAGCTAAAAAGTGACTTAAACTTTTGCAACCCTGATTTACATAATATGTATGTGCATATACTCATGTAAAAACTCTATAACATAAGTTTTAGTTCATTTGTATATTATTAGTTTAATGTATGCTTTAACACAATAAAAATATAACCAAAGCTTCTCCAAGTGCCCGCATAAGTGTGTTAAATTGTCGCTTTCAAATTTATCAATTAAAAACGTGATTAGGAGATTGTGAGATAGATGATGTAGTAATGGAAAATATAAATATTTTGTTGGAATCTAAGTATGACACATGGATTTGTTCCTTTCTTGTGAGACGGTGCTCACATTGGACTTACTCAACCGATTTATTTTGACGTAGGGCCACCCTGTCGTGTTCAGACACAAAAGTAGTGTGAACACTCCAGACTCACTTTGACGTCTTGTAGTTGCCATAATTGACAATGTTTACAAAATTTAATAATATTTAAAATGAATTTCAACTCAAAACACAAACTAATAATAAATAAATAAATGATGGTGATGGCAGTCAACAACAGTCATATGTCACCAAAACAAATGTAAAAAAAATCATTAATTTTCAATTTTTTTTTAAACCCTGCCTCACTTTCTCGTCTCTTTCTTACCATGAAGTGCGAATGAGAAAAAAACACAGAGACGTCAAAGTAAGTCGGCGGAGTGAGTGCAATGTGAACACCGTCTAAGAGGCAGTCCCCCTAAAAACATTTTTTTCTGAGGTTGCCGTAGTAGGAAATGGAACACGGTCCTACGGCATGACAGTCCAAGGATCTAACCATTATGCCAAGACGTAGATTACTCACTATTTAATTGTAAAAAAATACCCTCAAAATACGTACCATATTGGTCCTAATGAGAAATTAAACATTTATTCATTAACAAACAATTCAAAAAAGGGTTGAAATTGGATCGAAAAGTTATCAAGATCAAAAACGGATTGAAAAAAAAATCGAAAACGAACCGAAAACGGGTTTATTATGTCGTTTTAATTTGGCAATCCGGAAGCCTTCTGGACTCTTCTGAAAGTGTTCACTTGGGAAAAAATGACAGTTCTTATTCTAAGGCCCCAGTTATAGCTTTCATTGAAATGTATCATTGAAACAAATCAGTGGAATGCTAACTTCATTTTTTTGACAAGCCAGTTATAGCAATCATTGAAAAATTGGTCTCAGTAAAAGATCTTGTCAGTGGCTGATTAAAACCAATTATATGCATTTGAGGTTAGAGTTGATCATTGAAAGGAAAACTGACATGTGAAAATAGAAAGAGAATCCATATTAAAGAAACGAAAATCAGCTGTTCATTGAAATTGATTTCTATTAGTGAAATAATAAATGTGGATTTAAAAAAAAAGTTTAAATAAATTAATAAATTTATAGAGTAAAAAAATTCTACTACTCACTACCTTCATTTTGGTACCAATTAAAGACATTGTAGTGTTTGTTCGTCTTAAAAATGGGAATGAATTGATGCATTTCAATGATAGCTATAACTGGGGCCTTAGACTATAGATTTTGGTGACTTGTGGTGTCCATGTTGTTTGAGTGACATCTGTCAAAATTGTTGTTTATTATTCAGTTGCTGATGCACGTCCAAATGATAAAACTTTATTATCAAAATGTTTGTTCGTTTCGCCCAGGTAGATCTGTTGGCCTCGAAGTAAATGATGACAATGCCAAGTATATGCTATCAACAAATAAACAAACATCTGTCCACCGATTAGGGCAAAACGAAAGGCAAAAACGAAACGATTAGGGCTCTATTGATAGTAAAAAACTTCGAAGTAGTTAAAGAGTTAATCTCAACTCGACGAACGACAACTTAGTGGAGATCCGACGAAGAATTACCTTAAGAAATTGCTACTACTTCGGTTTAGCAAAACAAATAGTCAAAACACCTCACTCGTAAGACGAAACCCTTACTCGTATATTACCATTCCTGTTTTACGGTGCCGAGTGCTGGACTATAAACAGAAAAGAAGAGATGAAACTGGGCTTTTTGGAAAGAAAATTTTTTCGGCAGATGTTTGTGTACGAGAAGAGCAAACGGAGGAAAAGATATAACCACGAACTCTATCAGCTGTTGTCCAGAAAGTCAATACCTTGACTACATTGGCGCGGCCATATTGAGCGAATGGATGTCAGTGCTCCAGTAAAGAGAGTCTTCAAATCCAAGCCCCAAGGTTCGCGGCGACAAGAAAGACCAAAGCGCCTGTTTAAAGACGAAGCCATTTCGGAAGCCACAGCGCTTGGGCTAGACGACTGGAAGCAGTTCAGCGGAATCACAAAAGATTAAAAGCTGCCGTATCTTAGTTAGAGATCCTTCATGGATCAGAAGTAAGAAACTGGCTGCAGTTGCTTATTGCTCGAGGACCTGGTCCATTATGTACTGTAGCGCCGCTTTAGTTTAGTAAGCTAAAAAGTTACATGGCATTCTGTTTTAAGCTTCAACTATTAAAAGAGTTTTTTTAACCTTTTCGAAAGTGAATTTCATGCTTCTGAACATTTTTCTCTAATAACATCGATTTTGAAAATTCTAAAACCTTTAAACATAAGAGCAGGTTCATGCGAGAAATCTCACCATCATGAAGCGATAATTTTTGAGACATTACCAATTTTGTGTGAATGAAATTTGTTGAAATAATCGATAACAATTTCTAATGAAGCATAGAAATGACTGTTAACGTCAGCCAGATTAGAGTGCTCGAATTTTATATTTCTGGTAAAAAATCATCATGAGCGACGAATCACATTTCGTCTAGATTGACTTTTTAATAAACAGCATACCCCCTATTGGGGCATTGAAAATCCTCGATTGATCCTAGAAGAGCTGTAGATAGATAGATACTCGTAGATAACAAAATTTTATTTCAAAAAGAAAATTGGTAGAATATTAACTTAGCTTACTTTACTTTAAAATTTTAAATTATATGACAATAACTTATAAAGTTGCCTGTCAGGTTAAAGTGTTTTGATATAAATAATTAGCTTAAGCTTAGCGATGTTTTATGAATACTCATTGTCATTAATAATTAAATTTCGATAACGTAGTGCATTTTTGAGGAAGTTGTACAGTTGGTTATAACTTTGTCCATTGAGTATATTAAGGAACTGGTCTCGATTCAGATGCTCACTGCCGAAAAACTTCATTCTGTACGTCTTGAATATTGGACAAAGTCCTACAAAGTGGCACGTATTTTCTGCTGCATCAAGGTTACAGATTGTACAGATGCCAATAGACTCTCTGTTGAATGCTCTGGCGTTAATATTAAACAATCCACATCGGGACCTAAAAACCAGACTAATCAACTCACGTGAATTTTGATCATTGAAGTAATTTGGAACTTCTGCATATCTAAGGTTGCAGTACTCATCGTGAAATTGTGATTGTTTAGCTCGTTGTGTGTTCTGTCTAGTATAGAAGAGCTGTATGATGCGCCATTTGGGTCCGTGGTGTCATTGGGCCATATTTCTTTGAGGATGCCATAGACAATGTTGTAATAGTCAAAAATCCAATCTGTTGATTGATGGTTAATTTTAGCAATTTTCAGGTCTATGTTCCTGAAAAACGGCGTGTCTCTATCCGAAAAACTCGCCACTTATCACGATAACAGTTTTTTGTAAGGTTAGGTTAGGTTAATGGACTGATAGTTGATCTTTTTACCGTCACAATGTAGACCAGTTGTGACTCCCTTGTATTGAAACCTATGATAATCATAATGTCATTCAAGCCCATTGAGGGTGTTGATAAGTTACAGCAAGCTATAGCCTAAAATGTCGGAGGGTAATCTTAAGTCATTGAAGAAATGTCTGTCGTCACATAATCATCTGGTTGAGGAGAGGTAGACGCCTTCTAAGGGCGTGGTTCTATCCTTAACCCCCACTTGAGAAATCATCCCTCCACCAGGCCCGTAGCCATTTGGTATCGTTATTAAATTTCAATATGATTTTGCTTGGAATGACAGAGAGCTCCTCCAAGTCGTTGAAGAAGTGTCTTCCTGGGTGCCTGTTTTTCAGATGATATTGAGCAGGGCAGAAACACAGTTAGTGAAGAGTATCCTCATGCATCTCCTCGTCACCGCATACTCTGCATAAGTCGTCCATACTGAGTTTCATCTTTTTCTTGTTGTGACCGGTGATGAGGCGATTGTGACTGCTTTTGCATTTGCCAATATGAAGTTCCAAGTTATTCTTTTGGCACCAAATACCCCCAATGTTCAATAACATATTCGACGTCATTGATAATTGTTGAAAATCAAGCAATCGTTTCAAAATTTGTTTTCACTTTACATATTAATTTTTAATTTAAAATTTATATTCATTCCGAATTCAAACTCTGTACAAGCAAGACTAATAAACTTTACTTATTACTATTTTTTATTATAAATATTTTTGGAATCCTTTCGGCACATAGAATCTCAATAATAATTAATCAATCCCAAATGGCTGCCTTGCGGAACGCCAGATTTCCTATTGAAAGTATCTGACATTGAAGATCTAAATAAGTCCCGATATTTGCGGTCCAATAAATATTATTCCTTCAATTAAATGAAATCAGGGGGAAATCCAAGAGCTTTTAGTTTGAATGTGATAATTTTGAGTGAAATTTTATCAAAGATCTTATCTCCCTATCTAGGTTAGGTTAGGTTAGGTTGGAGTGGCTGTCTAGTTGTTGTTGACTCACTTAGACCTCAAGGATCCGTTGTGATACCACTAAAGAAGTAACTCATGGGAGAGTAATGAATTTAAACAAACCATTTCGTGCTTTTAATAAAGTTAGATAGACATTTTGTGTCGATCTTTGCCAGTTCACTGGTATTATCGAAGAAGGGATTACCGAGATAGTTATTCCTTCTATTGGAGAGTACTGGACATGTACATAGAAGGTGTTGGACTGTTTCCTCTTCCTCCTCGTCCATGCAGCTTCTACAGAAGTCATTTGTGTAGACTCCTAGCCTCAAAGCATGTCTACCTATGAGGCAGTGTCCTGTTATAACTCCGATTGTAGAGCTTATATTTTGTCTGCTCAGGGAGATCAAGTCTTTTGACCGTTTAAGGTCTATGCTTGGCCATATTTGTTTGGTTGCCAGGCAGGTGGTACCC
The DNA here is from genome assembly GCA_963931855.1 of Philhelius festivus. NCBI lineage: Eukaryota > Metazoa > Arthropoda > Insecta > Diptera > Syrphidae > Philhelius > Philhelius festivus. The sequence goes on from OZ007556.1 coordinate 210,377,304, forward strand.
TGTGACCATCTAGCATTCGTTGATTCTAGAGCATGTTGTTTGAGAAGATATTTGCATGTAGCAAGTGGTGTTCCTATGTTATGTTTTTGTCTAACAGTAGGCAGAAGTGTTCCGTTTTTGGCGAGCTCATCGGCTTTGCAATTTCCCGGAATGTCTCTGTGGCCCGGCACCCAAATGAGGTGAATATTAAACTGTTCAGTCATCTCAATGAGAGATGTTCGACAATCGTGGACTATTAGAGAGTTTGTGGAGACAGACGCGAGAGATTTGAGAGCGGCTTGGCTGTCTGAGAAGATTCGTATATCCTTGCATGATATAACGTTTTCTTTGAGCCAGGATAGTGCCTCTTTAATCGCCATTACTTCTGCCTGGAACACACTACATTTATTGGGAAGTCTATATGAAAGACTGAGATTCAGTTGTTTCGAATAGATACCACTTCCAACGCCGTGATCGGTCTTTGAACCGTCTGTATAGAAGTGTATCGCATTGTCTTCCAGGAGTCTCTCTTCTTCCCAAGACGATCTTGAAGGGATGGAAACAAGGAAGCTGTTATCGAATACCATTTTTGGGGTGGTATAGTCTAAGCGATCTGGGATAGATCTGAAATTGTCTAAGATGGTAGTATGACCAGTATTGTTACTGATCCATTGAGAGGTGGCTCTAAGCCTTACGCATGAGTTGGCTGCCACCATTTTGGAGAAGATGTCAAGAGGTGTTAGGTTTAAAAGCACTTCCAGGGCTGCGGTTGGTGTTGAGCGAAGTGCTCCTGTGATGCACATACCTGCTGACCGCTGGACTTTGATGAGTTTATTTAGATTTACCATCTTGTCCAGTGCGGTCCACCATACGACAACTCCATAAATGAGTATCGGTCTGATTACCGAGGTGTATAGCCAGTGGGTTATTTTTGGGGAGAAGCCCCATTTTGAACCTATAGCCTTTTTACAAGTAAAGAGCGCTACGGTAGCCTTTTTTACTCTTTCATCAATATTTGCCTTCCAATTTAATTTTTTGTCTAAAATGAGGCCTAAATATTTGGCTTGGTCGGAAAATCTTAATGGTATTCCTTTAATCTTGGGTGGGTTAATCTGAGGAATTTTGTACCTTCTCGTAAAGAGTACTAATTCTGTTTTATGTGGATTGACGTCCAAGCCACATTGCTTAGCCCACTTTGTTAGCCTATTTAAGGCATTTTGTAGGAGTTCTGAGAGAACTTGGGGGTGTTTCCCAGATATAGATATTGCAACGTCGTCTGCATAAGCAATCACCTTGAAACCCTCTGCTTCCATTGATGTTAGAAGTTCGTTTACTACCATGTTCCATAAGAGAGGCGAAAGGACCCCACCTTGGGGGGTACCTCGATTCACCGATCTGGTGGTAGTAAAACTTCTCATGCTGGAAGTTATTGTCCTGCTTTTGAGCATGAGACTTATAAGTTCTATGAGAGATTTCTCTAATTTCAGCTTGTTCATTGCTGTTGTGATCGCCTGGTAGCTGACGTTGTTGAAAGCTCCTTCGATATCTAGGAAAGCTACTAGGTTGTATTCTTTGTATTTGAGGGAATATTCAATACCACGTACTAGCGAATGAAGTGCTGTTTCTACTGATTTTCCCTTAGAGTACGCATGTTGAGCTGTGGAAATGAGACATGGTTTTAAGTTATGTCTGATGTGAATTTCAATCAATCTTTCCAAGGTTTTAAGAAGGAAGGATGATAGGCTGATTGGTCGTAGATCTTTAGGGTTAACGTGAGAGGGTTTCCCTGCTTTAGGAATGAAGACTACTTTCGCCATTCTCCAGGCTTTAGGAATATATCTCAACCTTACGCAGCTCGTCAGAATGATTTCCAATGGTGTAATGATCATGTCAGAGCATTTTTGTAATTCGGCCGGAATGATTCCGTCTGGTCCTGGAGATTTATATGGATCAAAGCTATCTACAGCCCATTGCAGTTTTTCCCGCGTTATTAGATCAACTGTGTCGCTTGTAGCGGTTTGAGACTCTGATGTTAAGTCGTAAAGTATGTTAGAGCTACCAGGAAAGTGGGTGTCTAATAACAGATTAAGAGATTCTTCATCTGTGGTAGTCCACGTGCCCGCTTCTGTCGTTAAAGCACTGGGTATAGATGGACTTTTTGAGAGAATTTTCCTGAGTCTTGAGGCTCCCTATCTAGATATCCATAAAATAACAAACTTGAAGTCCAGTGGGAACGAAGGAACGAAGAAAGTTAACCCTCTCTTCATTCGTCGTTTTTTTCTGGTTCCGTTAACTGTACTACCATTTACAGCTCTATTTTTAAAATCGCTTCGAAACGCACGAAATCCTAGGGTATTCTATCAATACATAGGTACACTGTACCTCTTTTGGATATAAGGAACCTATCTCTCATTTGTTGAGTGTTGATCCGACAACATTAAAGGACGATTCATATGAGAGCGACCAAAGACCAACGAATAAAAGAATAAATGGGACTTAAAACATTTATACATACATATAAGTCTAAATTCTTCACAAAAACTATTTAAAATTGTATAAAACTAATTGAAGTTAATGCCGTTTGGATACTAAAATTTGCGTTTTAAAATTTGGTAATCACGAAATGCAATTTGATTGTTACGAACTGCCAAACTCAATTCGCGTTCCACTTTTCATCCTCACTGCAATGAATGAATTGTTCGCCAAATCATTCTTGTGTTTGTTTAAACGTCATTCGGGACGAATAAAAAAACTGTTTCCACTTCAACCTCAATGCTACTTTCTTAAAACTCCGTCTTCACTTAACTTCTTAACATACCCATAGACATACATTTCATAGAATACATGTATGTATATGACACTTGTATGTACTTCCAATAAAAAGAACTCGAACGATGACACCGTTCAAGCCAAAATGTTTTTATTAAAATGGAAAGTTATTAACAACGAACATTTTATCAATCCGTGTGACAGCTAAGACGAGAGTTTAGGAGCGGATAGTTATATTATTCAAAACACAGCCGACAGAATTTGGGTTTTGTCCCAATCAAAATTCTATGTCCCTGAAAATTCAACGAATTCCTTACAAAAACCCAGCAGAAATAATGCTGATGGAAAGTTATTCTATCAATTGGAAAATATACAGTATCAAAAGCAAATAAAAAATCAATTCGATTAGCAAAAAAAAAGTGAACAAAAATTTTGTTTTCGACTTCCGGTAAAGTGAAATCTTTTGTCAGTTAAAACAAAAATGTAAAATATTTAATTTGAAAAACTACAACTTCAATTAAGAAACGTCGACTGTAGGTATGACACAAATCAATCAAGTCCGCATAATTGAAATTAGTCATTTAGTGAATTTGATTCATCTGAGCACAATTTTGTGGCAAATAGCCAATAAAATTAAATGGAATCGACTGTATTTATTCAGCAAAGGTTTACATACGTACATACTACATTTATGTATGTACATATATTTTCTAAATATCTGTTGACAATCTTGAATATATAAATGTACATACAAATACAAGTTCAAAAGTATGTATTAAACCTTTTTCAACGTTTTCTTAATTTATATACATATTAAGCATTAGATATTCTTTGTTGTTAGAATAAGGATCCAACTTATCTATTTATAATTAAAAATAACGGTCTGCTCTTATATAAATATCTTAAATTGTGAAAAAAGGGTGACTAGGATAACCCCGACATTAATCGATATTTCTATAGGATGCATCATCATATCAGTATTTAATTATATTTTCCACACACGTTGTAGTCTCAGGGCTATGCTACATGGTTATAGACCCATATTAAACAACCCTATCTTCTTAATATAGATTTTTACGTCATCGATGTCTAGAAAAACCGTAAATAGGCCTTTTGACGTCTAAATTTATTAAAGGTTTCATTTCTGAATTCCCAGATTAGAAGAATCTTGTAAAAGGCTTCATTAATTCAAACCAACATAATTATATTTTGAATACAAAACTGAATATAACTGATTGCTAATGGGAAGTAATAAGCTTACTCGTAAAAACCGATTTTAAAAGATAATCCCGTTGTCAACACATCTTTTCAACAACTAGAAGGAATTACATTTATCTAAACGGTTTATTGAGTTTTCTTCGTTAACGTTTATTACGTTATAAAACTTAAATTACGATTTAAGTTAAAGCTTTCGATTGCAACATGTTGCTGCTTGTGCTTTTCATGCATAATGGCGGGAGCACCGCGATAGGGTGGTTATGGAATGTGGAAGTGGATAATTCGCAAAATATTGTAATTTCACGCAAAGCATAGGTCATGTTTTGTGTTCGTAAAAAATAATAATTCGTGTTTCTTTGGATATAAATTTCCATGATGTAGATTATAGATTAAGAATTTTTCTTTTTAAATTTCTTTATATACAATTTGACTTAAAACTAACTTATTACTAAATTAAATTAATGTTGGCTCAAGAATAGGGGCCCAAGGTTCATCATTTGGCTTTATATACTGCTATTTGCTGACAATATCATTTTAATGTTTTTTTAATCAATTCATGATTTTTACTTGCGACTTATAGGTACTATAAGGCAAGTTATGCATTCGTAAAAAAAATCGAACTCGAGATTTTGATCAAAGTTGACATTACGATGATAGCGAAGACGAAAAAAGTGGGTCGGGAAATTCTGTCTGTCTGTCTGTCTGTTCGATTACAGCTAAGAGGCTCGGCCGATTTTCTTCAAACTTGGTAGATATGGGTTTTGATTTTTTACCCCCGGATGTTTTTTGATTTGATTTTTTATGAACAAAAATAACGGTACCTGCCATACGATTTTTTCCTGAAATTTTATAAATATTTTTTTTCTCAAAAACTGCGATTTTCTTAAAAAAATTCAAAAAATTTAATTTAGTTAAACCTATATAATAGTCGAAAAAAAATTTCAAAAAAATGAGTAGTTTTGGTACCTCCCTTGGGACCATTTTTTTGTTTTTGATTTTCTCAAAAACGGTACCACCAATTTTGATAATTTTTTTTATGCTAAAGCTTCCCAGCAGTTTGAATATTATTGTGTATTCAAATTTTCCAAAACAAATCTTTTGGATTTTTAAAAAACTTTCAAAATTTTTTTTTGAAAACTCAATATTTCGAAAAACCCATGCTCAATTTTTTCAAAACTTGATAAATAAAAGTTTGGAAAAATAAAATATATGAGCAAAATAAATTTATTTTACCTAAAAATAACGGTACCCTCCATACAAATGTTAAAAAATGGTTTTCGAAAATCGTATTTTTCTCGAAAACGGTTCCGAGAATTTTGCTTAATTTTTTTTTCTTTCTATTATTTTTTAATATCTGTAATTTAATAAAAAAAAATTTGAAAACAAGATATTACTGACTGTACCTACCATAGAACGATTTTTTTAAAATTTTGAATTTCTCATTATTAGCACAACGGATTTTAATGAAATTTCGTAGAGGGAAGCTTCTAAAAAGTTTAAAAAACATTGCATTTCAAAACTTTAAGAAAAATATTTTTTTTTGAATTTTGAAAAAAAAAATCAATTTTTTGTTTTTTGAAAATTCAATGTCTCGAAAACGGCTCAATACTTTTTTTGTAAATTTAATTTTTATTCATACAATAATAAAAACTTCAAATTAGCGTACCAACATTTTTTCTTAAAAATGTTTTAAAATTTTCTTATATAAAACCTTATTTTTTAAGAAACCCCTACAAAGACTTATAATTTTTGTTCTTGCATAAATCTTTATTTCCTTGAATCACATGGCATCCTATTCTGGCCTTTAACTACTAAAGAAGTTTTTTTTTTAGTCATTTCAAAAATGAATTTTATGCTTATGAACAGTTTCTCTAATAACATTCAGTTTTGAAATTCTTAGTCTTTTACATAGGAGCAAGTTCGTGCGACCCAGTCGTGCATTTTATTTAATATTAGCAATGTGATAATTTTTATGAAAGGGCTTTTTATCCCTGTAGTACTTATTGTTGGTTCTTCTCGTAAAGCTGGAGGAGTTGTTCCACTTCTGAGTTGGGATGATCTTCCGAGAACTGCATCAAATTCTGGTCTGTCAGTGGGTTGCGATGTAGTCCAGTAGAAATGCGGAGCATCTTTCTTTCAAAATGGTTCATCTTCTTCATTGTTGTAGGTCATATAGGAAATCAGTTACGAAAGGCAAAGGTCAGAACGGGACGGATATTTTTGTTTTCACACAAGCACCTTGGATTGACCAAGTGCAGAGAATTGTTTACTCTCTCCAACATCAAGTCTGCATGCTTCTGATTCCGAAGTACTTCGTTGATGACTTGAATCTTACTTCGGTCTTGTCTGAAAACATTAGTTTGATCGCATTATAGCGTGTTGCAAACGCTCGTCTTTGAATGACAGTCAATGGTGTTCGGAAGTAGATCAGTTTGGTTTTGTTTTCGCTGTTTATCTTCCGTCGCCATTTGAGATACGAGTAGTATTATCATAGGACTTTACTGTACTCTTGCACTCTTCTGTCATCAATCTCTGGTGAAAAAAGCGATGGCGTTATGATGCAGTACCTGGTATGTTGATCAGCAGTATAAATGTTGAGCATCAGCGGTCCAAGTTCTGATCCTTGAGGGACTCCGACGTTAACTCCCTTGGTTGATGATATGTTTTTTGCTACCAGGACACAGAAAAGCCTTTTTGTTAGGACAATTTTGATTATACCAAGTGATTAGGAAGTTCCAAGAGTTTGAATACTAGTCCTTTATTCAAACGCTGTCGAAAGCTGTTTCGATGTCCAGCAAGCACGCTGTAGTAGTTTCCTTTTAGTTGAGTCCAATTGTAACGTCACTATGAACTCCCAGCAGTGGATGTACATATATATTAGTGTTTATTTCTCTGCAGAAAACGTTGATTTTCTTCAATATTTACGCCCTCAATATCTTGCTCATACAGCAGAACAGCGAAATTGGCCGATATTATTGCACATTTGAGCGGTTGTTCTTCTTCGGGACGGTGACAACTTTTGCCTTTTTCCAGGCTCCTGAGTTGTTGAAGATTATAGTTAGCAGAAGGACAGCAAGATTGTGTAACTTTTTTATTACGTAATAAGAAATCTTTTCGCTTCCTGCTGATTTCTGTAAGTTTCCAGTGATGATAATGTCAATAAGGGCTCTGATGAGGGGTTCTCTTTGTTGAACAAATTCACCATTTCTGTGATAGATGATATTTCCCCAAAGCGAGCTTCTGCTTCTTCAATAAGATCAGGAAGGTGTGTGGGAAGGTGGTCTTTGCAAATAAATTTAAATGATGTAATATAATCTTAAATATAAAACAAAAAGTTACTTCGCAAAATGAACACCTTTCGTAAAAAATGTGTTGTCCCTTTTTATATTAAAGCTTTCATCATAAGTTGTCAGGCCATAATAGGTTTCCCATTCGGAGCCTGTACTGCACACGAAAAAAAAAACTTTGATGTGAGAAATATATTATCTTGTGGGAAAATTATAACGGGAGAAAACTATGATGCGAGAAAAATATCATGAAAGAAAAATTATCACATGAGAAATATTTATTGCGAAAAAACTATCATGCTAGAAAACTATCATGGCGGAAAGCTATCATGCAAAACAATCTATCATGGGACATAATAATCATGCGAAAAAACTATCATGGGACAAAATTATCATGCGAGAAAACTTTCATGCGAAAAAACTATCACGCGACAAAACGATCATGTAAGAAACCTTCCATGAAAGAAAATTATCCCATGAGAAAGATTTAATGCGAAAAAAAATTTCATGCAACAAAACTATCATGGAGAAAGCTATCATGCGAGACAAACTATCATGCGAAAATACTGTCTTGCGAGAATACTACCATAAAATGCTTGAAAACTATCAATGAACAAGACTATCATGCGAGAAAAATATGATGAGAAAAAACTTGCATGTGAGATAACTTTCATTCGAGTTTTCTTGCAAGAGGATGTACCTATCCTCTTTTTTTTAGGTGACAGCGGTTGGGAATCGAACTCAGGCGTTACGGTATAACACACTAACAAATACGCAATGATATATTACATATTAATACAATTGCAAGACTTTAGCACAAACCTTTTCTAGAATCTAAGGTATTTGTTCATTTTAAAGATTTTAAAAAGATAACTTAATCACTTTGCAAATGAAATCTTCTTGATAAGAACGTTTTGGTTTGGAGAGTAGTATTTTGTTTAAACTCGACGTCATCGACCTAATTAAAATAACTTAATTAGCTTTCGTGTGCATACCTTTGGACAAAAAACCACTTAATCTTTCCAGATGCAAAACCACCCAAAGCAGGTTAAGGTCAAGGAATGCACTGCATCGGCCGGGCGGTCGGTGATGAGTTTTGTATTTTAAGCTCTTTTTGTTAAATTGCGTGCTGTGCCTTTCGTGTTTTCGTGTTTGTGTCTCAATTCTTGTTCCTGCTTCCTTTGCAATGTAATTTTATCTTAATTTTAATTTTCAACTGAAAGTTTACACTTCTTCAGTTAATTTGCTATTCCATCGTTGTTGCAAAGAGGTAAACCATGCTATTTCTTCTGTGGAATTCCTTTCTATTAATTTGTATGTATTTTCTTTCTTCCTTAATTTCTTGCTTCGAAGGATTGTAATATACAAAAAGTAATTATGCTGTCAGATTGAAAATAGAATCGTCTTTCGGGGCTTTGTGTTGATGACGATGATGATGGTGATGGTTAAATAATTTTCTCTGGTTGAACAAATTAAAAGTTTTGGGTTATCTAGTATCTTCCTATTTGAGGTACTTAACTTTAACCTAAAGCAAGAATTGGTATGCAGGATAATGATGGACCTTTGGAAGGTCCACTCACAAACTGATTTTACAAAAGGCAGATGTTCTTTTTCATAAGGTTTTTGTATAAGGTTTTATTTTCAAGTTCCAGAATAAGGTGTTGAGTGATTTAGTTTTATTATAAGTTTGAAAGACACACAAAGCCAAGCAATTGTTAAGGCCGGAACTTTACCTCTTCGAAAGGAAAGGTTCTTTAAGTAGCGTTTCCAGCACCTTTTAAATGAGTATCACTTGGAACGAGTAATAAAACAAGAAGACAACCATCTTCCCTGATAAACGTCGTATATAAGATCCAATATAATGTGCTGTGTTATTGGCCGCTTAAACCATTTTACAACTATTTAGTCGCCAAGTACCAGTGAGGCTTCAGACCTCCAATTCGACCATTTTGACCTAATCTTAACATGAATGCAAATCCTAGGAAAACCACACGAATTTCAGGTCGAGGCTCGCCATCTTTTCATTGACTGCAAAACAGTATGTAATAAGATTCGTCGGAAGGATGATTTCAAGTAATGGTAATGGCCGAACTTGGAATCGCAATAAAACTAATCCAGCTATGTCACATGACATTGGAAATTAGGGAAAGGGGTCCGAATCATCAAGAGACCGAACTTCCATTTTAAAGACAAGGCCAAACCAACCTTCTAAGACCCTGTTTGGAGTTAAAGCTCCAAATTTAGTTAGTTAACTGCGAAGCTCAAATAAAAAACTGGGCCTAAATTGAACTGTACTTGTTCGTAAACAAAAAAATCAACAATAAAGTTCCATATTTCAATATTTTTCAACATCAAAAATTTATTAAAAATTAAGCTTTGTTAAAAAGCAGTTCAAATTTCTGTTAATCAAAAAAGTTTATTTGTAATAAATTATTTCTTATTTGATATAAAATGGCCCCCGTATGCACTCCAGCACAAAAATGTATGAAACCAGGCAAAGTTACCCGCAATGGGTATCTTAATTTTTTAAGAGAATTTCGAAAAACAAATTGTGGTCTTACTGCCGTCGAAACTGTTAGGCAAGGAGCTAAAAAATGGAGATCAATGTCGCAAAAGGATAAATCCAAATTTATTGAAATGGTAAGAAATATTGATTGAGTAAAACAAATACGAAACAATATTTAATAATATTTTATAACATTCTGTAGGCAAAAACAGCACCTAAAACTCCAAGACGCAGTCGAATGCGCGCTCGTCGCATGAGAATTTCTAGGATGCGTGGTGGTCGCAAGCTTGGAGGACGGTCCCGTGTTAGTCGTTCACGAAGGCGTTTAGTTAAATAAAATAGCCCTTGTTTTAAAAAAAAATATTCTTGGTGAAATTGTCGAAAATTTTGTATTAAAAAAAAAATCTTGAAATGAAAATGAAATTCTTGAATTGAAAACAGCAATTGTACAGCCTAGTCCTAAAAAATCTTCTTCCCCCTGAAATTATCGTCCAATTGAACGTCCTTCCTTTCTTTCAAAAGTCATAGAAACTCAACAGCTCAAGAAATATCTTGAAGAACGAAAGCTTCTCAATGATCTTCAATATGGCTTTCGTAGGAATAGGTTCATTTGTGATCTGATAGTTTATCTCGTTACGAGAAAAAACTACATTTTCAATATTTTGTAAGTATATCTCATTGCGCTCGGAGTTATGAAGGACAATATTCGCAAAATTCTCCTTAACGAATAAAACCGCAGTTTAATTAACTAAGCTGAAGCAAGAAATAGCCAGGGATCGTTGCTATCCTAAAGAAGAGCATGATTCTAAGCTGGTGTTTATAATAATTCTCATAGTCATTTCTTCTGGCGAAAATTAAAGCACAAGGATCCAGAAAGAATTTTTATACCATCATTGCGGAACTTTCGGAAATGAAGATCAAACTTATCTTGTTTTTTCAACCGGGCGAAATGTCTCTGGGACGAACTTCGGTTACTTCTATCTTACCCTGCGTGGAATTCCTAAGATCACGAGCTATCGGACTGGAGATTTTGTGGGGTGGGGGGTACAAGGTGCACGGGATAGAATCAATTGTAGCTTCAGGGCCAGTCAACAAGCAACCCGGTTTGCCATTAGGTAGATGGTTTCAAATGCGAGTGGTGGTCGGGTTGAGTGTGTGTTCCGGTTGTAGTAGAAAATTTGGCTTTTTTTTTTACAGATGAAAGTCTTATATGGAAACTTAAATTTCTGACTCATCTGTACTCTTCTATCGCCTATTAATTCATATTTAGCCAAATATGAAGGTGATATATGCAACCACTTTGGTAAAAAAATTTACTGGAAATAAAATTTAAATGCTTGTAACTCAAATGTTTAAAAATGTCACTTAACATCTTCACCCTTTCAGCACTTCAAATATAAAATAAAGGCGGAATAAGATTTGTCCCACGAAGTCGTTTACAGTCCCCAAGTACAGAAGGAATCATGACACTTTCTTGCAGCGTCTAATTAACAGCAAACTGTGCTGCAAGCAAATTGGTTTTTTCTTGTGAGCTGTTATAAGGAGTGTCATTGAAGACGAGAGTTAGAACCGAAGACGAAATTGCCCGTAACAACGATTTCACTGTGTGGAAGATTAGAAACAATTCTTTGAATAGAGTCGAACAGTGCATCGAATACGTTAGAAGTCGAGTTACTATCCTAACTTGAGCTGCGATAAATAAAGCATGTATGAGATCGATGCTGAAATAGTTTTTTTTCGGGATTCGTAACAAGTTTTCTATCAAGATAGAATTCGTGATAGGAATGATTATTTCTGTATGTAAAATCAAATTTGCAAATCCGAATTTTTTTGAAGATTTGCAACTCTTTAACTCCACTTGCAAATATGGTATTTGATTTGTTTAATTTAACGTATACTATGAGAACAAAAATTAATTTAAAATATTATTTTCCATTCGTCACAAAAAAAAAATAAATTTCCCAATCGGAACCCTCATAAGCCGTGTTTTACTATCGCCAACGATCCATATTGATCATACCTTGAAAATAAACCGATATGGATCATAGTTATAGAGTTGTATGAATCGTATATGTGGATCTCTATTCCTTATGTTTTTAGATTTTCAATGATTTCTTGTCTTTTTTGTTTGGACTACAGTTTACTCTATCCTACTATAAAAAAGAAAAACATATGTAGTTCAGTACATTTCTCCGTTAGGTGTTTTAACGTAATATCTGCTTAATGGACAATCACGCAACACAGGTTGGAGTTTATGCAATCGATTCCTCAACTTCTCCGTACATTTCCTGCTTTCTCTCAAAGAGTCTATACTTGGGAGATTTCTACTACGATGATTCTAGTGAACTGGCAAACACAGATACATAAAGGCAATCTCGCTCGTTTCACTAGGAGATCCAATTGGTTTAACGATTGGAGAGAAAGTCTCTAAGATTCAATGGGGTATCACAATGAACCAACCCATGGTCTAACTGTATCGGCTCTCCTCCTGATAACCACGTCAACCTAACCTAACCACTCAGTGCATTTCACACATTAGATTACTTTTTTTGGTTCCACTAAGAGGTTTTAAATTTAACATTCAAACTCATTTTCGTCGCATTATAATGAAAATGATTAATAACAATACTCAATTTTTCTTTATTTAATTTTAGAATTTTATTCAAAATGTTTCGCTTTTAAATTGTATGATCTCTTATCACTATAACTTTCTTAAAAATCAATACTCTTTGATTTTCCTTATGGTATATTTTAATAATTTTATAAAGTCTCGATTTTAAAACTCTCGTATTAAATTAAAATATTTAATAAAAATAACCTTAAGACTGTTTTGCTTACATATTTTAAATTTTAAATTGATCACTTTTTATAAAGAAGAAGTGAATTTTAATATATATGATCTGTTTAAAATACATATTTCAAATTCTTCTTCAATGTATAATAGCTTAGTTACATTTTTATCCATTTTAACTCATTTTGTGACATGACAAGTTACATACATTATGTATATTAGTATTTTTTGTATCTATATAGAATATAATAATGGATGTCTATTCATTTTTTTCAGTGAACCGCTTTATATTATAAAATTGTTGTTTTTTTAATTTTTTTCTTTCCGCTTCACTAGATACAAAAAAACTGCTGTGGCTATAACGCTGAATTAAAGTTAAATTAATTTTTTTAATAAAATATTTTTATTTGGTTTAAAGAAATATATCATCATCCAACAATTTTGTATGTTCTATAATAAATAAATAAAACAAAAAAAAAACGCTTCTCTAAAATCTAAAGCTTAGCAACATTTTATGTTCTATATCATTTTTGTTACATATGTATGTATATAGGAAAAATTCTTATAAGAATTAAAGAAAAAACATAAAAACAAAATAGATACCAGCGCATTTTTTAAGTATACTATCATACATATATTTTTCCATCTCACACAACAGCATTACCTTAAAAAAATGTTTACAAAAGAAATAATTGTTTTAACAGAACAATATAAAACAAAAAATAAATAGTTTCGTTAAAATGGTAACGGAACAAAAAGTAGCGTTCGCTTTAAGTTTTTTGGATTTGTTTCACTTGATCTTTGCTAGTCTTATTCTGATCAAGGAATCATGATTACTTATTGATTTTTGTATTTTTATGCACCAATATGTTATAGTGATCACTTTTAATGCATCAAGCAATACATATTCATTTTCTGGAGAAAAAAGATAGTTATTTGTATTATACTAGACTAATACGAATATGCTATAAAGACGGAGAGAAAAAGAATCGAAACGGAAACAATTGTAAGCAAGGAAATTGTGAATTAGGTTAAACGGATGTCAATAGAATATCTATCTCTCTTCGATGGGCTCAATGCCTATCTTAGTTGCTTCTCCTTTCTTCATAGTCATCATCATCATCATCATCATCATGTGATGTCGCAGTCGCGGTTGATCTATTGCTGTGACGGTTTTCCAACGATGATGTTGAGGCAGCAGTACGATAGGAACGCCTCGCCGATGGAGATTGTTCAACAGTTGCATCTGGTATTTCTTCGTCATCATCAAAGTCTTCATAATCCCCATCAACTGATCCACTAGGACTTCCAGGTGGACTTAAAGCTTGTATTAATTTTCCCTTGGAATTATTCCATAAGTGATTTAGACGTTCCCGTCCAAAAAGCAACAGAAAAGCATCAATAAACTCTCGCGACTTTTCCTCCCATTTTGTGATAATGTCACCCTTTACTTCAGTCATAACACGACGCCCACGATCTTTTAGTTCGTCCATTTTATTTTGTAATCTAAACTTCTTTTCGGACAGGAATGATACATTGAGATCTTTAGCAGAATAACCTCTGGCCAAATTACGACGAACATACAAATCGTAGTCCTTTACAATGCGTGCTACAATATCAGAGGTAGAAACACCTTAAATCAAAGAAAATTAAATTAGATCAACAATTTTTAATTAATACTGAATGTAAACTCACCTTCTGTGCGTTCAGTAGCTACAAACATTCCTCTTGCTTTTAACGGGGCATAGATATCATCGACACCTTCTCCGGTATATGGAATGTCATCGTGTGCAACAAAATCAATTTTATGTTCATCTATGAATTCATCTGTGAGCTCCCACGGAGCTTCGGGGACAACCTATGCACAAAATTACAACATGAATGAATAAATTTAAAAAAAAAACGCAAAGATTTACCTCATCAACATAGCGACAGTGACGAACACCTTCATAACGTTCTGAGTCGTTCATTACTGTACGACCTTTTTTACTATGAGTCAGCTCATCACTACATACACCAACAATCAAATATACATTGGGAAAAAGGTTTTTAGCCTGCAAAGAAAAAAGAATTTCATTTTACATAAGTCAAGAGGATTTGACATACAATTTAAAAAAATTGTACAATTGGGCACATTATGAAATTCGAAGGTCATTTTATTAAAAAGTAGTGGAGAATTCCTAAATTGTCAGGTAGGTTTTTGGTTAGTATACTTGTTTTAGTACCTTAATCTCCGTCATGTAAGCGTAAGTGGAATACAATAGATTTTATGATATACAGAACCTAATATGTAATTTCTAATGTGCCTTAATTACTCTTACAGGAAATATTTGAATTTCACTTAGGTTAAGTAAATGTTTTTTTATATAATTTGCACACACTCAAGGGATTATGACTACCCTTATAATGTTATGGTGCAACACAGTGCGAGCATTTAGGTTTTTGAAAGCCTGTACATCACAATGAGGGGAGAAATCGAGAGGGGCAAGGTGTCACAGAAAGAAAGAACCTCTATATTTTACAATACGCCCGAAGTTAGGCTCAAGGGTAAAATGATGAGCATTCCCAGCTAGCAAGTATTACGGCGGAATTGTTTAAGGGGAGGAATTCAACTGTCTATTTCAATCGAACATTGTTGCCTATTTTTGGAATTTTATAGGAATAAGCTTTGTGTTTGTGTCGGAAAATCAACCAACATAAATCATACTATAATAGAATTGTAATCAAGTTTTGAACTGCTTTTCTGAATGCAGTCAAAATATTACCAACTAAAACAAATATAACAATATTAATCTTATGTGGTTTTCCATTGGTAAAATAAATCAGTTTATTTTCAGTTTAAGTCTGCTAAAATGCCGACTTCGGAAATTTTTCCATCCATTGGGCAAAAAAAAATTGATTTTGCAAATTTTATCAAAACATCAAATTACAGAGGGAATGTTTAGTAAAGAGCAAACACCATTTTTTTAGTGAAAGAACATGTCAGTGACGCCCAACATGTTTTTCCTCTTTTGTTACCTATAAATTGTATTGAAAGTCAAAATCATCTAGATGCTGTCTGCACGGATTTTAGTAAGACATCGCACAACATACTGCTTCGCAAAGTTTTGGGATACATTCAAATCTCCTTCAATTGAAATCATCTGTTTTAACTAATAGGGTCCAAAAGCTCAAAATTGACAATCAAACCTCGAGATCTATTAGATGTAGCTTTGGAGTTTCTCAGAGTGGTCATCTTGGTCCACTTTTATTTATTATTTTTATTGGTGACATTTGTAAAAATATAAAATTCAGTCAATATCTCATACACGCCGATGATCTTAAAGTAATTTTGAAAGTTAGTTCCATTTATGATCGCTTTAAACTTCGACTGGACCTTGATAATTTATCTTACTAGTGTATATACATATACATATACTGCTTAAAACTTAACGTTAAGAATTGCTTTGATATTCCTGGATTAAGGAAACTTTCAACTTATGTGTTTACACATTCTCATGATAGTAGTCCTCTACAGAGAGAGGATTTGGGTATTTCCTTTGACTCCAAGTTTCTATTTGTTCCGCATATTGATGCAATTACTGCAAAAGCCAACACAATGATTTGTTTCATTGAACTAAACTCAACTGACTTCTCGAATCCCTACAAACTTGTCTCTCTATATACTTTATTAGTAAGATCTTCACTTGAGTATGCTGATGTTATTTGAAACACTTGCAAACAAACGTTTTCGGATAGAATAGAGAAAGTTCAGAAAGTATAATTAGATAGCCATGAAGTAGATATTTACTAATGTAAGCGTTCTAGTGGGAGCAATAATGAGTTATACTGCATCAAATATGCGGTCTAAATAATTGTGATAACACCTTTATCATAACTTCAAAATGTAGAGCTAAGGGCTCTGATTCCAAATATTGAGGTTTTTTTTTTTAATTAAATTGAAAAAAAATTTTATACATTTTCAAATTTCTGAGAATATCCGAGATGTCATTAAACTGAACTGGCTTAATTACTAGGAAATAAAAATTAGGGCCTTATTGCGAGTGTCGTCAACGTTCGATTCGATAAAAGCCAACAGTACCAAAATGTTGGATGCGTTAAAAATTGTATCCAAAGCTATCTGGATAAGTTTATATTGTTGTAACCACATATAAAAACACAACTTAAGGCATTTGATACGAGTACAAGAACAACTTGAGATATCTTAAATTTTTTCGTTGATCGATTTTCGACTAAAGTCGTTTATCGATTAACAAACGACACTCGCAATAAGGGCCTTAGATTTTGAACTTATTTCAGCAGCTCTTCACAGACAGATAATATACATATGTAACTAGCAATTCTATACGCTTTGTACTTTAGACATCTAGATGTATTTATGATACAATTATATGCATTATTATGATTCATTCAGATTTTTTGATTAAAACTCTTACCTGCATAAGCTGTCTTGCATGACCTTGATGGAACAAATCATATATTCCATCAGCATATACACGAACACGTCTTGGTGTTTGTCCAGCACGTGCCATTTGGTAGGTAATTCTTTGTGTGTAATCGCATCTTTCACACTCTAGAATAGCTTCTTCATCTGTTGAGAAAGGTGCTGGCTTGCAAATAGTCTACAAAAAAAAACCAATGATAAATAAAATACAATAAATAAAATTTTCAGTTATGTACATTAAACATTTTTTTTGATAAGAAATATACTATGTAGTAAATAAGTTTGAATGTTTGTATTTCTCTAGCATTTATTTTTAAACCAATGAATACTAAGAATTTTTCAAAAAAAACATTATCATCACTCTTGATATGGAACAAGTTATTTTTTGCGTATGTTCTAATTTTATTTCACTGGAACTGGAGGAATGAGCATTGATGAATTGTTACTCGATTAGACTACTTGCTCTTTAATATTCTCTTCTTTCTCTCTTCGGGAAGCATTTAAAGTTATTCGGATTGTAGAGAAAGATTTTTCTAAGTTTATGTTGTTTGTTTTAATTTTCAACTTGACTTTTTTTTCTTCTGCTAGATTTTCTTGATAGATTAGCCTCTTGGTACGGGATACGTTCGTGACAATGAATGTCTCTTAACACCTTTCTACTCATTGCATATTGTACCCAATGAAGCTCGTATTTCTACAATTAGAAGCATTCTCAATTGCCCCATATAGAAGCAACCGACAATGACAAGGTTTTTATTTTATCATCCGCAAACTTTAAGTGGATGATTCGTCTTTCAATTGATGAAGGAAAAGAACAAATACAAATAAAAAAAATAAGAATTTATATTTATAAACCAAATTACGTAGTTGATCTTTTTCGTGTTGTTTATTTATTTGATTCATTTTTTTTCTTCTTATTTTTTGCTTCAACGTGATTTTATATCGCATGATTCGGAGCAAAGTCTATGGCATTATTATAAAACGACGATTTTAGTTGATTATATCATAGTCACTTTTTTTTTAAATGATATATTGGCAAATTATTAACTATGGAAAGGTAATTGATCGGAACGTTAAATTAAAAAGTTAAATTGAAAGTCTTAATGAGAAAAGTTATATACAAAATTATAAATATACAAGCAACAATAAATTAAAATTGATTGAGGAACTAGTGCAAGTTCCAAGATCAGTTTAAATTAATGTTTGAAAATTTTCAAAAACTCAGGATGCAATGCATTATTTTAACCGATTGACATATCACTCGAAAAACAAATTCAAAAATTTCGCATATAACAAATTCACACAAAAACCATTTTATATTCCAAAAAATACACCAACGTATTGTTTTATTTTTTTACCTAAGTGTAGTTCGTATTATTTAGCTTTAGTTTAGTTGGTGAATCTAAGAATTTTACCAACTTGGTAAGACTTTTTCGTTACAATCACTTAATTGGACTAAATATAATTTCAAAAAATGTATCTGATATATAAAATTTTGCTAATATTCGTTGGCTGTTTCGAAACTTTTTGGAGAATAGATTTGCCCATCTCATGGAATCGTTTCTATATGATATAAAAAGTGGTTGCTGATAAACCTTTTGAATTTTTAACACCATGAAGACATTTGGCATTTTGTTGGAATACAGATTACTTGTTTTCGATAAGTGTTTTTTTTTTTTTTGTTGAAATTTTACAAGGTATTAAACGATAAGATGAATATATTGCTTTTAATATCATACCAAAATATTTTGAGTTATGCTAACTCACCGTTTCTTCGGGTAAAGTCGTTACAGCTACCATACGACCCATTCTTGTGTGTTTTAATTTTAAGTTAAGAATTAACCTTTTAGTTTATTATTATTTTTTTATTATTTTGATGTTTAAATTTAGAATTCAAATGGTCAACGTTTATTTTTATTAAACTTGCGTTACCGGCGAAAGCTAACTTACAACTGATTGGACAAAATATTAAGAAACCTCACACCGATGGTAAACAAAATCAAAATGAATTCTTCGGTTGGATTGCTGCTGACAGTGCATTTGTGGAATAGAATAGAGCTAAATAAACCATTCAAACAGCGCAAATTCATTACATGATTGATGTGGTTCCCCTTTAACAAAAAAAAATCTATTTATGTATATATGTAATCTATTTTTCGAATGAAGTATGTTCGTTTACTGAGCAAATATTTTAAGTTACAATTTAAGAATTTTGTAAACAAAATACTAAATTAGATATACTATGTACTTAGCAGTGACGCTTTTCCCAAATACTAAACTCAAATATGTCATCAAATTCTTGCTTCACACATTTTTTTAGTTATTATTTAAGTAAGAACTATTATACGAAACTTACTGAGGTGTCATTGTGGTACTCTTTTCTTTAAAACTGCATCTGATAAATTTGCGCAAAAACATAATTTCGTTTTTCATTGCAATATGAAGGATTAAGACCTTCAAACTTTTGAACAAAACGGATTTAAAATTAGATAACGATGCACATTTGTTTTGCATGTCTGAATATTTTAATGGAAGGGAAATATAGAGTCCGCTAAAGCATTGCACATTTTTTTAGTGCGGCCAAAGAAAGAATCCCTGAATTTAACTGTACGGCCGATGTTGGGTTCAGTGGAAAATTGATGGGCATTCCCTGAAGCGCAGTCAAATTGTTGTAGGGGAGGAATGCAACTGGCTATTTCACTAAAACACTGCTTATACAAATAACGGTAAAATAATAAAAAATAAGAAACATTGCGACGGTGCTCGAGAGATTGAAATGTTTCTGTAATACTTCTATCACCTATCATTTTTAAGAGAACTAAGAGCTGTTTGGTTTCCTCAATGCAAGTGTCACTCATGGTTAGGGGCATGGGGTAGGGTTGCGCTTTAACGAGAGAAGACAGCATTGAGTTTTTGAAGCATTAAATTCTAAGCGGTTTATGGTTCCCAATTTGACAATGCTATCGAGATCAGAATTTAATGAGCTTATCATACGCTGCCGTTCTACATCCAAATGAACAACAAGGACATGCATCTGCAAGCCGACAGTACTATTGTCAAAATCATTAATATGGATATCAGAAAGAGAGTCAGGGACAAAACGGAGCCCTGTGGCTGTGGCCCACCAGCATTTATTTTATGAATTTCAGATGTAAAGATTTGTGCCACTGTTCGATAAGATATACCATCAGATCACCGGTGGACCCATTGCTACGAAAGTCATACTGAGGAGCTTTCGTTCTTCAAGATATTTCTGATAATTTATTAGCGTTTCCATGACCTTAGAAAGGAATTTACCAATTGCAATTGGGCGATAGTTAGACAGGCTGGACATCCATCTACTCGGAAAGAGACCAGTAGAGTAGGACAGATGGAAAAGCTTACTTAATGGTTTTGCCAGCTTAGAAGAACACCTTTTCAGAAAAGTTGGCGGGATACTATACGAGCCAGCGGATTTATGTATAACGAGATCTTTAAGTACTCTCGCAACTGTACGAGTGCGAAAGAAGATTTGTCCGATAAAATCATTAACGCATGAAACCATCTGACAGCGTCGAACTGAAAGCAAACTGTTCAGGAATCTTCCCTGTAATTTTGGATATATTTAGTTCGTTTAGACTACCTGATTTAGCTAGTGTTTTTCAAGCTGAATTACTGGCTGTCAGGTAAGCATGCAAGGTATTCAAACAAGCTCCGAACCAGAACCGGAATACCGCTATTATCACTGACAGTCAGGCGGCTGTTAAAGCCATTAATTCTAATACATCAAACTCGCAAAATTAGTCCAGCAATGCCGGGATGAACTTGCTAGCCTCAATATTAAACACAATTATCTGGGTTCAGTGTGATTGTGGCATTGATGCCACTTTCACTTGCGGAAAGAGTCAACATTCTGCTTTTGCTAGGAGTTTTGAAGAGCAATATTGTCTCTCAATTTTTCTTTGCGAATCAAACCGTAGGTGGAGCAGTTTAACTAACTGCATTATATCTAGAAAGATTTGGCCCACCTATAATAAATCCTGAACACTTGATCTGATGTGCAGACCCAGGCAATACACAGCCAGCATCGTAGCTACTTGTAGCAGACACTAGCATCACAACACTTACTGTCATAGCTGTTATGACCAGGACTGAAAACTAAACAGTCCTCCATTTCCTCTGCAAATGCCTTCTTCTGGCCAAATTTAGATCCACAGGTTAGTTATGGTATCGAAATGGCGCACTTCAGAGCTAATTGGGCCACAGGGCTAGACTACCAGTGTTCACCATTTGTACCTTCCTACCTATGTATTCATTTTTCAAAAACAAAAAAAAAGTTGAAAATGTTCGTGCTAAATTTTCTAGAAGCTTCTGCATTAAATATTTAACAAAATCAGTTAAATCTATTACGATAAGTCGAACAAAAGAACAAGAGAAGACACACAAAAATCCCATTTATTTATATCGCAAGTTAAAATTTTAAACTTAATTTTAATAAAAGCAAAAAACACTTCGTACAATAACTGCCAACCCACATCAAAAGAAAAACTTTGAAGAGAGGTATCTTTCGTGAATTATGTTATAGAATACAAAAAAATGCCAAACAAACGAATTCATACATTTTCATAATATCTAACCCTTGAATTGTTTTTACAGTCTGTATATAAAATGAATTTTAAAATTGTATTCGAAAAGCAATTATGCTTCTTTGGAATCGAAAGTGAAAATTGCATTTTTAGATTGATTGAAAATATTTTGACATGATTTCAATTTACACTTGAAAGAATTCAAAACTAAAGCCCCCTCCAAAAAGACATGGATTTGAGGACATCTTCGTGTTAACTATTGGTATATCATATTTCAATTTAAGGTTTTGTTTCAGGGTTCAAGCATAAGTTTAAGTTCATACAACATACATATGTGGTACAACATGTTTCTTCTTAAATTTCATTAAACTTGTACATCAACTTTCAAGTCAGAATACAAAATTAAAATATGTAAATATAAAAACAAAGACAAAACGAACTCAGCACGTCTCACATTTTTAGCCGTCCATTGAGAAAATTTAGTTTTGCAAAAAACTTTCACTGGAATAAACAAACTTTATTTCGCGAAGCACTCAAATACGACTTGTGTTTGCTGCATTTAAATCATACACCATTTTC
This sequence comes from Philhelius festivus, assembly GCA_963931855.1. Taxonomy (NCBI): domain Eukaryota; kingdom Metazoa; phylum Arthropoda; class Insecta; order Diptera; family Syrphidae; genus Philhelius; species Philhelius festivus. Next base: position 210,399,442 of record OZ007556.1, read on the forward strand.
GAATGAATGTGATATATTTTAACAAGATGATAAGATCCAACATTTCATATAAAAGAAAAAAATGCTGCTTTTGGAAAATACAAAAACAACAATAATTCTATTTACGAATGGAAGTCTATTTTTGGACTAGTTGGAGTAGACTTAATCCAATTTGTCTATATAGCAAAAACTAGATATAACAAAAAATAGATATTTAAGTGTATAGCACTTAACTAACATTTAATGGCTTTTTGTGCTTTAAGACGTGATAGGTTATCATTTCAGCAGTTAACAAGAAGTAAATATTTTTTTTATTTTATTAGTGTACATTTCGAAATCTTACATAACAATGTCGCACTTGCAATAAAATTAATCACACCATTTAACGACTAACAGTTTAGTTCGTACATCATTCATTAATATTAGTCAGGGAATGAAGGAAAATGTTTGCATTCAAATTCGAAGGAAATCAATTAATAATAGAAACACACTCATTCCAATTTAAGCAGACCAGTCGACACCATAGATACACTTCGCTTCAACTGAATAAGCACAAAAAATGTCTATGGTATGTTGTCCATTTTTTTATAACTTTGAGCGTTAATGTATCATTTGATGATGCTTACCGTTTGCTTGTGATGTTGAGAAAACAAATCAGAAAGAATAATTCAAAAAGTACCGTTATTTTTTCGCTCTCTTGCAAAGCGTTCTATATGAAAAAATGCAGATTTTTTTTCAATAGACATAACTATTTAAATTAGGAATAAAAACTAACGGAATGAATTAAAACAAGTTTTTCTTTAAATATTTTTGTATGGGTTATTTGTAGTAGTGGGTACTGCCACCTTTATTGGTAATTACTTCATAAATTCGGTCCGGCATGGAATCGTAGAGGCTCTTTAAGTAGTCCAGCAAAATTTCCCTCCAGGCTAATTTAATGACTGTAATTAGGGATTCTCCGTCCTCAAACTGACGGCCAGACTCATAAACTTTTCGTACCAACCATCTCCATACATTTTCTATAAGGTTCCCGTCGGGTGAGTACGGCGGCCATTGAAGCAATTCCACATTCTGGTCCTGTATCCAATTTTTGACAATGCGCGCGGTGTGGATGGGGGCGTTGCCTTGTTGGAAATTCCAGTTAATGGGTCCAAAAATATCCGCAAATTAAGGAAAATTTCTTTCCAAGATTCCTTTGTATGTAATTGCAGTCATTTTTGACGTTTGAAACTCAAGCTCAACAGTCCCATAGTAACTTACTGCTCCCTATACCATAACTCCACCTTCTCGACTATGATGATGCGCTAAAATCGTTCTTCTTTCTCACATCGTGGAAATAATAATCAAAACCATCAGGGCCATCAAAATTGAACTTCTTCTCATCAGAAAAAACTACGTGGCGCCATTCATTTTTCCTACTCATATGGAGTCTAGAAAATTATAAATGCATACCTTTTCGTTGCTCGTTTAGTGGTGATTTCTTTTGAAGTTTCAATTGTTTTAAATGATTTTCGCTGTTTATTACTCTGCGGAATGTTGAAACGGTTGCAGTTACACCGGCTTCTTGTATAATTTTTGCCGCAGAGTCACACGAATTGGAAGCACATCTTAAAATTGCTCTTCGATAAACTGCAGTTGTTGCCGTTTTTTTTACTCCTTTCATGTTTTTCCGGTATAAACTTGTATTTCTTAGGTAGGAATAGACAACACTAAAACTTCGTTCAATTTTGGTAGCTATAGCACGCCCGGTTAGTCCTTGTTCTGTTAACAAATCGATTTTAGCTCTTTCGACACTATCTTTTTGATTTACCCATTTTTTTTAATTTCAATTAAACGGCTAAATTTCACTTAAAACACTTCAACTTTTGATTAAATGTGTCAATCACCTCAAAACTCTCATTAACAATGAAGATAATGACCGATAATGGCCGTGTGTCTATTCAGTTAACGCAAAAAAAAACTGCATTTTTCTAAATGGAACGCTTTGCAAGAGAGCGAGAGAGAAAAAATAACGGTACTTTTTGAATTATTCTTTCTGATTTGTTTTCTCAACATAAGCAAACAGTAAGCATCATCAAATGATACATAAACGCTCAAAGTTTGAAAAAAATGAACAACATACTCGTACCTTAAAATTTTGTTGTGCTTATTCAGTTGAAGCGAAGTGTAAAATCGAACCATAAAATGCGATAACTTGTAATTTCCTAGTTTTTTTTTGTTTTTACACATTCATACAAAGGTGGCGCAAAAAATGAATCACCCTATCGGAAGATGTTATAATTTTTGCAAATGGCGTCGTACGTCAATCATATTTGACATCATTTCAGCGCTATACTCCGCAAGAGCGTGGAATAATTGTTCAATTTTTTTGACCGATAATGGGTAGGTGGTGTTAGCGCAGCGTGAATTTCGACATCGATTTCCTAATCTTGTCGCGCCAACTGGGAGAACCTTCCGGCGCTTAGCTACTTAACTCCAACAGACTAGAGTGGAACCACAGGAGACCATGCAGGGCGTAACCGCCAACAGACTGATCGTTTGGCCAGGAATATCGCTCCCAATGTATAGGAAAACGAAGAAACATCAACCAGACGACGGCGACGGGCTACGTAATTGGACATCACCAGACGGAGCCTATAGCGAATTTTAGTGAAAGACTTGCACATGTTCCCGTAAAAAATGCAAACAGTGCATCAGTTAATGCCAGTTGACCGTCCTTCGCGTGTTAATTACTGTCAAGCCATCCTCAATCTCAACAACGAAGTGGACGATTTTGTGTCGAAAATCATCATGAGCAACGAGGTGCATTTCCATTTAAGCGGTTACGTCAATAAGAAAAATATTCGTTTTTGGAGCATGGAAAATCGGCGTGTGATTCACGAAAAGCCATTACATCCACTCAAAGCCACTGTGTTGTGCGGCGTTCATGAGGGAGGAGTGATTGGGCCGTATTTTTTTGAAGACACCATCGAAAATACGGTCACTGTTACTTGCGAATGCTACAGGGCCATGATATCTTGCGGAAAGTCATGGAAAACAAAACATCATCAACAATCATCAAAATATTTTTTTTATTTAGTAAAAAAGTAAGTCAAAAACAAAATTGGATGATTAATTTTGAGCCACCTTGTATTTCATCGCACGCAACGTTTAAGTGAGTACGATAAATAAAAAAGTATACTCACCGGAATTTCAAAAGAGTTGCAGTAGTTTGTACTTTTTGGCGGAATATACTTCTTCTTGCTACTGGTGCCATTGGGAAATGTGCCGGCAACTCCTTTAATTAAATCCAAATCGTTCGGCAATTCTGGTATGTTGTCAGCTTCATCGCTGTTTTGAATATCCAAATCGATTATTGAAGGAGATTTCGTGGTAAGAAGACCTGCTTCGTCGTCTAAAGATGTTGCCTTCATTGCTGAGGTGGGCATCGAGAGTGCACTTCTATAGGTTCTCTTGCGAGACGATGAAGATAAATTAGAAGATGTAGTTTTTGAAGGAGACGAAGAAGTAGACGACGACGACGACGAAGCAGACGCCCCAAGAGCTGAGTGAGTTGTAATTGGATTGTTAGCTAGCACAGACGATGATGCCATAGCAAAGTTGAATTGGTCGTGTTATCCAAATACTATTCGGTTAACCGTAAGTAACCAAAAGCAACAACAACAAAACGATTGACAAAATGCGGTGATTGAGATTGAGATTGAGTTTTCTTCTTTTCCTTCGAGATATTTGCAATGGTTTTCAGGAAGAAACCCTCTATACTCGTTGTAGCACAAGTATCTTGTGAGCCGAATGGTTTATTTTTTTTTTATTTTTTCTCTTATCTGTTGTTGAACTTGCGTGTTCTTTGATTGAATTGAAAAAGAACTGCGACAAACGATGTGATATGGTTCTGCTTGTGGAACACAGTGTTGTGACGTAGACGTCAGATCGTATGATCTTCAATTGAATTGTGCTGGCCTGTAATTGAAAAAGAGAAGACAAAATTATTTGTTTCTTTTGTTTATTCAATAAATATAAACACAGTTTAGGTATTTTTTTATAAATAGCTAATAAACAGGATAATAAAAAAAAATAATGAAAACTAAGAGTAATTTATGATATTAGTTAAAAAATGAATTTTATGTGATTCATAAAATACAGAGAAACCTTGTGATATATTTAGTCCCATTTGTTTACTCTAATGATTTATCCATTTTCAGTTTAAATATAAAGCACACGTTTCATTAAAAATAAAAAAACACTTATTATTGTTTGTTGAACGGAAATATCTATCATTCGTTTAAGCAGACAGACTTATTTTTTAACTTGAGGTATTGTTGTTTATTTTTGTTAGATACTTATCAGTAGATGTGTGCCATAGGCTTTATGATAAACAAGACACAGTTCTGCATTATATGAGTAGTTTTCATCTGATTCCCAGGCAAAAAAAAGTGCCTAAATAAATGATTGCCAATCATGCAGATTTGTAAATGAAAATCGCAACCAGTCAAAATTGGTTTTGTAACAAATCAACTCAATTGTATTTAATTGATGGATGCAAGTACAAAATAAGTGTATTTAGTTTACTGGAAGAAGGTCAGTAGAGCATACGTTATCATTTAAATATAATTACACATAAAAATAATGCACTGGTAGGTAGAAATGGCGACCTCTGACAGTCTAGCCCTGTGGGTCAATTAGCGCTGAAGTTCGCCATTTTGATACCATAACTCGTTTGAACCTGTGGATTGAATTGATATGGGAAATTGTGGACATTCTAACAGTCATCCAGTTTGAATTGAGTTTAAAAATATGAAAGAATCTAGGTTTTAATGTTTCTTATTTTGCTTCGGATCACTCACTCAACCGGATCAACACACTCATCCGATACAATCTACACTGTGCCAAGCTAGGCAGCTTGTTGACTGGTGGTGAAACAGTAGCCAATCCGATTGAGAGATCATCCAGCCCCCCGCACCGTAAACTTCTGTCAAAGCACTCAGTCCGCTAGCTCGGGATCTAAGGAGTCACACAGAGTTTGTCATAGAGCTATTTCGCCTCGTTGAGAAAAGAGACGAAGTCTGGAGATCAAAGACTTCGTCTCTTTTCTCCGAAAATTTGCCAATTTCGTAAAAAAATGACCTTTTTAATCGTGCTCTAAATTTGCAGAGGAAATGATGGACTGTTTCCTTTTTCCACTGATCTAAACAGCTATGACATTGAGTTTTGTTAGGACTGCCTAGCTTCGCTCCATGCCGCTATCTGCTGCAGGATGTGTCTTGCTTGGGTCTGCATATCAGCTCATGTGTTCGAAATTTATTATAGGTGAGCCAAATCTTTCTCGATATAATGCAGTAAGTTAAACTTAAACCTTAAAAAAAAATATTTTAAGATTGCAGTAGTAAGTGGGAGTCGAAAAGATCACTATTGGAATCAACTCCTTAATATTTCTGTGGCCGTAAACTTTGGCAATCCAACAGTTCAATTCCTTTAGTTTTGATGCACTGCAAGATGCTAGATATTTTATGTGTAAATCGAGTGGTAAAAGTTACAGAAAAACGTTTAAAGCATCAATTGGACAAGATCCTAGAGCCCCTGTGGTCCCAACGACTGGTATTACGCAGATGAACAACTCATGTTCATCATTAAATATAATAATACAAATAAAAATACGTTTGAGCGCAAGAGTGAAGACCTTTTTATGAAAAGAGACCTTCTTGGAGGATTAGAAGCCTGAATAAAAAATATTTGTTTAAGTGCCAGCGGTTGGATATAAATGGCTAGACCTTCGGCATCAGAAAACAACGTTCTAAGCATTATGAAACAGAGTACTACAATCAGCGGCTGATCGTGGGATTTAAAAATAAACTATACATTTTTTTAACCGGAAGTTATTCAGAAATTACAATCTACAAAATAATCAACAACTGCGTATAAAATTTTATCGCACATTGGTTATATCATATTTCTTTTTTATGAAAAATTTGATAACTTTTTTTTTATTTTTAAAACACTCAATGCAATGATAAGAAAATCAATTTCAGAGGACATACAGCGTTTTCTAAGACCTTGTAGCCACTAATGTGTGAATGTTGTAATTTTTCGATTCAGTTATTGGAGCACCTGCCCAGAATATGGGAATTGTACTCAAGCTTTAGACGATTATAGGCCTTATAGCCACATCAGAAGGGGTGACAAATTTCATTTTTTGGCGACATCGAATATGTGATCATTCCACACAACGTTGACTGTGATGCACAATACCAAGAACTGAAAGCTGTTCGGTTTCATCGATGCAATTGTCACTCATGGATAGTGGCATAAGGGGAGGATTTCGCTTTAACGATAGAAGACAAAGACATCATTGCGTTTTTGAAGCATTAAATTCTAATTCAAGATCGGAATTTAAAAAGCTTATCATACGCTACCGTTCAAATTACACTTCTGAAGAACAAGAAAAGAAACGTGAAAAGAATATGAAAAGCAATTTAATGGATTAGAAGTTTCAGATAGAAGATTGTTGATAAACATGAGGAAGAGAGTCGGAGACAAGACGGAGCCCTGGGGTACACCAGTATTTATTTAATGAATTTAATAGTGAGCAGCCTGAAAGGTAATTTCTTATCCAACGAAGAAGAGATTCATCAATACAAAAAGCACGCATTTTCGATAAGAGAGCTTGATGACAAACTACGAGTATATCAAATCCTTTCGAAATATCAATTGCAATAATCTTACTTTTTCCAAAACGATCTAAAATCTGGTTCCACTTTTCGGTGAGATACATTATCAGATCACCAGTGGACCAAATGCTACGAAAGCCGTATTGCCGGTCATTGAGAAGCTTTCGTTATTCGATATATTTCTTATGCTCATAATTTATCAGCGTTTCCATGACTTTGGAAAGAAGCGACATAAGTGCAATTAGACGATAGTTAGAGGGGGGAAGAAGATTCGCTTTTTTTAGGGACAGGCTGGACAAATGCTGTTCATCAACTCGGAAAGTGATCAGTAGACTAGGACAGATGGAAAAGCTTACGCAGTGGTTTTGTCAAGATCTTTCAAGATTCTTGCAACTGTAGGAGTACAAAAAAGATTGGAAATCGGTCCAAAACTTTTAACGTGTAAGACGACGTGCACTCTCTACAAAACCTTTTTACTTACAGTCCTTCTTTACAGCACCGCCGATTGAGTGACCTCATTCAGACAAAAAGAGCTGATGCTGGGCTCCTTCGAAAAAAGTTGTTCAATTATATAGCTAAGCTAATATTTTAGCTGCACAACCTCAATATCTATGAGCTGTTCAAAGATGTGGGTGTAATTCAGAAAGTTAAAACACGGCAACATCGAACGAATAGCTACAACAATGCTCCAGTTGAGAGAGTCTTCGAATTCAAGCCCCGGGATTGAAGGCGACAAGAAACACTGCATTTACGATTTGTAGACCAACCAATCAAGGATGATAGAGTGCTTGGCTTAGATGAATGGAAGCAGTGTGCTTGGAATAGCAGAGAATGGAAAGTTATCTTGTTTCAGACAGAGATCCTTTACGTATCGAGAGTCGAATAAGTGATTATGTAAATAATCACTTTTATAAGTCCAAATACTTCACGTGCTCAAATAACTAAATTTTCTATATTTTACTCTATAATAATTAACAATTTTAATAATTATTAAAAATTACAATAATTAATAACTATAATTATAACTAATATAATTTATTTTACGTCATTCTCATTATTATTGCAAAACAAAATTAAATAAATTGAAACATTGTTTTTATACACTTAAATTAAAACAAAACTGTTATTAACTTAAACAGTTTTTTTTTTTAATTTAAATAATGTTGCAATTTATTTTATTTTGGTTAGTTTCAGTGCACCAAACGTGTAAACTATTTTAATTGATGGTGAGGAAAAAAAATTCATAAAAACTAAAAGTCGGGTATTCTATTTAATTGAAATCAATTTGTATCTATTGGTTATAATTTAAATTTAAATCGAAAATTTAATTGAAATATCGGAAGTAAGATATAATAGATACTTTTATAAAGCCGATTCTCTTCAGTTTTAAGTGCCTCTTACGACTAACGAGTGTGCCTTTCACAACGGAAATATCTCAATAAATATTTGTCATACAAAACGATAAAAGGCTAGGAGCCAAAAACTATTATGAAAACAAAAATAAATTTTATCAAACTATCAACATTACAATTTATTTAGTTAAATGAGTTATACCAGTCAGCGGATAAATAATTAAACAATGTGTCATTGTTTGCATTTGGACTAACTACTTACTCGTCTGTACCTACATATTTACATATGTGTATGAAGTCGCTCTTTTTAAAATACATGATACAAAAAACAACAATTTCCATGCAGACATTATTACTATCGACACTCATAGCCGAACTATAGGCAAGATTGTGTTTATTCTAGTAATGAGCACTTAATAGGCTAGTTCAGAAAAATTAAATTTCACAAACAAGGTTGAAAAAAAACGCAAAATAATTTTAAACAGTCTTGGTTTGATACTACTTAATCATTAGCTAACTTACAAGTAGTTTACTAAATCTTTTTAAATTTTAAACATTTTGTAACTAGTATCGTGCTTAGACTATTTCTTAATAAATTGCTTCTGAATACCCCTACCACAATTTCAGTTCGTGCAAAAAACAAAGGAAACAGACGATTTTTTGACGTTTGTAAATGCCAAAGAGTCATATGAAGTTAGCACGATATTAAAAAAATAAAATAGCTTTTTGATGATTTTAAATTTAATAAAATGTTAGAGAAAGTATGAAGCGAAACTAACCTTGGGGAACTACAGAATTTATTTTGTAACGATCAGACTTGAAACCGTCCTATACTACATGTATTGAATTATCTAGAAGGCAATTTCTAATCCAAAGAATAAGGGTTTCGTTGATACCAAACGCACGCACTTTCGATAAGAGAGTTTGGTGCGAAACTCTATCAAATGCCTTAAAAATATCAAGCGCAATAATCTTACTTTCTCCAAAACAATCTAAAGATCTGTTCCACTTTTCGGTGAGATATGCCAACAGATCACCAATGAAACGATTGCTGTGAAAACTTTATTGCCAATTTTGCAGCGATGAAGAACACCTCTTGAGAAGAATTAGAACCAGCGGATTTGTTTACATTAAGATCTCCAAGGGCTCGAAAAATTACAACAACAATTCTTTAAGGAAAGTCAGTGGCTTGCTCTTTTTTTAAGTGGTGAGGGTGCATCAGGCGCCACTGCTTTGGAAAAAGTTCTGCCATAAGGCCTGTACTGACAATTTTTGTTGAACAGAGTATAGTTATCGGGTTGTCATTATAGATGATTTTTTACATTCTTGATAATGACCAGAAATTTCTACCACCTTTGGGACATTGCAGGATTGTTTGCCTTAATTTCTGGTCATTTAAGAATTTGGTCTTTTTTAAAACAGCGTTGAAATGGTTTCTGACTTGCTTTTTCCGATTTTCCTCAGTTGGGTTGGCTTGGTAGGAGCGGAATGTTACTTTTTTCAACCTGATAGCTTCTTAACAGTTTATATCAAACCAAGAATTTTTTTTTTGGTTTTATACTCAATTCGAAGAATCCAAGAAAAATCACTTTTGCAATCATATCGGCACTGGCATCAACGTCACTATCGATGAAACAATGAAACATGGCGTGTTTTTTTTTGCAAGTCCATAAGGAATTGTAGAAAAAAACGATATCGGGACTAAGCGCTTTACATGCAAATACAACAACTACTTAAATCTATACAGAGTTAGCTAAGACCAGATAATTTTCGAAGCTCCTAAGTCCGGATGTCGTTTTTTTTCTACAATTCTATATGGACTTGCGAAAAAACACAGCTATAGTGACCAGTTAAAAATTCCCAAAAAAGTTATTCAGACCGTCCAAGTTGACTTTCTCGTATTGCCAAACAGATCTAGTGGGATGCTTTTATTTAACTGGACGAATGGGACACGAGAAATGGGCTGATATTACACAATGGTCCGAAGTGCCGAGTAGAGAGTTTAGCGTTAAGCTATATTTATCATTATCAGGGTGAGAAGTAAGAAACAAGTCGAGAGTGTGGGCGTTTTGCCCAGCAACATCTTGTACTCGAGTGAGTTCATCTACAAGCTAAGTAGCTGGAACATCTCAGCAAAGATTTTCATTCGGGTGATATCTGTCCTGAATAGCGAAGCCAACTTGAATTGTGTACATAGAAGGCGCCCCCAATAACGAATTCATAGTGAGAATGCAAGGAAATAATTCGAGAAATGGAATCGGACAGCGCATCAAATTCATTAAGAGTTGAATTGCTGTTGAGATGGATGATGTGCTTGCGGACAGTAAATTTGAGCCACATGTTCATATTTCAAAGATTGCTGAGTTGCCATTTAACTTTTCTACGAATTCTCACTATTTAAAAATGACAACAACACAATTTTCTCTCTCTATGTGTGTCTTATATTGTTTTTTTTTTTTTTTTCTTTGAAATAATGTCAAGTACTTTAAAAACCTTCTCAATCAAAAAATTAACCGCAAAGCCTAATTTTAATCTTTCAAAAAATCCAAAGGTTAAATTTATTCTTCATTAACATTTAAAAAAAATCTCCATAGATTCAAAGTATTTTATAACTTTGATCTTTAAATTCAAAACTATAGAAAATATCAAGTCAATTAGTTATTCGGAATATAATTTGCCTAAAGGTTCAATAAACTTGCTATGCTATTCAATAAACTGTTTATCTAATTAATTTATAAATATGTAGTTTCCTCTGTGCTTGAAATGGTTACTACTCTTTTGGATCAGACCAAAACCTTGGGGCATGAGAAAATAAATATCTACTCATTCTATACAAATAAACGCATAAAAAATGCGCAATAAAAATATGTAGTATGTCTTTTTCAAGTTAAACCTTTGGAGTGATTTTACGACATGATTATCACATTATCAGTTTATCAGTTTATCGTTTATCGTTAAAAGTGATTATGCAAGTTATTAACGATAAATCAATGACGTGTTGTCACTAGTTTTCGCTGACACTTCTACAAAAATAATCTCTGGTCTACTTAACGTCTAAATAAAATATAGGGTACGTTTGCAAATCGCCTTATCTCTCTCTCTAAATTGATATGAAAAACAAATCGTATTTCGGCAGAAAACAAACAAAATTGTGTTTGAACGTTTTTTTTTCGTCTTCTATTCTACTTTGTTTGTATTTGAAAAGACAACACCCCTTGGAGTCAAAACATCCGATCAGGTCTGAAGTTCAATTTTTTTTTGCGGTAAAAAATAATGTACCCACACGAACGCCATTGCCCTTTCTTTTTGAAATCTTATCCGATTTCTGGTTTGTATTTATGAAGTTGATTCACTTTATGATTTCACTGGTTCAACGTTGATGATGACACGTTTAATGAGCTGTTCTTAAGAAAAAAAAATATATGCATATATAAACCAAACTAAACAAACAGCAAATAAGAATTTCACATCCATACATATGAACAACACATTCATGGATACAAATTTAAATGGATTAAAATTAGAAATTGTCTTTTTAGCACAAAGTCTTCATTGCTTTTCTTTTAGAAGTTTTGTTTACTTTTTAATGAATGTGATTGGGAGGAGAGCTATCATTTATTAAAAAAAATATAGGTATATCGATAAGTATTTTTTTTTAAATTTCGATGCGCAGTTTTTTAGACTAAATTTTTCTATATACTGTGGTCACATAACAAAATTTAACTTCACTGACATTGATATGCAAACAGATTATATTTCACTGTACATAGATTTTAACCCAGTCACACAAACAGATATTCCAACAATGGAGATATGGTTTGAAAACCGGGTCCTAAGCGCTAATCATGAATCGGTCTTTACAGACGGGTCTGGCATCTTCTCAGACAACCAACCCATAAATAGATCATTAAAGGTCCCAAAATTTTGCAGTGATTTCCACGCGGAAGTGCTTGCAATTTGCGAGGCCATAAAATATCACAGATAACCAGGCGGCAATTGGAGCTGGGTTGCTCGTTGCTGTAGTGATTTAAGAAACAAATTCAGTCACCCTTCGATGTGTCCTGAGCACGATCAAATTAATGGAAATGAAATGAACTGGCTAAAAACGGTTCATCATTTGAATCGAGACAAATTGTACCCTGGGTACTAATGCCACTGTATCAGGAAAAGTATAGAATTCACCAAAGTTTCCTCAAGATCGCAAATGACAGATGGTGGACAATTGGCACGTGTCGGAGTACTGAAGCTTAGCAGACCTTAATTGTCTCTCTTGGTTGAAATCTTTATGAGTCACAACTGAATGGGAACTCATATGATTAGAATGGGCATCAGCACATCTCACTAAGGTGCCAGTTATAGCTCTCATTGGAATGCATCATTTAAACAAATCAGTGGAATGGTGATTTTATTTTTTTGACAAGTTATAGCAATAATTGCAAAACTGATTTCAGTAAAAAAATCTATCAGTGACGTTGATCATTGAAAGCAAAACTGACATTTGAGAATAGAAATAAAATCGAACACATTCAGTGGAATGATTGAATGATTGATTGATTTCTATCAGTGAAATAATAACAGTATATTTAAAAGAAAATTTAAAGCAGAATTAAGTATTTTTTAGAGTAAATAAATTCTAGAACTCATTAGCTTCATTTTGATACCAATTAAATGTATAACCATTATAATTTGTTTAATTTTCTTGAAAATTGAAATGAAAATATATATATAGTCCCTTATGCAGAGGATACCAGAACGAAGAGGTAGAAGAGGGCTCATCTCACTTCCTTTTTGAATGCCCCACTCTAGCCCACCGAGAATACTTTTTCGAAGAGCTGGGTAAAGTCTCATTTTTGCCACTAAAAAACATCCTTAACTTCATTCAGAAATCAGGATGGTTAAGCAAGGCACCCCATACCTAAGGCTTTCACTAAATTCTTCCTCTTAATCTTCCAATTCCTATATTACCTATACCCGCAATGAATCTATTGAGATCCGAGTGAGGGAATACGGCTTGCCGCATCATCACTTTACCTAACCTAACCTTCTATAATATACTATCATGTTTTTTTCGTTTCCAACTTTAATGGGTCTCTATTATTAGCTATGCCTGTATATAAAATTAAAAATTTAGGTTTGATGTTCAAATTGTATCGGAGCCTTTTCCCAAGAAAAGATTTATTTTTTATTTTCTTTGAGACCATCGCTGAACTTGCAATCATATTACATAACTGCAATTTAAAGTTTGTTATTTAATTATGAAAAAAATGAAGCAATTCATCATTATGTTTCTTTTTTTGTGAGTGTTTGTGGGTTTCTCCGAATTTTCAACACAGTAAAACATATAAATACGTTTAAACAATACGTTAACGTCTACAATTTACCAAGATAACCTTTAAGCAAAAACATTGATAACAATAAACCCCTGATCTAGACTCTACTAGATTCAACAAAATCAAAAGTGACACATCAAATGTATTTTATAATGTATGCTCTTAATGAATGACAAATCAGTCTGGCTTTAATAATGTCAATTTATTGCTTATGTGTGCGTATGGTAACTTATTCCGCCTAAAATTAGTATTGAATTAATTGTTTTTTTCTAGAACTTTCAATCATGGGTCTTCATTAATTATATATAAGCTTCTATGACCTTGCAATGCTAAAGTATTTTCAAGTTGCATATAATTAAATGCAACTGATGGATGCAAAATCGAATCAAGTGTGTATATTATTAAAAGAATTGTTGATAACTCTCGTGCATGGAAACATCATATATACATACGTACATATGCATATTGTTTTGTATTATTTTATTCTATTTCTATTGCTTGGATGTTTGAAATTTATAAAAAAAAATGTTTGACGCATTTTGTTGAAACAAATGTTCTTTATCTTTATAACTATTGAACGTCTCGGTCCAAGTAATTGAAAGTGTTTCCATAAAATATTTGTTGGTAAATTGCGTACAGATGCATCAAAATATTCGTTTCAGTCCTGTGAATTCATTTGAAATTATGTGAACTTCAATCCAGTGAGGTTTTTCAATAAATTTATGTGAGTTTATGCCAAAGGAATTTTAATACTTTCACTGCTTGTGTCAATATCTAATCAGATAGAATGTATAACAAAAGACCCCATCAATTGTAGAAGCTATAAAGTTATGTTGAATATAATATCTGTATGGATTTTAAGTCTCTCCGTTTTTCCATCTGACCCTAACCAATCATGCAAAAAGTTTTCAAGAAACTCCTCCTGAAAATGCTTAGCAAAATAATAGAAAAAAAGAAGACTAATCCCGAACTAAGAGTTTTGATTTAGAAATACACATTCCTATGGTAAGAGTCGGTGAAAATCGACTATAAGCATCTTAAAGGCTACGACACCAGCTAACTGATGAGCCCACTGTCGTAACTGGACGAAACGCATTTTAGAGTTCAGCACACTTGAATTTTAGGGGTGGCCGTGGCGCGATGGTTGTGTGCTCGCCTGTCAACCTCAATATCACAGGTTCGATCCCTGCAGTCGTCTACGTCGTCTTTAATTCCATTAAAAACCTTCTATAAATTGTCATCAATGGGCTGCTGGTTTACTCATTACATGTTGCTCAGGCATAACACTAACAACATGTGATTGAGTTAAACTAGTATGCCCAACAAGGATGAAAACGAATAAAATAATGCGAATTATAAGGGACATAGAAATAAGACACGGAAATTCTCCGCTTTAGTTCAGCCGCCATCCCTGGAGATAAAAAAATCTGAGACAACCACCTTCAGTCTCAGAACATCGTGCCACACATCTTTCCTATCCTTCTTTCTCTTCCGTAAGTTCACGCCCACGCTGTGTTGAAACATTAAAAGGGTAATCATAATCCCTTGAGCGTGAGTAGATTATAAAAAAAAAAAAAAAAAATATATATTTAATCGTTTCATTTAAACAGAAGTAATTTTCTTCATCTTTGTCATTAAAAGGATTTTGTATTATTTATCGAACAGAATTCAAACTGTTTTAAAACCTATATATCCATTAACTTAACTTCATGTTAAGCCAGTTCAAACAAATACCCCTAACCGAGCACATAATGAGTTGACCTTAATTTGATGTGTGTATGGTAACACATGCATTCACAACACGGTAGTTTTGTGCAGCAAAAAGCACCCTTTTTTCGTGTAGGTGTACACTGTGCATGCAATACACAATTATGCATAATTACTACCTCAAACCAAAACATGTCATCATTTTGTGATTGTGGTTGTTTTCCATTGGGTTGATTGTCGTCATAATTGTCTCCTTCAAACTGTGCAGATTAATTATAGATCAAAAGTAGTTCACGAGTTTAGTAAGTATTTCAGAGATTTCTAAAGGCCAAAAAATATCATGTGCCATCAAAACTCTACTAGTTTCGAAATTGAATACAGAAAAAAAAACCATGTCAAGACTTCAGCCTTCAACCATAAACAATTATTATCTTTGACCAGAATATGAATCGGCACAAAGAGAGAACACAAAAAAGATATAAAGTTCATACGATTTCAATATAAAAAGATGAAACATATTAAATGTGCACATTTTGTTTTCTAAAAACAGTTTAAAAATATACAAAACTAAATAACAATTAAAGGGAATTCTTGGCAAAACACAAAGAGGAATCCGTGCGATGTAAATAATTTGTCGTAAACAGAAGTAGAGGCGTCAAAAGAAAAGATATAAATACCTATAAAACGCAAAAACTAACAGGCGCAGCAGAAAAATATTTTCGGCTCACCTGTTATTTGCTCAGTGTAATGTATGTTTGGGTTACAAGAAATGATATATAGTTTATTTAAATTTATCACACCATTAAGTTGAAATTGTATTTTATTTTGTTGTTGCTGTTTAAGGTTTGGGTAATTGATTGAATTTTTTTTTCTCATGTCAAAGATTAAATTTAATGAGGTTATTCTTGTTAATAGCCAATGCAAATATTGTTAATTAATTTTATATGACATGTATGAAATTCGTTAATACTTTTTGTTTACATCTTCATACACATACATACATGTAAATAAAACAGACGTCATAACAATAAGCCTTATAAAACACCTGCGAGAGTATTTAACATCAGAGAACTTTCGATACGTAATATAAATTTTCGTGTTTTTTTATTCTGTAGAGTATGGAACTTTGCAACATTGGTAATTTCATGGTTTTGGGACTTATTTCAGTGATTGTGGAAATGCTGCTGATAAATGGAAGCTCTACTCAAAATTCGCAATGTTTGGATTTCATTAGCCGCTTTGAAAAAGTTGTTTAAAACCGAAGTAACAAACTTATTTCCACAAAGATATTCTGATTGATGAGAATAATTTCTATTTGTCTAAAAAAAACTGTCGTAGCTGGGACTCAAATACAAATTCTAGAGTAATATTAGAACAACATCTTCAGTTAATTGGGCAATATTTATACAAAAATCAAACAGGTTCGAGGGTTCTAGTGTCGAGACTATTTGCCTGATATATGTATGTATGTTTTAGACTTCAGCGACGTTTACTTTCAACAGGACGGCGCCACATACCACAAAGCTCATGAAGTAATGGCTTTATTGTGATTGATTCGATTGTGCAATTCACACCATTAGATTTTTTCTTTGATTCATTGGAAAGATAAACTCAACGGTAATGTCTGACTAACAATTTATTCATTTAAGGAAAACATCACAATTGTTATTAGTGAAATACACACACATTTGTGCGAAAACGTAACGCAAAATTTTGTCAAAAAAAATCACTTTTTGTAGGCAGAGTCCTGGCGTTTACTCGGCAGATACTGTATTGCATTTATTAACCTCAGAATTTGTACTTAAGATATATGTAAGTAAATAAAAAAATTACCACTTTAAAAAAAGGGCTTTTTAATAATTAATAATGACCCTTTGGAAATAAATTAATAAATCGATGAGTCCCACTTAGACCATTGTCCTGTGTCGAAACATTATTGCTGCTTTACGCATACGCTTAATCATCAACAATTTTTCACTTTGGAATTCACTCAAGAAGCAATCAATCTCCAAATGATTCGTGAGCTATTTGTTCTACAAAGACTTACACTGCAGGCCAAAAGTTTGAGTCCACTCTCATTTTTCGAAGGAAAACCAAATTCTAGCACCGAAAAAAACTTTTTAGTTAAAATGAGCATGTAGAATTTATGAAGAGCATAAATAAAGACAAAATAAGGAGACAAATATTTTCATTATGTTGTTTACAAATAGGAATTTATTTAAAAAAAGAAAAAATGATTTAAACCGATTTTTCCAAGTTTTCCGATTTTTAACAATTCTTGGCAATCTACCTATAAGTTTTTGAATTTTTTCATTTGGTATATTGTTCCAGCAATCCTGTAATGTATTCCACAAGGCAGATTTCGATGAAGGGCATTGATTCCGGACCCTTCTGTCCACCTCCTCCCACAATAACTCTATAGGGTTTATATCGTGATTGCGGCGGCCAAATTATGACTTTTAAAATTTCTTCGTCTTCTCTCTGCTTTAGGTAATCCCGGAAAAGTTTCGACGTGTATTTAGGGTCATTGTCCTGTTGGAATACGAATCCTTCACCAATCAATCTTAGTCCAGAGATCAAAGCGTTTTTTTTTCAAGTATCTTCTTATACGCCTCCTTGTTCATTTTTCCAATAATTCCAGTCCAATCTCCAACTCCACTTGGAGAGAAATATCCCCAGACCATCACAGAACCACCTCCCTGCTTGGCGGTAGGAACTATACAGTCGGTAGCATCTTTTGTTCAGCGCTACGTCGAACGAAAACCCTCCGTTTTGTGCCAAATACTTCGAACTTGGATTCATCGCTTCATAAAACTCTATTAAAATCTTCTTCCGTCCAGTCTCTATGCTTTTTGGCCCACTCTAACCGTTTCAGCTTATTTTGTGGTCGAAGAAGGGGTTTTGGAACAGCAACTCGTTCAAATAGTCCAGCATCTCTTAGCCTCCGTTTGATGGTTTTCAAGGACAGTTGTATTTATTTCAGCACGTATGTATTTCCGGTGCTGTTTTTCGCCTATTTCGTTCGGACAAGAAGTCCGGTCTGAGCGTGCCGCTCAATGGCACTTTGAACGCAGCCCTTCGAAATCTTCAACTGGGAAGCAACTTTCCGCTGCGATTTGCCTTCTTTAATAAGAATGATGATTGCAGAACATTTTTCAATAGTGTTTTCCGCAACTTTTCGCATTTTAAACTAGTTTATGACTTCAAAACGTGGATTTTATATAAAAAACTTGCAATCCAGGTCTAAAATTTTTCGGTTTTGAAAACCTTTTTTGTGCTGAATCAACAACCAAAAGTCATAAAAATTTATAATTATGAAAAACCCAAATACGTCTCAATAATCCATATAATCGGTTTTTCTTTTTCCACATTTATTAAAAAAACACCCTTTTTAAAAAAAATCTCGATTAAAAGTCCAACTTTTACTACCTGAAGTTGTTGCATATTGATCAGATAAAAAAATTATGTAAAAAACCCAATCTTTAATTCAAAAAATCAACCCCCATAATAATTAAGTCAGTTGAATATGTTGGACTCAAACTTTTGGCCTGCAGTGTAAGTCTCGATCCTAAACATAAACTATCGAATTCAAATCAGTAAACGCAATTCGAGTTGTTCTGGATCGTTTTAAGTTATCGAATTCCTCCCCCAAACAATTCCCCCCTTATACTCGTCTAACTATGAACGCTCTTCCGTTTAAACTTGAGCCTTACTTCGGGCGTATTGTTTGCCTTTCTCTTTTATTTCATTTCATTCTTTTTCTTTTAATCGACTTTTTCAATTTTTGTTCTTTTTTTTTCATCTTCATCTTCAAATTCAAATTTTTCATTTCAATATTTTTCATTTTTGAATGTTTATTTTTTATTAAATACACATAGAAATATTATAATACTGTTTACAATTTGTATATCTAATAATGGTAGTTTTGTAATTGGTTTTCTTAAAACTGTTACCTGCATATCAAAAAATAAAATAAAAATATAGAGGTTCATTCTTTAACCACAGTACTAGAATATGGAATTGTTTGCCCTTTTCGATTCAACACCTACATCCCCCTCTTTGTGATGGATAAGCTTTCAAGACCAATGTGCAGATTTCCTATTAAATAATGCTCATGACCTTACATTAACGTTCGCACTGTGTTACACGTTGAAATTATAACGGAACCCCTTAAGTGTTTCGCAAATTATAAAAAAAAAAAAAACAATTAAACTTTGATAAGAAATACTACCTTCCACTTCTCGTGACATTTGAACTGCACTTATACTGAACGTTCACAATTTGTCTTCCTGTAAATTCAGAAAATATTGTGCAATAAACATTATGAAAGTTACAAACGATAATGTATGCATAACACTTTTTGGTATACCTCAGATTAGAGTGTATTGGCTTGCGAAAGCCGGAAAGATTATTTTTTGTTTTAATGTTGGGGAAAATTAATTACTCAATTACTCAAAAATAAGTTAATTTCGGTGAACGTTATTGGATGATATCCATTATAACAAAATATAACCATCGTTATATTTAAGAGAATAGTTATATATTTAGTTAGTTTATTATTATACATATGGTATTCTGCTTTTGTAAAAAGAAATGGGATTATTTGTCTAATTGGCAATCAGGTCTTCGGGTTTCAATAACAATAGATATTAGAAAAAACAAAAGCACATCCACATACGATCCACATGGCGACATTATGTTATTTTTCTTGTAAATTCAAATATGAAATTCACTTTACTTTTATTTTACTGTTTATTAGGTACTTAGTTTACCATATATTAAAATGTGTATAAGTCATTTAACGTACACACTTCTGACTGTCCGCATGCTCCCCTCTTTGTGGACAGCCCTGGTTATATTTTGAAGTGTCTTATGTTAATTGGCATTTTTGATACGATTTGATGAAAATTTTAAATCTTCTTCGATAAGACTATCCACTATCGGAATAGTACTTTGAAGTCTGAAAAATTGTACATTTTTTAATACATTCACCTCACACAGAGTAAGTATTGCGATTTTGTGCACTTTTTAACTTCTTTTTATGACGAAAAATCAATCGAGGCTCAAAAAACTTTGTCTATCACAGAACAGTTTTTGCTAAACCTAGATTATAGAGCAACACTCTGAACCGGATAAATGTTACTCTTGGTGTTGTTGCTTTAAGTTAATAAAAGAAAAAAGTTAAAACTGAATACTTATCATCAAAAGTATGTATGTACAGGGGGGCCATCTAGGTTATTTTGAATTTTGACACTGATAGCTGTTTCCCGCTCGAAATCTTAACAGAAAGTCAGTATCATAACTCCGCGGAACGAAATGAATCGCTTTACGATTAAACCTTGGGAAATATTGAAAACCTATTTCCAAAGTGAGTGCTGTGTAGCCCAAATAATGTTTTTTTTGGAAAAGAAGTTTTGGCCGAAATGAAGCACCTACCCCGCCTTCTCTGCGCAAGTTTATGCAAAAAGTTCGTGAGACTGGTATGTTAGTGGATATGACTCATAATCCCCGCCGTTGTACGTTGTCGACAGACGCGAATGTAGCTGCTGTAGCCGAGAGTGTGAGACTCAATTCACGAACATCAACTCGCCATGGCTTTCACCAGCTCAACATTTTACGCACTAGCCTGAGGAGAGTTCTGCACAAAGATCTCGGATTATTCGCTTACAAGGTCCAATTGACTCAGCAATTAAAGCCGCAGGACCTTCTACTTGAACGACATTGTGTTCCATAATTAATGGAAATGTTTGCTCTTACTAATGAAGCCATAATCCATGGACAACATTCAGTTTTGTTCATTTTATTGCATTTTTAAAATGAAAATTGTATTTGGCCAACCCTTTATGTATTCAAACTAAGTTATATTTCACCTATTTGCGGAAATATTTACCTTTTTTCAATAATTCCATTTTGAATCTACGACGACCCCAATCCGTAAATCGATTTGAACTTATATTTTAAACGGATGCAAGTTTGGGTTAAAAAAACAACATGCAGATATTTTGACAGTACTTTGTTTATTTAAATAGAGCCTGGTATTCACTACCAACCACTTTAATACCTACAAGAAACTTAAACAAATACAGAGATTTGTAGGTAGGAATATGTAGATGCACGGTCTACGCCCATGCACATGACATCAACTAGAAACGAATCCCAGAAATAGGTATAGGTATTCTGTTTCTTGGTAACAAAATACACTTCTTGATTTTTTCGCAGAATTCGGCAAATTTATCTTTAGGTTGCTTCAAAAAAATGGAGGCTCATTCCAAAGTATGGACAATATCTCGTTACGTGGTTTTTCGGGGGGCTATTATGTAAACAGTAACATTAATCACACCACCACCACACGATAATTTCAGAGATCAGAAGGCCTGGCACTTGACTTCCCTCGGAAATGTTACTTGTTATTATATTATTTATTTCGGACTTTTTTTTAATCTTTTCCAAATGATTTTTAATAGAGAAAGCGGTTCAATTAGTAAAATGAAAAAAAAAAAAAAAATACCAGACATTCGCTCCAAAAATGGGTTCCTATCGAAGAAAAGAAAAATGTGGAAAGAAAACAGCTTAACAAGATTTTCTTTTTTCAAGCGGATCACTTTTGTTTTTTTCTTTTCGAAGATCGATACCGGTTAGATTTATAAATTCAATTTTAATAATTTGAAGTTTAAAATTCTTGGATTTAATCAACATTAAAATGCATTGTGGTAAAGTTAAAAATGCAATAATTATGCAAGAAGGTGCGGAGAAAACTTTTCACTTCAATAAGTCTAAACTTACCGTATGAATGATTCAGACTGGAAAATCAAATAAAAATCTTAATTTTTGGTATAAAGTGCATTTAACCTTTATGATATTTTATTATTCACTATTTTTGCACAAAATCAATAACATACGTGTTAATTTTTTTCGCTTCCTGATTTTTTTTTTTTGTTCCTTTCTCTGATAGCAAGTGAAAACGCGAACTTGTTTTTCTAGTATTTCGTTTTGTTATTTAAATTTCAAAATCGATTACAATCTAAATAAAACGATAAAACAAAAATATACAAATTGGTCTTTCGCGTTAAGTATTTCTTTTTTTTTATTTTTTTTTTGACGTAGCGGGTTTGCCCAGTTGGACGGTGGAACACACTTTCACGATGAACAACCGAACAAGTTGAAGGCAAAATAACGAATGATAAGTGAATTTTTATTTAGGTGCTGAGTTCTGAGAATGGCGCTAGGTTGACCGAATGATTTTTATTTTTATTTTATTATTTTTGTTCGATAGAAAGAGAAAGAATTTGCGTTGTTTGTAGACGAAGACTGTTAGTCGATATGATAAAAAGAGATGAAGGGATATTATTTAATAAAATATCGAATGACATTAAAATGACAGCGCAACGATTTGTTGGCGGTTCATTTTCGATGAATTATTTCTTTCTATTGGAACTGGCAGTGCCTTAAAACTTTTCACCAAGACTGCTTTTAAACGATGCAATATTAGCTTGCCACCTTAAAAGTGGATTTACATTTTTCAAGTGGATTTACATGTTTCTGCATCTGCAAAATGCAGAAAAGTAGAGAGAGGCAGATGTATGTCGAAACCTGAAAGTGGGAGAGAATACACAGGTGGTAACTCTTTTTTACTTCCTACAAGCTGCTATAACTTGTTGGCCTGTTAATACGAAACTATGCAATGAAAATTTAACTTACCTCCATTTTCTTCCATTTCGATTCAATGTTTTTTTTTCATATCACATGCGCCCATCAACAAAAATTATAGAAAAATGTGAAAATATCGCAAATTTACAAAACAAAATGCAGACGAAGATGCTATAATAAAGATGAACATGTTCGTCTTTACTATAATCTTGACTTCTGCATTTCTTGAATTTCCTATAAAGCAGAAATGGAGTCCTTCTGCATTTTGCTCTTTTTCTCTCTATCTAACAAATATGAATTCTGTATTTGGCATCCCTTTTTTTTACAGAAATCAAATGCAGATACATGTAAATCCACCATAAGGCTAGGCGCGCTTATAGAAAACAGATGAACTAATTGGTTGAATGTCCGCGCAGGTGCATATAATTATATGTTACACAAAATAGCGAACTCATTTTAGGCAATCGTTTAGTTTGTGTCAAAACACAAAGGCGCAAAATTTTAAACAGCTACAGGCGAATCTATAAACAAATCTTAAAGGTTACTTAACTTTAAAATACCTCTAAGCAGCTCTTAAGTATGAAATCGGTATCTATAATCAATTTTCACATTTAAATAACCTTACTTAAAGGCCTCTTAACTTAAACGCCATCAACCGCGTTTAAGGGTCACTTAAAGGCATTTTAAAATGTATTTTGACATCTCGATTGTCATCTTTGAAATTTTGAAGT
This sequence comes from Philhelius festivus, assembly GCA_963931855.1. Taxonomy (NCBI): domain Eukaryota; kingdom Metazoa; phylum Arthropoda; class Insecta; order Diptera; family Syrphidae; genus Philhelius; species Philhelius festivus. Next base: position 210,422,853 of record OZ007556.1, read on the forward strand.
TTCAAATTGTGAGTTTGTAGGTATTGTTTGTTGTGATATTATATTAGAACTATAAAGTGCAACGATTTAAGAAACATAAAATTTATATTGATTAAAGTATGTGTACGCGCAAAGAAATTTCGTCCACGCTTCCCTCTTAGCCTTTGAAGTGTTTGTATCGACACTTTCTTCCTCGTTGTTGGAAGAGAATAGGCGTTTTCCTAAATGCAGTGTTGCAGCGCATCGTAGATTTTGATGCCCTTGCAACGTTTTTCTTCACTCTGAAATTTACTTTTACAATTCTTTAAAAAAAAACTATAAAATTTAGAATTCGTATTTAATAACGTTATTTTATTGAAGCAAGTGAATAAAAAAAACATCAAAATTCATGATGCGCTGCAACACTGCATTTAGGAAAACACCCAATCTGTGCATAAAATAATTCTGTTTTGTAGTGTATTATTGCAAATTTTAAAATAAAAAAGTTTCCTTGTAGGAGGCATCCCAATTTTCAGATATTTTTCTTTTATTTGTGGCGGCGGGTGTTGGTGTGTGTTCGATAGCCATTTTTTTTTGATTTCACAAATAAAAAAATGTGTCTTCCAATTATTTACTGAAAGAAGGTGTCACAAAACAGCTGTGTTGTATAAAATGAAGCAGCATTTGTTTTTTTTCTGTACTAGATTTTCACATTCTCTTACGTTACGTGACACAACCATTGTTTAGTTAAGTACCAATGAAAAATCGATTATAGATACGAATTAAAGTTTTGTCATTTAAAGCCAAATTAAATATTTAAGTATGCTTAACTAAATAACCTCTAAGATGCATTTTAAGAAAATCTTATAGATACGGCTGCTAAGGTATAAGTATAATACTACTTAACAATTTGCTAACCTTATAGTAGTTTACTAACTCTTACTTACTTAATTTTAAACATTTTCTAACTATAGTATCGTACTAAAAGAATTTTCTTAATAAATTGCTTCTAAACACACCTAAAACAATGACATTTTGTATAAAAAAGTAAGTACACGAACCTTTTTTTGATGTTTGCAAATGTCAAAGAGTCATATGAAGCTAGCACGATTCTAAAAAAATAAAGTAGGTATTCGATGATTTTAACTTTAATAAAAGGGTAGTGTAGCGGCCGCTCTTAGAGGACAATTGAAACAAGAATATTCTTGAAAAGTAATTCAAAGTATTTTATTTCCTGAAGGGATATAATTATTATAATAATAATGTACATAGTTAGAGATTATTCTACTTACACTTTTGCGTCCTCCTTGCTAAGCGTCGTCACAAATCGAATGAAAATGGCCGTTTGAGTTAAATTCAACCGAATGAAATTTTCAGGCTTACAACATAAAAAACTAAATGAAAGATGAGTGTGTTCAGATGACTACTTAGCAAAGAGTGCGTTCAAGAAAGCAAAATATTACATAGTTGAAAGCATTCACAAATAGATGGCTATATCATCCCGGACCCCGTGAATCACCCACTTCGGGATTCACTAACATCAAGCCTTGCCAGCATGCACGCCGGTCGCCTCAGAACGCCTGTTTTCGTCATAACTTCTGCAACTCTGACCTGCGAATCCTTGCCTGGGAACACTCTGATAATTCTTCCCAGAGGCCATTTGGATCGATGCACACTGCTGTCACATATCAGAACGACGTCATCCAAAGCTAGGGGCTTGACTGGCTGATACCATTTCGTACGTCGACATAGGTCTGGTAGATATTCCGAAAGCCATTTGTTCCAGAAGCGGTGTTGCGCCTGCTGCACCTTGCGCCATTGCTTCCTTGTCGCCTTAAAATCTTCGCCATGAGGGTGCGGAGTTTGCTGCGAATTTGGTATACCTAAAAGAAAATGATTAGGGGTTAAAGGTTCATCATTGGGTGTGTCTAGCGGTATATAAGTTAGTGGTCGAGAATTCACTATATTTTCTGCTTCGCACATTAGGCTAAAGAGGCTATGTTCTTGAAGATTCTCACGGTATAGGGCCCATCCCATGGCTCTCTTTACACTTCGCACTAGCCGCTCCCAGCATCCACCGGCATGAGGATTTAGCGGGCAATTGAAGATCCATTCGATGTTCGAGCTGGCAAGTGTATCTGAAATAAGACCATGGTTCCATTGGTCAAGCTGCTGTTTGAGTTCCCTATCTGCTCCTACAAAGGTAGTGGCGTTGTCCGATCGGATGCGCACTGGAGTACCACGTCGGCTAATGAAGTTGCGAATGCTCATCAAACACGCGTCAGTGGTAAGATCTTTGACTATTTCCAGGTGTACCGCCCGAATTGTGAGGCACGTAAACAACGCTATCCAACGCTTTTCAGTTCGTCGGCCAGTGACAACGAAGAAAGGTCCCATGTAATCGAGCCCCACATATGAAAATGGCCTTACAAACGGCGTCAGTCTGTCCTCCGGCAGTTGTCCCATAAGTGGAGTTTGTGGCTCAGCTCGTTTTCTTTTACAATCCGGACATTTTTTTGACGTTTGTCTCACAACCGTTCTTATGTGCGGTATCCAGTAGCGACGTCGTATCTCATTGATAATAGTTGCCTCGTTCTGATGCTTCCACACCTTATGGTAAAAATTCACGATGAGTTCTGTCACGTAGTGGTTTTGCGGCATTATAATAGGATTACGAACACTAACGGGAACAGCAAATGCTGAGTTTATTCGACCATCAACTCGAATCACGCCGTCGCTATCCAAAAACGGGTTCAACTTTCGAATGGTGCTACTGCGGTCTACTGGTTTTCCTGCTAACAGTTGCTCATATTCATCCTCATATACAGTCATCTGGACACCACGACATATCGCCAGATCAGCTTTCTTTAACTCATACACTTTCAGACTACCGTTCTGTCTTAGATCCGGGTCCGTTCTGCAATTTTCTCGATATCGTTTTATCCAGCCAGCGACTCTTTTCATTCTTTGGAAACAAGAAAATCTCTCATAAAAGTTTTTTGTGTTGACAAATAGAAACGTTGCTCTGTTACGAAGCTCCTCCTTAGTTTCAGAGTGGTGGGTTCTTTCAGGCCATTTCATTTCTTCGTCCTTTAAAAATTCAGGCCCACTCAGCCAGAAGGATTCCCGCTTCTCATTTCTTAATCGTGTACCGAAGTCTGCTGGGTTGAGGGCGCTTGGAAGCCACCTCCACTCTTCGATTTCACTCTCACCCAAAATTTCGCTTACACGATGCGCTACATATGGCTTATAACGTCGATGATCGGAACGTATCCATGCTAGAACGGTAGTAGCGTCGCTCCACATCACCACTCTTCTCGGCGTTACATCGTGATTTTGCAGGACCATCTGCCTTAAGCGTGTTGCAAGAACAGCTGATTGAAGTTCGAGTCGCGGTATGGATGTTGCTCTCAACGGCGCACATTTGGTCTTTCCCGCTACAAACGCCAGTCGCACTCGTCCAGGCTCTTCGATAATTCTCCAGTAGGCAACCGCGGCATATGCCTGTTCGCTGGCATCTGCGAAGATATGTAGTTCAACTGGTTTGCATGTAAATCCGTAACTGTAACAGCGAGGAACTCTGATTTCTTGTATCTCTTTTAGGCATTGAATCCATACCAACCACATTGCGTTAGCTTCATCAGGGATTTTTTCGTCCCAATCCACCCGTTGACGCCATACAGATTGAAGAGCCAGTTTCGAAATAAGAGAATACTCTGCAGCTAATCCAAACGGGTCGAAAACTGACATAGAGATGGCTAGCATTTCACGTTTCGTTGGTCTCTTTCCGCCCTCGAGTAAATCTGCGTCTATTTTTCCAAAAGACAGAACGAATTTTAAAACGTCTGCATTTGTATCCCAATATAAACCAAGTACCTTTCCACAATGTTCAGCATGTTCCTTATCGAGGCTTAAAACGGAAGTTTTCGTGTCCCGTTCACCCAGCTCCTGCACAACATCCTCTGAATTCGATACAAATCGCTTAAGATCAAAGCTCGCTTGCTTTTGGATCCAAACTATCTCCTTAGATACGGCCTTTGCTTCGGATTCCGAAGAAAAACAATGCACAAAATCATCCACGTAGTGATTGTTTATAATTGCATCCACTGCAGCTGGAAATTTGGCCCTAAACTCATCTGCGTTCTTGTTCTTCACGAACTGTGCCGAGCACGGTGAACAAGTGGCTCCAAAGGTCATTGATGTCATGACATACTCCCGCATAAATTCGTTTTTATGGCTCCGCCATAGGAACCGCTGTGCCATCTGATCTTCTTCACGAATTTTCACCTGGTGAAACATCTCGACTATGTCTGCACATATTCCAACCCGCCTCTGCCTAAACTTCATTAGAACTTCTGTTAAGGGTTGACATCCATCTGGACCACTCAGCAGCATCGAATTCAGAGAAATCCCATTTACCTCGGCTGCAGCATCAAAAACTATGCGCAGCTTCCCGGGCTTATTCGGGTTAACAACCCCAAAGTGTGGCAAAAACCAAATGCGTTCGCCTCCTTTCTGTACCTCAGCCGAGCTGAGCCTTCTACAGTATCCCTTTCTCTCATACTCTTCAATAAGTCGGGAGTATGCACAATGAAACTCTTCGTTTTGTTGAAACTTCCTTTCCAGTGTAAAGAATCTTCTTTCTGCCATCTGTTTGCTAGGCGGCAGACTAATATTGTCACTTCTCCACAACAAGCCCGTCTCAAAACGCGTTCCTACTCGTTTTGTTGTTCGTTCCAATGTTTCTTTGGCTTTAGACATGTCGATCGACTCAACAATATCGACAGGTTTCACCGCAAGGTTATCATTGGCGATATAACTCCTCACCAATTCATCCAAATCATCTTGGTAGCAAGTCTCGGCGAAGTACATGGGAACCCTGATATTCGAGTGATTTTCATCTCTACCGACACTTCCGTAGACTACCCATCCAAGTCTCGTAGAGACCACAGCTGGTCCCTTCCATCCATCAACGATGATTTTTCGTGAGACTCCTAGGTGTATATTATCGAGGCCGATAAGTAGTTCCGGTGTTGCAGCTGTATATTCATCAATCGGAAGATTTTTTGGCAGATGACACCTTGTACGTAGTTCCCCAATTTCTACAGTTTGTATTGGCAGTCGAAGATCCGTTGCTGTTCTCACGTTCTTCAATTCGAATATTTTGCTACCAGGTCGCACTCCGGAAATTTGCATACTAACCCTTGTGGATGATTCTGTTATGCTGTTGTTGGCAAACCATTGCATGGTCAAAGTCTCATGAGGTCCTCTCAGCCCAAGGCGATCGCTTAGATTTTTATTTATTAGTGATATTGATGAACCTTCATCAATGAATGCAAAGGTTTCCACAACCTTTCCATTAGCATACAATTTAACCGGAAGGATTTTGAAAAGCAGCCTTTTGTTTTGAAAATGAAGAGCTGTACCTGTGAAGGATTGTATTGGTTCAGAGGAAACTTGTTGCACTTGCACCATATTCTCATTCCCGTGCAGAAGCTTGTGAATTTTTCGCGTACAGTTTGCTAAGTCACACTGGTTAGCCTTAGTGCACGTATTTGTCTGATGCCCCACCTGAAGACAATTAAAGCACAATTTACCTTGCCGAGCAAGTCGCCATCGCTGACCATAACCCATTTCCAAGAAACGTTTACATTTTGTAATGTCGTGCCTACCCGAACAAGCTCCGCAATGAATATTCTCTGAATTATGAATCTGATTTGCCAAAAAGAACCGAGTTGGTTTATCCCGCTTTGCTACAATTTGTGTTGTTGGCTCGCCTAAATCCGTACAAGCTACTCTTACCTCACTGGCCAAAACCTGCAGCCATTCACTAAAATGTTCCACTGTCGGAATCGCAGATATATTATTAATGTATCGCGCCCATTCTAACCTTCTCTCAACAGGCAACTTCAATAACAATTCGTCCATCAACGTTGGGTTGGACAGGTGATGTTCGCACTTTGCTGCTTTCAAAAACGATGAGAGGTTCTGAACCTTGATCGCGAATGGTAGTATCTGGGCTAAACAATTCTCTGGTATAGACGGAATACTTCGTAGCTTGGCAATTTGACTTTTCACCAGCAGCTCGGGTCTACCAAACTGCGTACACAAAGTATCTATTATCCTACCTACGTTACTGCTGTGAATAAGCAAACACTCAACTACTTCTTTTGCTTTGCCCTTCAGCGCCTTTTGAAGGCGCATGAGATTTTGTTGGTTGCTGTAGTTGTACTCGTCTGTCGTGATATGAAATGATTCGCTAAACATAGGCCAGTCCTCGGGCCGGCCATCAAACTCAGGAAGTTCATACAATTTCCTCCCTTGCTCTGGCCTATTGTTGGACAACGTACGGCTCAGGTCACTCAGGGCTACCGCTAGTGCACCCGAGTCGTTGCCGTTCCCCATAGCACCGCTGTTGGTATCAGAACTACCATTAGTAACATTTGATGTTAAGTTCATCTTTGCGAACTCGGCCTTTAAGAAACTCAATTGATTCGTTAATTCTTCCAGCTTAGAACGCATGGAGACAGCTTCACCCTGAACTGTGATGTCATGTTCTTTGGATTCGTCGCTTTCATCGCTACGATCATTGGCGCTTGCCTTAGAACTCGTCGACCTAGTGTTTGGCATCGTACACAAGTAATTTAAGAACGAAACCTATGCGTATATATATATATATCCTTACCGCTTGTAAGACTCTACCACACCAAGAATTACCCCACCCAAAATCAAATTCAATATAGGATAACTCACCCGGCAAATTATTTCTTGAAGTTGATTTCTTCTTGCTGGTAAAAGTGAAATAAAAGATGTAGCGGCCGCTCTTAGAGGACAATTGAAACAAGAATATTCTTGAAAAGTAATTCAAAGTATTTTATTTCCTGAAGGGATATAATTATTATAATAATAATGTACATAGTTAGAGATTATTCTACTTACACTTTTGCGTCCTCCTTGCTAAGCGTCGTCACAAATCGAATGAAAATGGCCGTTTGAGTTAAATTCAACCGAATGAAATTTTCAGGCTTACAACATAAAAAACTAAATGAAAGATGAGTGTGTTCAGATGACTACTTAGCAAAGAGTGCGTTCAAGAAAGCAAAATATTACATAGTTGAAAGCATTCACAAATAGATGGCTATATCAGGTAGAGAAAGTATGATGCTATATTCGATTAAAATTTGTAACCTAGTATCATATTAAAACAGCTTTAGCATCGTACTAATTCAATTAAAATTTTGCGCCAAACTTTTTAGTTGCTCGAACCAAGCAGTTGCGAAACTAAAAATTGAATGTGCGCGCCTAGCCTAACATTCTTTATGTAAAAATCAAAATTTACAACAAGCAGCATTGTCGAAAACTAGAGCGACGCATTTGTAAAAATGAAATACGAAGTAGGTATAGTCAGTTTTTATTTTTTATTGCATAAGATTTTATATATTTATATAACCATTTTTTAATGAATCATTTCCATTGAAACAATTATAAATGAACGTTTACAACGTTTTAAACGTTTAAAGTTATCTCAAGTGTCTAATTACGTCACCAACTATATTTTACAATTTGGTATTTAAGTCTGCACGTACCATAAGCACTCATCACTACTCTTAATTCTTTCGTTAAGTAATTATACATTTCAGTTCAGTGGCAAATACACATAAAATTTTCAATGGCGTTTTTCGCGACATTGTAGTTAAATTTTTCAACAAAATCTTTTTGGTTGTCGCTTGCCGCAACTGAGTGTTTAAGGCAGTTTTTCGCTATAAAAATAATAATTTACATTGACCACGAACATTTTATTTAACAAAACCCCTACTCCACAATGGCGGGAGGAGGAACAGCACCTGGAGCAAAAGTGATTCAAGTCACCAATATTGCACCGCAGGCCACCAAGGACCAGATGCAGACTTTGTTCGGAAACATTGGAAAAATCGAAGAAATTCGTCTCTATCCCACGGTCCGTGACGTATCTTGTCCAGTGCAGTCTCGCATCTGCTACGTAAAGTACGTAGAAAACTCGTGCGTTCCTGTGGCACAACACCTAACCAACACGGTGTTTATTGATCGAGCTTTGATTGTTATCCCCGTATTGTCCATACCCGAGGAGTATCGTGCTCTGGAAATGTCGAAGAATGGCACCATAGTACCAGGATTGCAGAAACCTGATTCCAAACTTCCACCCGAGGTTGTTAATCGAATCGAAGGGCAATCCCCGCAGCAGGTAAGTCTAAAAAGACACGGACGAAAAGTTAAAAAAATAACTCCAACTTCATTGCAGGTGATTAGGACCTACGATCCCAAGTTGTCGGAAAACAATCTTCCAGAATATCCGGCTCTGCCATCATTTTACGACTCGAGGAAGATTGAAGAGATCCGACGAACGATAATCGTGTGCGACGTTAAGAACGAGTGGCGACTAGATGACCTCATGGAATGTTTTTCCCGAGCTGGAGAGGTTAAATATGCTCGCTGGGCCGAGAAGGACTCTAAGACATACTGCATGGTGGAGTTTTGCGAGCAGCAGAGTATCATCCACGCCTTGCGTATGCAGGGAATGGAGTTTAAAGGCGGCTACTTGAGTATATACCACGCAACCGACTCAATCTCGAAGCCAGAGGCAAAGAGCAACGAAGCTGCCCAGGCCGAGATCGAAGAAGCCATGACTATCGTCAAGGAAGCGCAAAGTATGATCTCGGCGGCAATCGATCCAGTGATCGGGATGTTGGCCAAGGACAAGCGCCGGCGTTCGAGATCGCGGTCTCGTTCACGAGATCGACGAGCTTCGCGCTCCCGCTCGCATCGATCTAGGTCGAGGCGTAGGTCGCGCTCGAGAACGAGATCGAAACGATCGCGCAGCAAGTCAAAACGATCACGCTCTCGCTCGAGACGTTCGCATTCTCGTAAGCGTTCACGATCACGCAAGCGATCGCGCTCTCGTCGTAAGAGCCGTTCTCGCTCGCGTTCCAAACGCTCGAGATCGCGTGATCGTCGCAAGCGATCTCGATCCCGTCGCCGTAGCGCTTCACGAATATCCCGATCACGAAGATCCAGATCGCGAAACGCTAAAAGATCTCGTTCACGCGATCGTAAGCGTTCGCATCGTACACGTGACGAAAAAAGAAGAACCTCTAGGTCACACAGTAAGCGTCGTTCGGCATCGCGCACTACCTCGAGCCGCACCAAGGAAGTGTCCGTCGCCAAGTCTATTACAAAGAGGCGCTCCCGCTCACCAGATTCGCGCAAACTCAAAAAAATTGTTGAAGACACCGTAGTGCAGAGAGACTACGACGCTGAGGAGAAGATTGGACTACGTCACAGCACCGACAAACCCAGGAAATCGGTGAGTGTAGAGAAGTCGGACAACATGGACATTTCCAACTCACCATAAAATAACTAAATGTAGTAGTCAGTGAGTGACTGGACTATGATATAGTTTACTGTAAGAAACGAGTAAGATACAAAATGAAATTGAATAACTAATTTTTTTTCTTCTCATTAATAAAAGGTGTCTCAAATGGCATTGTTTAAAATCAATTTAACTTGGATTTTTATTTTAGATTTTTAAGGGGAAGGCGATTTTCCAGATTCAAACTAGTTTTACACTAATTGCATTTGTGAACAATAATATTTTGATCACAGGAACAGTTTTCTCGATTTCTAATAATTCATAGGGCATGTTTCTTAGATATTCCAAACTAAAAATGTGATATCTTTTATATTTGAGGTGTATATATTTCGGAAAGAAAAATTCGTTATAGGTATCATCTGAAAGAACTAAATAGAGTTTAAGATTTGTACTCCGAAAAAACTATTTCATATATGTAAATGCGTCTAGACTCTAGACTGTTCTCCGAAATCAGTCGATTCGCTCCAATTCGAAAAATTAATTTCAATTATGTATATGGTAAAGCGAAAGACTGGACCTTACCAATAATCGAGGCGACTTTAATATTTCAGTGAAATGAACCATTATGTAGTGAGCTCTATATAGTTAGCCTTGCATGTAATGAACTTAATACTTAAGAGGACTCTAAATTATGAACCCATTATTGTACGGAACATAAAAAAAATGTGGCATGTTTGGTCATTTATATGGAGTCCATTAAATAATGGTTCATTTCGCTCAAGTATTAAAGTTATCTTTAAATTTGTTTTTTGGTGAGGCCCTATGAGTACAAAGTTATTAATTATTTAATGCGAAGAAGGAATTCCAAGTATCTCAAAGTGTTTTTTTTTTTTAATTTAAATCTAAATTTCAAATTGGTAACACTGCCAGTCACTTGAATATCTCCAATGTTTTGTAAAAGTTTAGCTTGTGTTTTCTTCATATGTACACAGTGGTAACACCTGCTTCAAACCAACAAAATTTTTAAGACATATTATTTACCTTTATTCTTCAGAAAAATCAGACCTCTAGTAAATACCATTCTTTATGAAAACGCGTTAACTAAAACATGAGAAGTTATGGCATTAGTAGGAGCGTTCAAATATGCAATAAATTCAACTGCTAAAACAGCCATCTGCAGTGAGCCTATTTCTGCTCTGGATGTCCAATTCATTTAATATGGTATCCAGGACACGTGCATGCCATGCAACTATAATACCTTTAGAATACACAATACCACCATTTGCAAACTCTATATGGATGCAATCTGTGAAATCTATAGAATATGAATTAGAAAATCGTTGGATGCCAAGCCAGTACAGATTTCACGAATGAGACTAGGACATGCAATGTTTAACAAATCACATCTTTTTAACAAAGAAGACCCACCATCATGCAACCTTTACAGAAAACTACTAACAGTAAAACATATTTGGGAATGCTGCAAAATAACAAAGGATCACATCAGGGGAAATATTCCCAGTTTGGAGGCATTATTAGATCCTTCAGTTCAACCCAGTAATTCAAAATTAACAAAGCATAAAGTTAAAATCAAATACTTTATTATTTCCTTGACACTTAATAATATACACATCATTGTATGTAATACGTTAATAAATTTACTAGAATTTAAAAAAGATAACAATCTAAAGCATGTAACTTGTAAAAAATATATTATTTGTAATCGCCATATGGGCATATAATAGTATACCCCGGTGTAATATTCCAAACGGTGAAAATTTATTAATATTGTATCCTTTGAAAATAAAATAAATGCATTGGAATACATTTCTTAATAATAAGGCATCAATAAGCTCGTCCTTAGTATTATATTGTTTTTCTGACTTATAGATCTTGTGTGTCATCCAGTGAAATCTTTGACAATCCACTTTTTCACTATCCGAGTGGTATGAACAGAAGTGATATCTGGTTGGTATGTCCACGAAAAATGTTAATAAAATGTGGAAAAGCCTTTTCCAATGCACCGTCATGCGAAACAGTTATAAAAGCACGGGCCATATGGGAAATAAACCGATCTCAATAAAATTTTACACAAAATGTATAAGGTATTTCAAAAATAGACGCCGATTTAGTATATGTAGTACTTATATTGGGCAAATATTCAAAAATGTTTGTGTTATATATTAGTGTTAATTAAATACTTGATAGTTTTTGAAAACCTAAGGAGATTTGAAAAATTCCCTTTTGATTTATTTTTTTGAAAAACCTTTATTTTTTAAAACTGCATGTATTCAGTTCGGCATAGTCTAACAACTTTTGGCACTTTTCTTGAGGAATCGAAAAACCAACTTCTTGGATAATTCTCCAAAATTTCACTCTGTTGGGAGGGTTTCTTTTTACTAATATCAACCTTTAGGTCATTGCAGAGGTTATGTTTTTTTTTAGCAATGGCACCTTCCTTTTAGATCTAGCGTGAAGATCATCATTCTTTAGGATACGACATACCGCATTAAATACCATTCTTGCTTCCAATGACTGGAGTGTTGCTATTATTTTGGCTATGGCGTCCATATAGACATCCATTCATACAAACATACATATGATACCGCCAATAATGCTTACAAAATCTTCCTTATTTTTATTTAAATTGAATTGGATCAAGAGATTTTTTACATCAACGGCTAACTTAACACGGTGTCTTCTCTTATGTTCCAAAGCCAAAATCTATTCATGATACCCTCGTAAAGAACTATAGAGAGTCAATAAATGCCTTTTTCTTCTTGAATTCTTTTTATTTTCTTGGTCAATAACATAGAAAAGGTAAGTGCTTTTGGGCATTTTAAGTGATATGAAATAAGAACATTATGCAATAAAGCCTCTTATAGGTAGGCGACTCGATTTAATTCTTTGTTATTAAGGACCATTTGCTGAAACGAAACTTAAATATTTATGTTCAACCTAAGCGCAACAGTCAAACCCGTGACCACGACAAGTGAAACCCTGTCGAAACGTCGGTCAATATGAAATATAAATTTGATTAAAATAATAATCGCGGTAAATCCGCAAACTATTCTTTCATTAAAAATGTCTCAGAACCACGATAAAAAATAGTCTTAAATCTACTAAGCGCTTATGTTCTTTTTCCTCTACGTAAACTGTCACATAAGAGTTTATGTGAAACATAAGTATGTACATATTTATGTTCTGTATCAGCAAATGGATTATATTTTTTATTCTTCTAAGCACTATACATATATCATCTTTTGAAAAGAAGGAATTTGTTTTCGGAATCAAAACAAGATCTTGTGACGACTAATGGAAAACGCCATAAGTAGAGTTTTTCTATATATTTAAACCTTAAATTAAAAACGAAAACATAGAGGTAAATTATTTATCTCAAATATTGTGAAGAAACTTCCTATGAAATCCCGAAAAATTGTACCTTCGGAAAAGTATAATCTGGTTTCGGATACAAAAATATATTGACTAATGTTATAGGTATCTGTGAATGTGTTTCAATTTATTATAATTATTTATTTAACTGTATAAAAAAACCATGTCTTAAATCGCCAAAATATGTGAACAACTATCACCCTCAACATCTAATGACGATAATTGTGTCCACTTATCAGTTTCTGGATCATATTCTTCGACTATTTTTAAGAACTCGCGCCCATCATGTCCACCACAAGCAAACAACTTGTTATTGAATGCTGTTACCGAGATTCTTGAACGACCTACTTTTAACGAGCACATTTTCGTCCACTTCCGAGTTTTTGGGTCGAAGCGTTCGACTGCTTTGCTTCTTCCCTCAGCATAATGGCCACCAATTGCATACAAATATCCTCCAACAGATCCCAATGCATACTGTGCGGAGAATTTGTTTTTCGGTGGTAATCGCGACCAATTGTTGGTGAGAGGATCGTAGCATTCCAATCCACGGTTTTCAGCACAAATTGCATACAAAACTCCATTCACAACTGCCGATTGTGTGTACATAAGTTGCGAATTCATTGGTGGCATATCAGTCCAGGTTTTTGTCTTGAAATTGTATTTCTCCACAGAATTAGTCCAATTCGAATCAATGCCACCCATTGCGTATAGATATCCGTCCAACTCGGCCATGGCAAACCATCTGCGTGGCATAGACATCGGCGGCATACGACTCCATTTCAAAGTCTGAATATCCAGGCATTCAACTTCATCCGTAGACCTTCCGCCGCTATCACCTCCGCCTAGAATCAAAACATTATCCATTACACAAGCTGCGAAAAATTTCCTTCTCTTAATTGGATGTGGCCAATCGACTGAACTCCATTCGTTATTTTCATGATTGAATGTCTGAACTTTGAAATTGGATGTATTGTCCCAACCGCTAATAAAATAGAGTTTCTTGCACGATTTCCTCGGCATAGTTAGTGCCAGTGGAAATTGACTATGACTTTGGGGCGACAACAGATACTGAAGCCAATCTAAAATAATGCTCTGGCATTCCGGTGATCTGCATAGATATTCTCGATTTTCAACAATATACTTTGGTTCCAACAAAGGGAAACGAATCAGTGAAAGCAAAACGGGAACCGACTTCTGTCGATTTTCAGGATCATGCTTAATCCATTCAACGACACTAAGTAGAAGGGACTTTTCCGAAGAAACTCGAATTTTGTCGCTCGCTAAGAACCGCCCCAATTGTTCATCATTCATTTCAAGAAACTCTTGTTCCTTGGTTACCTGTTCGAAGTTTAAATGCGTGAATGCCAGAGCCTTCTCTAGCAATTCCCAATAGTTGTGTTGCTCTGCGAAAAATACGACTCTCAAACAATTGCAAGTATCCAACTGGTCAATCATGAAGGCGCAACACAATGTCACCAGAGAGTTTACTTGAAAAAAATCAGCCGCCCTTAAAATATTCTCTGCATTTTCATTTGTAATATCAATTTTTGGTGTGTACATAAAGTCGACGATAGTTTTAAGTGTTACACCATCCCACTGCTCAAGTGTTACTTCAGCAACATTTGCATCGCTCAGATTACTACGGAACATCGTTCGAAAATAACCACTCGAAGCCGACAGAATCATACGGTGTGCCCGCAATTTAAAATTATCTCTTCCAGCAATTAGGACAATGTCGCAGAACTCTTCCGATTCGTAGAAGCTGTGTATTTCTGCACAGATTCTTTTTTCATGATCTTCACATACAAATGCATTTTTTTGCAACTCATCTGGTTCTGCCATGAAGTAACCTTTAATAGAAACAAAAATAATTATCTTGAAATGGGATGATTATTGAAATTTTATAGGCAACGCACAATATCTCCAAAGTTGTGGGATGTAGGACAAATATTTTATTGTTTTTGGGTGTTTTTGAAATAAATCGATAATTGTGATGACAACTAATTTTTCGACATCTGTGTTTTGCATTGGTATAATAAATAAACAATTAAATTAGAACTTAAATAAAAACTTGTGAACTACAATATTTCTTTTTCTTCTCGAAAAAGTCAACCATATAGCGAGGGGTTTAGTTTGCACTGTGCAGTAAAATATACACAAAAACGATGAGCAGAGTATAAAACATAACAGGGATAAGGGAGAATGCACACTTTTAAAATAATGTAGTTCGCTGCATCACATTTAGAACTGTTGTTATTGCATTCATACTCACGGACAAAGAATGATATTTTTGATATTACAAAAACAACAAGCAACAGGTTTTTCAGATCGTACTTGTACAGTATTTTACAGATATATAGTATCGTTGAAAAAAATAAACCTTGCTGTTATTGCTGTTACAATACATGACTCGAAACGTATTCGTTAGCAATAAAACCTTTACGTTTTCCAAGGCATTGCACAAAATTACATATGTGTCGACCAAGTTTATTTACCAAAGTTCCTAAAATAAAGGATGGGCTAAATACAAGTTTCTTTTTAAAAATGCAATAAAATAAACAAAATAAATTTATCAGTGAAAGCAAACATTCCCATTAATTATGGAACACAACGCCGATCGTTCAAGAGGATGATCGTGCGGCTTTTATTGCTGAGTCGATTGGACCTTGTAAGGGAATAATCCGAGTCCTTTGTGCAGAGTTGCTGCTAAGATCGATGGCGAGTTGATGTGAATTGAGTCTCACAGTCTCGGCTGCAGCTGCCTCCTTCTCGTGTGTGTGCACCGTACGATGACGAGGACCATGAGTGTTGTTTACTAGCATACCAGTCTCACGAACTTTTTACACAAGCTTTTTCAAAAAACCCACTGCAGTACTGCACTCACTTTGGAAATAAGTATTTAATATTTCCTCAATGTTGTTCAAGCGTAAAGCGACTAATTTCGTTCCACGGAGTTATGATACTGACTTTCTGTCAAGCATGAAACAGCTGTTAGCATCAAAATAACCTATAATTTGAAAAAAAAAAAACACTAGATGACCCACGAATCCGCAATGTATATGTACTCGACTCCCTATTATGAGTTTATAAATAGGCTGTAAAAATCTTAAAATTCAAAAGACTCATTTTTACATTTCTTTAAGGGGGTTTCTTCGAATTCTCAGTTTTGACGATGGTGTGCAAATTTGCAAAAATTATTGATGTTTAACATCTAATTTAGCGAAAAAAAATAGAAAAGCGTTAAAATTTTAAAATTACTTGTATAGAATATGGTAGCTTGAATTATTCTTATGGCATTTTATTTTTTAAATGGGTCAGTTTAAAATTTTGTGGGAACAATTGGTGAACAATTTTACTTCTAACTTAAGGAGTAAGTTAAACTTTTATAGTTCCTTTATTTTTAACTGATAATTACTGAGAGTCTACATAAATATATTTGTTATAAATTAGTTTTTTTTTTTAATTTATTATAGATTATTATTTTCATACCAATGTCCACTAGCATATTCCAGGCAGAAGTAAATGCCATAGGCATATGTGCTGGAAGAAACCTCGATAGGAAATATAAAAACCAAAACATTGCCATCATGTCAGACAGTCAGGCTGCACTAGAACCACTAAGCTCCTACGCCATTAGTTCCAAACTTGTTTGGGAATGCGTGATAAAGCTTAATAAACTGGGCGAGAATAACACTGTCACACAGGAGATTGGGTACCAGGCCACGTTGGTGTCCACGGCAACGAAGAGGCAGACTCCTTAGCAAAAATAGGTGCATCCACACCCCTTACAGGGTCAGAGCCCTACTGCGGAATAGGAGAAAACGTGATCAAAAACAAAATCAAAACAGAAGAGGAGACAAAAAGATAAAAAATCTGGAAAGAACTCCCTAAGCTAAGACAGGCAAAACTCCTACTCGGGGACTACAACCGAGAGCGTTTTCTAACCTGCATTAGCTTAAGTAGGAACAACCTCTGAAAAATCACGGGGCTTCTCACAGGCCACTGTATGTTGAGAAGACACCTCAACATCCTTGGCCTGGAGAACAACGCGACTTGCAGATTCTGCAACACTCACATAAAGACACCTGACCACATAGTGGGGAAATGTGATGCACTCGTGCATCAAAGGCATAGGTATCTGGAGAGTGAATTATCATCCCTTAAAATACTCCAAATACTTCGATTCCTCAAAGGAACAAATTTGGAGGAAGAACTGTAATAATGAGCCAACCTCATCCAGTTCTAGATTGGGGACACAATAGATCTTTAGGTCGCAGTGTTTTTATACCCCAATTTATTCATTCATTCATTCATTCATACGCAATGAATCAGGAAAATGTTGGTTTGGTATACAAATTTGGCAGCAATTTAAAACAGCTACTGTCTCCTCCGAGGAAGCGACATTATCATCCAATAGTGTATTTTTTATCATGAAAAAAATCTTCTCTGAGATCTGAGAGTTGTAATACTTACTAGACCCTAGTTCTACATGAGCATTATCACGCTAAATATTTTTTTAAGGGCTTTTTGTATGATTGCATACGTGCAGTACGCCCACAAAGTTTCATATATTAAGGTTTTGAATATTACAACAACAACTTGAATGAACCACCAAGTGTAGTGAATGTAATTTTCTTTTATTTGAAGCAGAAAATATAAAGTCCAAAAATTTGGATATGATATATCGAATATATGCATTCCTAGGTTGATTCGAGAAGATCTGCGCATGAATGCTTATCAGCTGTCAACGAATATTTACATGGAAATAATCTGTTTGCGGATGAAAACATTTTTACCGTTGAAACAGTTTCTAAGAAACAAAAAGATAATTAACACCAATTATCAAAACAAACGAGAAATACATGTATTTGTATATGTATTTCTCATTTACATTTGCACCACGGATTCAGCTGTCGTGCATATATAGCCAAAGTGAGTTTCACTTCGTTCTAAGCTCTATTAGATATTACTGAGGTATTATAAAGACTAATGATAAAAAGGAGTTATGAAATCTGAAGCTGAACGCCAGAATACAAAATGCATACAGATCAACTTCGATTACGGTTCAGTCTTCTAATGATAGAGTATATATATATATACTACTAGTAGTATATTTACTCTATGCTTCTAATAATGTTGTCAGTCTTACTACAAGGAAGATTAAAACAGGGTTCTTCCGAATGGGAGTGAGCTCCATAACTCCATAAAGGCTTCGGCATCCCTTCTTCTCCGGATGTTCAGGAATGGTGAAGATCGAAGATCGTTCATAAAAAATGTAGGGAAATCTTTATTCGAGCTAAACTTATTAAAAAAGTGAAATTCCCAAGAAAAAATATCCCTACTATTCCGGTTATGCCAAGTTGCTTCCGGACTTAATCTTGATCTCCAGGTTTTTGAAAATGGACTCATGATAATGTATACCCAAATTTATATTGGATGATTTGGTGCCGATCTGTTTGTTGTTGTTCGAAAATTTTAATTTCTCTTCATTTTATAGTTCCTTCTTCTGGATCCGGTCAGACATTAGTTTGTTGTCGTAAGGCGAAAATTCATATAGATTTATGGATAACCCTCGAGCGGTTACTTCAAAATTGTTTTTTGCATTTGTTATAATCTGGCCTTAAGAATAAATCGAATGTAGTATAGTAGAAAGTAACAGAAATCTTTCTTCTTATTATTAAGGACTCATACTCATAGAGGTTAGTTTTTAAGGACTCATACTTATATGAAGATGATGAAGAAAATATGGTCTGTCAGTTCGACTGGAGCTTAGAAGGCTGGGCCAGTTTTCTTTCAACTTGATTGTTTTTTTAAAAAGGTTTTTTGGGTAAATTTAAAAAATTTAATCTTCATAGGTCAACGGCATTTTTGCTACAGGTATTTACTCAAAGGGAAATCTAGAAGCAGCTGCATATTTTAAACAGCCAACGAGATGATAAAACGTATCATATTTCATTTACAAATATAATGTGACATTCCTAGTTCTTTGGAAAAAGACAATCAGCCCTATCACGAATTCCATCGTAATCGGAAACTTGTTACGAATCCCATCGTAGTGGAAAATCTCATACAAATTGCTGTTGCGAACGGATTTGATGATAGCTTTTTTTCGGAATTCGTGAAAGTTCCGATTACGATGGAATTTGTGATTGGGCTGAATAACGACTTTTGTTGAAAAATCGAAAGTTGAAATTATATTAGGTTCTTGTATCAGATGCAATTTTACAAAAACATAAAGCTAATCCACATATTTTAACGTATCCAACGTTTTGATACAATCTGCTTTTATAGAATCGAACGTTGACCGACATTCGCATTAAAGGCCAATATGTAGTTAATTTCCTCTTCAGACAAAAATGTGAATGCGTTCCTGCTTTAAATTTTATTTGTGTTGATAATCATCGACTAGTATATTGCATCTGACTGATGAAGTTTCATTTAAACTTCACTCGGTCAATGACTATATAAAATCTTCGAACGAACATATAGCAACTTTACTGAAAAATATAGAATAAAAAAACATGTTTCATTTATTTTAATTTTTAATAATTAATTTTATTATTTTCATTTTATACTATTCATTTTTCATTTTCACAGTGAATATTAGAGAACTACATATATATTTATACGCATATATGTATGTATATATTATAGTGGTTGTAATTTATAATAATAAATTTTCCTATATAAATTCTCCTTAACTTAGTTTTAATTTATTACAAAATTAAATGTTTATTTTAAATCAAAAATACGGAGGTGTTATTGTTAAATAAGAAAACAAAAAAAAAAACAAAGTTAAGGTAACAATCGTTATTACATATTATGTAGCAGCAGTGTTTGAGTGTTTTTGTAATTGTTGTTTGTTTTATATAATGCACAAAAGTCATAAGAAGTCTTCGAAATTATTGCCAATGAAAAACAGGTCTGATCACTAATTGTTTAGTATTTAATTTAACTTTTAATAATATTATGAGTGAGATCAATTTAAATCTAATAAAAGTTTTATCTGTTTTGTATTGTTTATTTATTTTATTTTTATAAAGATTCCAACTTAATTTTTGTTTTGATCTGTTACAACATACACATGTTCGTTAAGATTTTTTGTTTTGTTCTATTACAGCATATGCTCTTAATCATGTTCTTTATAACTATTTATTATTTATTTGTTTTCTTGTATATTTATTTTTTATTTACTTTCCTTATTGATTTGATTTTCTTTCAAAGAAATAAGAAAACAATGGCAAACATAAAGGTTTAATTCAATATTTTTTATTGCAACTCTTTAAAAAGTAGTTTTAAATTTTTGAAAATATAATGTCTTTTTGTTTTTCTTTTTTTTTTTTTGAAAAGTAAATAAAATGTATTTAGATACATTTATTTTTAAATTTATATAAAAAATGTATTATATTATATTTTTAATATTAAAAGAAACGAACACTTCCTTCGACAAGAAAGTTTGATCGTTCTGAAAAAAATATTATCAGTTTATATTTTTTCTTTTTAAAATTTAGAAGGGTTTGGACTTTTAATGACGTTTGGTTGGTATTCCTTAGTTTTAAACTTATTTATTTAGTAAAAACATCAAAAGTCTGATCAAAAATGAATAAAATTATTTAATATTTTTTTTTATTTTTTTATGTAACACAAATCAATACGAACCTGAAGTTGATTGCTTTGTTTGAAAGCAAACGATTACATTCCGAACTATCTGGAAGGGGTAAAGTGTAGTAATCACTCTCTGTGTTCTGGAATAAAATAAAATAAATTAATTTCTTGACCTTGAATAAAAATTAAAGGCTTAAAATGGCAGACAAAGCTTTTTACTGTTTAGGCTAGTCTTTCTAGTTGATGCAACAAGATTTCATGTAGATTGTAGATGTATGATAGAATATCAATGAAAACACAAGATTTCAACGAAATTTCAAATAAATCTTGCTACACTTATTTGCAATTTCAAGATTTCGAAGATTTCGTTTTGGTGGGAACCTCCGTAACTATGTCGATAAAATTGTATACTAGAATTTTTAAAATGAGGTTTTCTTGAGTTTTAAAAACAAAAAAATGAGCTCCTGTTAAAGTATTAGCCTTTGTTTTCAAAAACGCGTTATACCAATATCTCGAGAATTCTGCGTTCAAACATTTTTTTTATAATTGAATTTCTTTTTTGAATTTGACGTTTTTAGTTTCTTTTTTTGAATTTATAGTTTTAGAGTATGAGGACTGAACTTTAACTCCGAAGTAAAAAGGCTCCACCAAACCCGGTGCGAAACATTCGTGGCGATAGCGAAGTCTGTAATACTATAAAATACTTATAAAATTTTCTTATAGAAATTCATAATTGTTTTAGGGGTTTTATTGTGCATTATTTTAATATTCAGCTACGACTTTCTTACTAGTTTCAATCAAAAAATATTTCAAGCCATGTTTTTGCTTTATGAAAAAAATCGCATTAGTAACATTTGGTTTTTGGGCCTTGTTTGACTCTGCCGACTGGTCTGTATGTGCGCCTTATTTAAAACCTTAAATAACAAAATTTACTCACTTGGTCAGTAAAGTCATGTTTGTAGATTTGTGTAGAAACTTTCATATCAGAAAAAGGACCTTTGAGAGCAAAAAAGTGAATGCTCAAAGGCGTGCTTGTTTTAGTTTTAAGAATAAGCTGAAATGAATTTTTAAAAATTAAAAATAAATGATATAAAAATGTTAAAGAGACAATAATCAAGTCCACCACTTACTTGATAGGTAATGGTTCTATCATTTGATTGGTGTGGGTCACGCTGACTGTTGTTTATTCTGGATTTAACAACCCATTGTTGATTGAATGCAGAAAATCTGGCGGTCTCATAGAACAACTTATGAACATATTCATCTGTTCTGTATGGCTTCATTTGTAGATCTAGATAAATCACAATTTTAAGAACACATAAGTGAGAAACAAATAAAAGAATTCTTGCCATTAAAAATGATTTTTTCATAGCTCAATAGATCAATAAGAGTGCTAAACATTTTCTTCTCGTCTTTCATCTTAGCGTCATATGCTTCCAACGCAGACATTACTTCATAGCCAGACTTATGTGGATGCAAACATACCCGTTCATGTTGTGTAGCTGGATGTACAAACAAATTTTTGTCTTTTAAATAGTATATTCTTTTAATTGTTGCAAGTTGCGACTTACTTTCATGATTGGGTCCACGCCATTGGCATCCAATTCTTGAATATTTGCAATTTGTAGGACGTTCTTGGCATTCATGTTGCTCGTGACGCTCAAGAGACTTATATGGAAACTCTTTGTTGCAGAACTAAAATTTAAATAAATTAAATATAAGACTAAATAAATTCTTATTTATTAGGACATACCTGGCATTCGCTTGGAAGCTCTGAAGCGGCTTTCTCTACTGCCAAATTTCTAGATGCAGTACTTTTTGAAATTTCAACACGACAGTTAGGACACGTAGCTATCTGATCTCTTAAGCTAAAAAAAAATAACAATATAACAAAATATAAACCAACGAACGAAAGAAGATTTATAAACTAATTATTATTATCTATGATGCAAAATAAATCGTCTTGATAATTTTAAACACTTTACATATTTGAATTAATCATTTTAAACTGTTTGAATAAATAGCCACCCAATCCAACATACCGTCCATCGGCCAATAAATGGGTAAAGCAAGCTGCGCACATTAAATGTCCCATTTGACACTGAAATTTTGTAAATAGAAAAATAGATTTATTTCATTTAAGAGATGATTTTTCAAAATAAAAGAATACAAATTTTAACATTATATAAAGTTTTCCAACTCACTACATTCTCTGTTAAATAAAAAAAAAATATAAAAAGAAGAGCAAGTTGATTAATAATATTTAAGTAATTTTTTAATATATATTTTTTTTATTTTTACCAATCATGTAATTTAAAAAAATACATTTCCTAGAAAAAAAAAAGAAATGAAATAAAATGTGAATATGCAAATGAACACCCGATTTTTTTTTTTTTATCTGAAAATGATTGAGCGACGACGACATTGAGAAAGAGAGAGAGAGCAGAGATTTGAATAAAACAAAAATATTTTTCTTTGTGAATAAATCACTTTTAATATTTTTTATTCTTTTATTTGTGAGTTTTGTTTTCAATGAATTGATATACAGAACAGCTTACATAAAACAGATACATATAAATGTATGTTTGTAATAACATTTCTTTCGTGAGTTTTTTTTTTTATTTTTTTTTAATACTTTATTTTTGTTTTTCTAAGTATGAATACATTCACATTTTTTGTATTTGAACATTGAACCTTAAATCACACAGTGAAAATAAAAAAGTATTATAATTTTTTTTTCAGGTAAATGTTTTGCTTATCAATCTAATTTCATTAATTTTTCTTCCAAAGTAACAAATCAATCATATAATTACTTATACATAATTTGTTTAGGAAATTAGTATGTTAGTTAATTGAAAACTGATAAAATCTATCACAGACGGTTTATTATTTTTGTTTTTATTCTATTTGAAATAAATTTTAACGGGTTAACTTAAAATATTCGATTAAATATTAAATTTTATAATGAGTTAAAAATAAACTTTTATAATGTACTGTGCATTGCAATCATATCTACATGAAATTAAATACAATACTAATTGAATATAAATATACTCGCTTATTTTATCAGTTATTTTTCTCAATCTAGAAAACTTAAAGAAAAAAAAAAAAAACAATAAATTTTCTTGTTCTTATGCCGTGCAAATTTGTGTTTTTTTCTTTTGCAAAAAGAAAGTTTCAAATTAACCAAAAAGGTTTTATTGACAGAAAACTTGACTATATGGCAAAATGCCAAAAATATGCTGAGTCTATTAGCTTCATAATGGAACACAAGACTTAACATTCTTGTGTTTTTAAATTTCATTTAAAGCTTTTTTTATAAGATTAGCTTTTACATCAATACCTCCCCTTTATTTATCAATAGGCAGAAAACGTGTCATTTAGGTAGATACATATGTGAGATTATTACGCACAAAGTTTGTGATTATTCCATTTTATTATTTTTTTTTTTGAGTATGAATATTTCTATAGTTTCAAACACTGATTAAATAAAATTAAAACAAAACAAAGGGTAATGAAAACGAGCTTGGGTTGTACCTAAGAATATATTTAAATAAGTGCCCAATAATATTTTATAGTTAATCTACCGAATTAGCGACTGGCTTTTGGCAACGAAAAGTATAAAATTAATAAAATAAAAATTGCTAGCTTGAATTTTAGTTAAAGTTAGTAAAGGCCAAAAACTAACCGAGGATTTTTGGAAAAGACAAGTTTAAAATGTATTTTGAAGGACGGTAGATTATTGATACTTTCGGAAATAGTTACTAATTTTACATAACATCAAAAGTATCTATAAAACGATTTATAATTTTCTTGCTCCATTCAGTATCTGAGATATTTTTTAAAAATCGATTGTGTTCTGTATTCAAAAGTTTCATCCATCGACGAAACATTAAATATTCATATGATGTTTAGGAAGGCGTTCTGGTATATCAGTGACGGTCGCAAATTGTTTTTTTTTTTATATATTTTGGGAGCCTTAAAGGGATCGTAATTGCCCTTAAAATGTTTGAGCACAGTGCAAACCTTTAGGAAAGTTGGAGACGATATAAAAGGAGATACCGATGCACATTGGCTTTAAATGTGTGATATCGGAATAAGAGGGAAATATTGAGCCGGGTAAAACATTCCTGTAGTGAGGCTAAAGAAGGAACCTCTGAATTTAATAATACGTCCGAAGTAGGACTCAAGAGTAAATTGATAGGCATTCCCTGAAGCGCGAGTATTGTGGTTAGGTTGTTTAAAGGAAGGAATTCAAATGGCTATATCTCTAGAACACTGTTTATTAAAATAACGTTAATATAATGAAAGACAAGAGACATTTCGGTGGTGCTTTTCAGTTCAAAAAACCAGTTTTTATGTTTAATATCAATCACAAATGTGGAATGATTAATGTGGATAGTACGCATCATCTGAGTTGTCAGTAAGGTACAAATAAAACAAGAGTTAAATTTCATTAAATATGATGTACTCTTTATTTAATAATTTTCATCACTATTCCCAGATATAAATATGTGTAGTATTTTCTACACTTGTACATACATACATTTGCTGATATTTCGATTGAAATAACTGAAGTTACAACAATACAGAAATCTAAGCAGAATCTTACTTGCATCTGTTCAAACGGATCAACTTTTCTTGATTCCAAAATGTTGATTCGCCCTTATTATTAGTCGTTCTACTAAAACGTCATTTATGGCATCTAGAGATTTACTGTCCCTTAAAGTCAAACGTTAATCGATATAAAGTTGATGTGTTCCATTCATAAACAAATCTTACAATTTCATTGTGAGTAAATTCTTGGTCATTGACCCTTTTTTGGCAAGAAAAGACATTCTATCAGCATACGTAACCATGTAACAGAAACTTAGTTGCAAATTAATTCAAATCGTTTACCATCTGATCAAAAGATGTTAGTTCTCTGTTGTACGTTAAATATCTTACTTGTAAAATGAATGCACAATTTTCCAAAATAAAATTATATTTTTTTTATTTAATTAACGAGGAAAAAAGTTGACATCAATTCTTTTAAAGTAAAGGTCAAGGCTTAGTTCATCAAGTGATGAGGGTTATTCACGGAAGCATCTCCAAAATTATATGTCCTTAAGTGAGCTTTAATTAAGGACATATAATTAATTAAAAAAATCTCACGAAAATAGGAAAAATTTGTATCTCCTAAATATCGTTTGGCTAACCTTTTTTCTGAGATATACATACATCTGTATGTACATTCGTCCTTATTATCCCTGAAGAATAAAAGCGCAAATTTATTTTGTTTTGAGGTGAGTATTTGAGTCCTATTGTGCGAACAGCAAAGAAAACATAATATTTTAAAATACAGGTGATTGAAGACTTCTGTCTCACCTAATACAACATTCAAACACGATATTGCAAAATTTTCTCTTTTGAACATTCATGCTTCTGGAATGAGGTTGAAGAAATGTAAACATCCTATTTTAATTATTTCTATATAATTACGTGTTAATGACACTTAGATTGCTTGATAAATAGGTGAATATTATAAATATTGTCCATTTTATAAAGATTAACTTTTACAAAACAATGCTAATGCTGTCTCCGAAATCATACTTCCTAGACAATACAAAATCTATGACCAAAAAGCATGTGAAATCGTATACAAATTGGCACCACTAATTAATGCATGGTTGCATATACATATACAGTTAGTTATCCATCACAATATTTATTTATTTAAAGCATAGGCAGAAACCAGTGATACGTTATGTATATATGTATGTATACTCGCAGTGGCCTTCATGTCTGTTTACACACTGCGCTGTCCGGGACTGGGATAGTTTTTTCTAAATAGAAACAAATAATTTAGTTTTGCTCTTAAGTAGGTAGGTAGGTATATAATTCACAAATATACATATGTACATATGTATATGTTGCTGTTCACATTTCATGTAAACAAAGTGGAGGGCGATAAAATTAGAATACTCAAAATAGAAAGTCATCTATGGCAAGAAGTTTCAGATTTAATTCTGTTTGTTTGCAGCAAAAAAAAAATAAATATGTAAGTATACCTTCTACCTACGAGTACTTAGAACATAGTATAGCTTTTTCTATGATTGATTTTCGTATAAAGTAAAAAAATAAAACACATTTTATGTTTGCGAGTTTTGTATTCTTAAAAAAATATTATTTAAGTATAGGTACTTATACTTTTAGTTAACTTTTAGTCAATGCAACCAAATTGAAAAATGACCAAAGTAATAAGTTTGTAGTAAACTAGTTAAAAATATAGGGAGATCTGTTTGAATAGGTATGCATTTTTGTTCATTTAATATCTCTTTAACATTAAATGTATTTTACAATAATGGATTAAGATCATATTAAAACCTAAACAGGGCTTTGAATTTGTTTCCACGAAATGATCTCTGCGGACGGCAGAAATAACATGCTCCACTTTATTCACTTAAGAGGCCACAAATGTAATAAAAACAACTACATACATATGTTGTATATTTATATGAAATGAATAAAAATATCTATTTACGTATTTCCTATTTTAATTTCTAAATTTCGCTGAGTTTTATTTAAATCAACAAATAGATTGACACAAGTCTTATATCATTAGGAATTTGTGTTATAAATTAAAAATTTGATTCTGCAGTTTTGATCTTATTATAAAGACTATTTTAGCATGCATAGTACATAATACATTTGAAACGCCTAAAAGATAAAGGGCTTAATCGAAATTAAGAATCACATTTTTGCAATAAGTTTACTGAGATTTTTTTTTATAACATCTCCGTTTTTTCTTAAAAGGCTTTTTCTTGCCTATTTGCGAAGATAAAGGTGCTGGGTATATACATAAAAACACGTTTTTTTATGATCTTCAAAATTATGAATTTATTAAAGTAATAGAAATATATAATGTTATAAAGATGTAATATCTTACAAAAAAATTAATCTACAGGTACCTACCTATGAACAGAACATATTTGCTAGTGTGCATGAGCACATGCCATAGGTAAGTATAGTTTTTGCAAGGGCAGTTTGTCTATTCGCATTACCTATGTACACACCGTACCTACATATATTATTATAATACTAAGGTGCATAACCTGTTCCAAGATGTTAACCTAGACAAGAAATAACAATAACAGATAAAAAGGTAAGATAAATAGATGATTTATATAACAGCTGTTTTCTGAAAACCTTGAATTTAGACACCAATTTTAGAGTTGATTTTCACAAACCAAGTAAAAATTTAATGATATTGATCAAAAAGAAAAAAACTAAAAATCTATAACCATCAACCTGATTTATGAATACCTAATTGAAATAGGTAGGTATGCACCTTGATACTTAAATCTATAAGTTTGCCCACCGTTTTTGTTTTGGCTTCTCATTTGTTAGATAATTCTACAATGTGTAGGTATAGTTGTATCAAAATGTTGATTAAAAGTTAAATCATTCAATATTTCCCCTTCATCGATTTCTTTGTTAAAATGGTCAAACCCTATCAATGGTGGAAATATAAAAGAATTTGCTGAAATATCTACTTTTTTTGTTTTCTTTATTCATCTGTATTCAATTCAATCTTAGAATTATCAAGCTGTAATATCTATGCACTATGCACATAACAAATAATTGAAAAAAAAAATCTTCAATCTCAGATAAGGAAATTTATTATTTAAAATGGAGGGGAGGGGCTTTAGTTTATCTTTTTTTTCTATTGCCAAAGGAAAGAAAATGAGAAGGCAATAACAACAAATCCAAGTTCTATGCAAGTAGATTATAAGCACAGAGAACCAGCAAGTGATATGAAGATTCAAGAAATAAAAATAACAAATACGTCATCTCATACTCAGCTGATGAAAATAACAAAACAAACGAATCGGGCAAAGTTTTGTTGTTGTTTTTTTTGGTACGTTGTATACATATTTATATGGATTGTCAAAAACAGCTGACCCTTTCCATCCAGTGTGTGAGTTATAAACACTCATGGGGTGTATTTTATATAGCTACTTATTTATGAGTTGTTATATATATGGATGTACATACATACATATCTACCTACAAATAAAACGGGTTTAGGGGAACAAAAAATAGCCAAGTAGCTAATGCACGCGGTTTTTTTATATTACATATTTTTATATTTTTAATCGTTTCGTTTTAAAGGGATATACCTACATAGGTATTTATATATATATCTACAAAAAAATAATAATAGATGTCTACATAGGTATGTATGTCCAAGTTGGTATGACGGAGTTGCCTGAATTCATAGGTACCTAGGTACCTATATAGATTCTAAATATTCTAATAAACCGTAATTATTAAAATCCTTTTGAAGGCTCCGAGAAATATTGCCTTCAGGTGTTTACATTCTTATAAATTCTTACTTAATTTTTTTTGTTTTCCAAAAGGAAGGTTTATGCAACTAAATTTTGTGGATACTCTTTAAAATCCTAACAATGACCTTAATCCTTCAAATCGAACACTTAAGAAGAAGTTCCACTCCTCATCTGCTAGATTTGAACATGTAACTTTAACTAGACTATGAGAGGTTGAGAATAATAATGATTTGTACCAATTAGTTCTAACCAACAATACAATTCTAACGGACAAAACCAAAAGCTAGTGAATATATGTATCTCCAAATATAGAGATACCAAAAACTTAGCAATCAAGTTAACCGCGATTGATCGATTCTATCTATGATTGTTTATTTGGATCTTCACGCAGAAGGCAATGATAAAATTAGTCTTTTTCGACATTTGGTTCTGAGATTCAACTAAAGTCTGCGATTACCCAGAACTGAGAACTATGTGTCAATAATAGGCTGCAAATTTACAAATCAAATTGGTATTTACTCCAGTTTACATAAACATCTATTTTGTATACCTACCTACCTACTACCTATGTAGGTTACCGACTTTTACGAATTTGTCTACAAAATTCGTCATAAATTAGTTCGTAATAAAAGCTGCAAACAAAATATTAAAAAAATTATCAACTAAAGTTCTTGTTCATTTTCTACGCCGTAAAATAAATTTTTACATATCCACTATGCCTATCTACCAATCCTAGCAATTCACAACCTCTTCTCTTCCCCATCCCCTGTATTAATTTTCAGATTACATTTGAAGTTTTTTTTTTTAACTGCGCCACACTACTGTTGCGTCGTTGCACTATTTCTTTTTTCTTCTCACTCGTACATTTTAAGAACTAAGAACACAAATGGGATGGAGAAAATAATAAAATCAAGAATTAGGAGTAGCGCAGTAGAAAAAAAATTGTTTTGTTATATTATTTACTCGACTTTTCTATTTGTCTCTTTCTCAAATAAAAAAAAAATGCACAGACATTTCCTCCTGCATTTCATATGGTGAACAAATGGGAATCACGGAATAACCATCTTTTATTTGGAATCAGTAGATAATTTATACGTAGGTAGCCACTTATTGTTGGTAAGTTAATCACTCGTTCACAAATTCCCATCAAAACAAAAATCGAACAGCTCAAGGCCGTTCTTGTTTATGGAATGCTATAGGAAAAGTATACATCGTTACCTACATATACTCTGTTCTACATACCCCCGATTAGATATCCCACCCGACCCATTCCAAACAAAATATTTACAATTACTCACCTGGTACATAGCCGTCTTGGGCAGATCCAAACAAACTGCACAACATAGTATTCCACCCAAACGATATTCGAGCTTTTCGTGTTGTGTGGTAGTGGCTGATGTACCAGCTGTTACCAAGTCCAGCTTGGGCTTCTTTGCTTCCGGCTCATTGGAGTCTCCACCAACAACAACTGATGATGTTCTAGTCTGACCAGCATTCGTAGCTGATGACGAGTTTGCTGATGATGACGACGAAGCACTCGACGAACCACCACCCCCCGACGAAGGTTGGGGTTGCAATTGCTGCTGCTGAATGCTCACTTGGGCATTGCTGTTGTCCACCATGAGTTCAGCAGCAATCAATGGAATCGAATTGAGGTGACTTGTGGAAGTTGGGGGCTGTTGTACAGCCGAGCTAGACGATTCAACATCCGCCATGTTTGATTTTAGGGAGGAAGACCACAAAAGAAAATCTTGGTCTTTTTTAATTTAATTTGTTCGGTTCCCCAAGAAAAAAACCTTGATTTCGACACGAGAATAAAAAATGATTAATTTCTGTTCCAAAGTTCAATTTCTTCTTGGTTTAATTTTGCTATTGCAAAAAAGTAGTTGGGAACTCCCAAACTTCCAAAGAAAATTAATTTTTCTTTTCCATTGGCCACAACCCACAGCAATATGAAAAAAATCAGCTCTGCAAATTAATGTTCTTTTTCCGTCAACAACTATGTATATGTATAGCAAGTTTATTTCAAAAAATATCCTACAAAAATAAATTGTAATATCACAACAAATTAAAAATTTTCCAAATGATGAATTGTAATGAATTTATTTCTTGGTTTGCTTTTGCACACAAACACAATTCGGAGAGAAAAACGAAGCACGTCTCACGTTAACAAAGATTAAATTGAGAATGAACTTGTAAAAGTAAAAGAAAAAGGTGGAATTTGGATTCCAAATCACACACACTTTAGAAAAGTGATGGGGCTGTGGTCCAATGTGTTTATCTCGCTTTGTTCAATGCACTAGATAGTGTGTAGTATTATATAATCTATTTTATATTTCTCTTTTTCAATAGATTATAATGTATATGTATCTACTCTACATCTACACTTGATAAAGCTTGTACGCATGCGTTGTATTTTTATTATATAGATGCAAGTGCATTTAGAAGAAGAGTGCACCGTGCGCATCGAAAATGAACAAGAAAACCAAATGTATAATTCTTTTGTTTGTTTGGAAAACATAAACTACGGGTAGATGAGAAGGACAACAGACTAGGTTCAAAATAACAGATGATCGTGGGGGAGGGAGAAAGTTACACTTATTATTTCACTGAAGTTTACTCAAGCGAGACAGGTAGATGTAAAGCGACTCATTCAAATTTTGCATTAAAATAGGACTGTTCAGGTTATAAAAATATAAAGTTCTCATAGGTCTCCGATACTGGGTGGTTTTATAATTTGTTAGATATTTTGATTGTTTAATGCGAAAAACAGATTGGCACAGCAACTTCGACAACCACGTCACTCTTTTTAAAGCCACTGGTTTTAAATGGCTTTGATAACATTAACACAACAACTTCGACATCGACATCAAAGTTAGACCTAAACCCTAAATTCGATGTCGCTGCGCAAATGCTACCAACTTTTAAGCCTAGTACGCAGATCGGGAAAAATTTTGTCTCATAAATTTTTTTCCTGGGACAAATTTTGCCTTGGATATTTTTCCGAGCAGTACACAGTTTGCGCGCAAAATTCATACTTTTGTGAATTGCTGTACAAAATGTCTCCGCTAAATTTTGCCAGGAAAAAGATAATGATACAAGCATTATTTTGCGGGACAAATTTTGACAGCCTCCGTATTTCCGAAGGTGATTTTTGTCAAAACTGGTTTTATGTAAAAGGTGCTGATGCTTCTCTTGAAAGCATCTAGAGGAGATTCCAAAAAGGTATGAACGACTTTTGTAAGACAACCCGTTCTAGAGATATATTAAAAAACACATTAAATTAGATTTATTCTCTCCAACTTCAAACTTTTGCGCGAGATTTGGAAAAGTTTTGTAGAGATTAAAATTGTAGAGATAAATTTTGTCTTGTCTCGATCTGCGTACTAGGCTTTAGTTGTTAAAATGTGTTGGTATAATGAACTTCAAATTGTGTGTTGACCCTTAAGGTATATTTGTTTCCTTTTTGTATCTGAACTCATTCATTATTCTTTTTAACTTTAGATCATTCTAGAACGTTTCCTTTTCTCGCAATAAAAGTATTTATAAAGAACGGAAGTCTTTTTTGTACGATTAACTTTATTGGTTATTTTTGTGGATTAATTGTAATCCCATCAAAATGAAACATATGGGCTTATATGGGACACCGCGCACTTAGAGCAACTCTATTCGAGCAACTAAAAAGTTTGTGTTTTGACACAAACTAAACGATTGCCTTCGCAACAGTTTAGTTGTTTTCTATAAGCGCAAGAGAAGAAGAGAGTTTGAGCGTGAGTAAAGAGTTGCCAGTGCGCGGTTCTCTTTCAACTGGTGATTAAACTATTTGATTTCGATCACAGTTGCCTGTGCGCGGCTAGCCTAAGAGATTACAGAATAAATTAAAACAAAATGCCAAAATTTCCAGCAAGTTAAAATGTTGTATCTATGTCCGGTATTACATAGCGCATGTTGAGTCTTATGAATAAAGTGCGAAAGAGAAAGAAAGGAAAAAAATGAAACAGAAAGAATGATTTCTCGACATGCACGGGTAGGATATTCCTTGCATGTTTTTGACGTTTGTCTTTCTTCTTCTCCGTTGTTTTTCGAATTTGCTTCACTTCGTTTTTCTTCTTTGTTAAGCAATCATCTCTAATATGGCTATTGCTAATGAAAATTAAATAAAATAGACTAATAAGACTTTAACATGCGAGTTGATTTTCATTTATAAAATTAATCTAATAAATTGTTGAAATCATTCCCTAATTCCAGTTTTGTATTTTAATTATTTTTTTTTAATTACTAAACCGAACAACGAAAATTGAAATGAAAGATAGCTGTCAAATAATGCACAACACTGAAAAATCAGAAAAGTCTTCTTGTAATAATGCGCGCCTCACCGAATGACAGTGGAAAACAAAATAACCGGGAATTGCACATTAAATACATGCGCTGTGTAATGCGCGAAACAGATTAAACCAGCAACAGCACCAGCATCGTCAACAGCAAACAGCACGCTGACCAGCAAAAATTTCTCAAACACATTGCCACCAGCAACGTCATTTCATCTGCTTGACATTTCATATGGAAAAAAAAGATTTTCATTGTGGTGCCACTGAATATTGCAGTGGGAAAGTTGACAACACCGCACCAGCAACAGCAAATTTAGGACTTTGGCCTAACGACGCTGTTGGCGTTGCTGTTGCTGTTCTAATGTGTGTTGAACAATTGAAATACATTGGCTCTAAATTAATGGCGGCCGCTGTTGCTGTTGACGGTGCTGTTGCTGGTTCAATCTGTTCCGCGCTTAATACCGCACTATTTGGACTTTTTGAACGCACCCCACACCATTCAGTGATGACCAGTTTTTCTAACTGAACTCATTCAATTTCAAAAGCCTTCCTTTTCATTTTTCGTATATCGTTCCTTCTCAATCGCTTGCATTTCTTCATTCTCAAATTCAAACTGTTCATAATTCAAAATTGAATGGATAATAACGAATTTGCTAGTAGCATCCTCCTGCAGATCCGATTTTCAAGATTTCGGTGTTATTGAGAAAAATTCAAACAATTTTTTTGATCTTGTGTCCCTAAATTTAACTTAGAAAATCTATCTAAATTTCAGTGTAAATATTTGTTAATTGTTATTCGTCAAAATCATGGCGGACTTATTTAACAAAGCCCAAAAGGAAATGCAAATCCTGACCCAAACTTACGTACATGAATTGACAGAAATTTGGAAAAAAATATTTGACGAAAATGCCTGCAGAGAAAACATCACCAAGCTTGAGGAGCACACTAAGAATTACTTTGAAGATCTAGTAGTGGAATCAATGGAGAAGAAGGAACAAATCGAAAAGGAAATCGAGGATCTACGCTCGGAAGCTGAAAACCTGCAGCGCCTGCTGAAGGTTGAGATAAGTCTGAAACCGCCCGAAGGTGTTCCATTGCTGGTGCTCCAATCTGAACTTGACGAAAGTCTAATTGAACTTCGTGAAACACTGCGTCTTCGGAGGGAGCAGATCTTTGAACTTCTGCTTGAGCAAGACACTCTCTGTAGCGAATTGGGTGAGGAGCCACGCTCTCTGGTTGCTGACCCATTGCCTTCGGAGGAGGAACTTCAGGAATTTCGGCAGCATTTGGAGGTGCTTAGGACAGAAAAGGTTGACCGATTGAATAGGGTCTCAACAATGCGCCGCGAAATCAAGAATTTTCTGCAGATCCTCGAGGTGAAGATGTTCTCGGAGAACGATGATCGACTCCTTAACCACCGTCAGATCAAGCTCAGCAAAGAAACCTTCGATGGACTAAAAGAAATGCATGCTCGCTACCGGGATCAAGTATTAGAACTGGAAGACACCATCGAGGGAATGAAACGAAAACTGAATTGCCTTTGGGATAGATTGGACACTAGTCCAGCTACTAGAAACAAGTTCAGTCGGTACACGGAATGCTCTCAATCGACTGCCGATATTTTGCACAAAGAAGTCAACCGATGCGAGCTTTTAAAGAAACAAAACATAAAACTCTTCGTTGAGCAAATCCGCAAGGAAATTTTGGAATGGTGGGATAAATGCATGAAATCTGAGGTCCAACGTAGTCGCTTCTCAAATTTCTACAGCGACTGCTTTACTGACGATTTGCTCATTCTGCACGAAATGGAATTGGAAGACCTTAAGTCGTTCTATCATAATAACGAGAAGATTTTCCAACTTTTTGAAGACAGGCGGATTCTATGGGAGCGCATGAATGCCCTCGAACAGAAGGCATCGGAGCCAGGGCGGTACAACAATCGAGGAGGACAGTTGCTGAAAGAAGAGAAAGAGCGAAAGACAATTGCAAGTAAGTTGCCAAAAATTGAAGCGCTTCTCACAGAACTTGTTCAAGCGTACGAAGATAAGGAACATAAAAAGTTTCTAATCTACGGGGAGGATATTCTTGACTTGATATCTAGAGATTGGGAGAAGAAAAAGATGGAAAAGGAGAAGCTGAGCAGTGCAAGGAAGAATCCGCAGACGCCAATAGCCAATCGCACTCCGATGTCTATAAGAAACTGCCAGATGTCTGCCACATCCATCAAGAGAACTCCTTCCACTACAAACATATCTTCAGCACTAAGTACGAATAAGCGAAAGCTCGGTGCAACAGATCGCCAAGGTCCTTCGGCTAAGCGGAGTCTATTGAATGTCTTGAACAGCCCCAGTGTATTTGGCTATTCGACCTCGAATAATATGAAAACACCCTTCAAATCACCCTACAAAAAGAATCGAGTCCTTGCAACGACAATTCGCAGAAGATCAGCACGGCAAAGTGGAAGCGCTAAGAAACGACAATCGTCATCGCGGCAGCCCAAGAACGCACCCAAAATAACCGTCACAGAAAGTTCCGATTTATCGGATGCAGACAATTACGAACACTTCCAAAAGTGCATTGAACCCGCAGCCCGTTCCTCGATCATGCCAACATCAACAGCTTCAGGCAGTAGCAGCAGTCGGCTGCGTAAACCAACAAAAGAAAACATCCGACTTCCTAATCCTCGACTTGCCCGAGTGCCTTCCAAAATGAACCTTATGGACACGATGTCTAAATCACCAGCCACGTTTCATCACACATCTCACTCACCATCTACAACCTCTAGCAGCAGTAGAAAATTAACTACGAAAAACCTTCCGATCCTCATTTAGATTGTCTTTATTTTGTTTTGCTTTAAACGCTTTTGCAACAAATAAATAAATGTACAACATTTAAAGATATTTTAGTTAACTTAAGTCCCTTAATATATTTTATGTTTGTTTTTGTAACTGGTAGTGGATTGTGTCTAATTATTAATTTAGCCTGTAATCTTGTTTTGCCTTATTTTTTGCAATGACAACTGTTTATAATTATTTGAAGAGATAAATAAAAAATTCATTGTTTACTTTGAAAAGGAAATTTGTATTTGTTTTTTGTTGGCTTTTGAAAAGATTTAAGAACCGGACCTATTTTAGGTTTGTTGTCAATTCGTAGTTTTGATTTTGCTAAAATACATGTCTCGTAATACAAATATTCCAAAAGAATAATTGATTTATTTATAAGACTTGTTTGCTTCGCTGTTTTATGAGAAGTTAGTTATTTTTTTTGAAATTATTGAAAATATATTGATAGAATGGAGAAGGAGATGGGGTTGTCAATAAAATGTATAATCACCAAATAAGCTTCAAATTGCACAATTCCCAACGCGTACTTATTGATATCTGTATTCTCAAACATCAATAAATTACTAAGGCCCTTGTATTTAAGAAATTAATTTTAATTAATTAATGCAAAGAATAATTCCGCTAAGTCGACTTCGTCCTTAAACTTGAACGGAGTTTTAAAAGACATGCTCTGAGTAATATTAGCAAAAAGGAGCTTTGTTGGCTCAAAAGTGACTTATCAGGCAGGATGCAAAGCACCAGCACCAAATCGATCCCTATTGGAGTTCCACAAGTATCAGTCTTTATATTTCTTCTCTATATAAACGAAAGCGGGAATTGTTTACCAAATTCTAAAATATTTTTGTTTATTTAACTATTACAAAGAACTGTGTCTTAACGATGCACGTTCACCTGAAAAAGTCAAATGTTTTGATTGTTCCTTTAATTCTGGTGTGCAGTGGTTTCATTAACAGCTACAAAATCAAAGTGTTCCAAAATCGAAACACAGCTCTGAAGCAACGACTCGATTCCGTTTTTCATCACTTGTTACTAAACGCGGCACCCATCTTGCCCTTCATTTCTTCTTACCCAAATGGCCATGCAAGTTCCGAATAAAGCCATAATTTAAAATGGCTATGGCTACTGTCTGACCCAATATTCTTTCTTTTGGCGACCATTTCATCAGTTGTGCCTTTATTTGCACGTCCTGGGCGCTCAGCGTTTTTTTGCTCATACGAGCACAACGAAACTCTCTTAACACCTTTTGGACCATTACATACGAAGGATCGGAATCTCCATAGTATTTTTTAAGTTCATTTAAAAGAGTTCCCTATTAAAACGCGAAATTCACTTTTTTCCATTTTCTCAAAATGACACAATTTAAAATTCTTTCGAATTTGTAAAAACGGTTAATATTTAACAGATCTATTTGAAATTTTTGTCTAGGCCTAGAAAAATTAAGATCATAGAAAAAATTCAATATAATATATATTTATTTCTGGAACAAAATTATGTGCAGTGTTTAGAGAAAGCAATAAGCAGTAATATTCTGTTTCGCCCACAAATATAAATTGTATCTGTAAACAATAAGAGTATTCATAGAACTGTGTGCTACGTGTTTGTTTGCAAAACAAGCTTTCGAAGAAGAGCTTATAGCAGTTTTGGCATTTGTTAGTTCTGCATGCAAGTGTCTCCCCATGCTAAAGTTTTGCGTAAAATAAATCCCCAGGTACTTGTATTCCTTTACCACTTCTATTCGTTTGCCTGAGTTTTTTTTTTTTTTTGAAAACAATTGATTTTGGCTTATCAAGATTTACAGTCAAGTTCCATAAAATGCAGCACTCTTCTACCCGGTTTACCATCCGTTGTAGTGTGGGGTGAATTGGCCTCCAGAACAACGTCATCCGCAAACAGAAGGACTTTAATTTTTTAGCTACGAAACTCATCCCTCCAGGTAGGTAGTCTGTAATATTGTCTATAAATTAGGCGAAAGTAGGGAGCTCAAGGAACATCCTTGTCTCACACCAAATTTTATTTGAAATACTTCAGAAGCATTATCATCGTTAACCCTTAGGCAGGCGATGGAAAAATGTCTAGAATTTAACATCCCAACATACCATCTGTTTATAAACTTTAAGGCCGCCTATGATAGCATAGCCAGGGTAGAACTTTACAAAGCCATGAGAGAATTCAGCATCCCAAATAAATTGACACGACACGACACATGGTGGCGTCGAATGCGAGAGGAACAGTTGGTCAAACAATCAAGGTA
This sequence comes from Philhelius festivus, assembly GCA_963931855.1. NCBI lineage: Eukaryota > Metazoa > Arthropoda > Insecta > Diptera > Syrphidae > Philhelius > Philhelius festivus. The sequence continues at coordinate 210,460,907 of OZ007556.1, forward strand.
GCGGAGCACGAATTTGAAGTGGTGCAATCCTTTAAATACCTTGGGTCAATAGTAGCACTAGTAGCAGCCGATAACAATATAGAAGAAGAAATACGCGGGCGGCTTCTCAAATTCAACAGAGCCTACTATAGTCTGTCAAAGCTCTTCAAATCCAGAAATCTCACCATAACTTCAAAACTGCTGCTGTACAGGACCATGGTCCTGCCAGTACTCACATATGGATCCGAGACTTGGGTGCTTAGCAAAAGGCACTCCGACCTCTTAGCTGCGTTCGAGATAAGTCTAAAGGAGAATTGTTGGCCCCATATGTGAGGAAGGACGATTCCGAGACGGTACAATCATGAACTGTACGCAATCTACCTAGAAGCAGATATCGTGACAAAAATTAAGCTCGGTAGACTCCGGTGGGTAGGGCACCTTGCTCGCATGAGCGGAGAGGAACCTTCTCGGAAAGTTCTTTGTGGTACATTCTATGGTAGACGACAGCGTGGTAGACCATGCTTGCGCTGGAGAGATGGCGTAGACCAGGACGCTCGAAGTCTTGGGGTGCGCAACTGGATGGCGTCGGCCGGGATAGGTGGAGAGACTTGTTGAAAGAGGCCAGGACCGGAACCCGGTTGTCGAGCCGATGATGATGATGATTATCATCGTTCCAGATGGCTGACCAAGTATTCTTGTACATCTACTATTTTAATTTACAGTATTGCTTTACAGTAATGCTTCCCCGTCCACAATACGAATGAATATCCCCGTCGAAAGCGAACTTGATACCTTTAAGTTGATAAATGGCTTCAAAGCTAAATAAAGTAAATTCAGTTCAATTGTAATCTTTTCTGAGTCTATGGACAGCTTATTTTTGTTATTTCAAAATGAATTTTTCTTTTTTAATTAGCCTTTCTCAATCTTCCTCTAATTTTAATATAATCTGTATCCGATATCTTAAGAGTTTTCTCGTTCTAATTTCCGTTAATTTACTTTTTGTTGAATAACTTAATTCTAATGACTTATGGCTTAGTAACCCATATTATCATTAATAAGGACCAATAAGCTAATAAACAAATATAAACCAGGGGAATCGTCACCCGACCTAATCAATGGCTGTAGGATCCGCATCCATTGTGTTCTCTCTATGAGAATCAACTATCAGGAAGCTTACATATTTCACCACAGCTTTGTAAAACCCTAAATTGTAAAAAACAGAGGTTTCTAATAATCTCATTTAACCTCAAATAAATTGATCCTGAGCAAAAAGATTGTTAGTTCCCCATTACTCTATTTTTTCCAGAGAAATATATCCTCGGTATTCTCTTTCACAATAGATATACCTAATATGTACATATATTTTATTAAATAATGATTTCAGATATTCACCCCTCATTTGAAAAAAAAAAAACTTAATTAAAAATATTTGATTTTTATTTAAAGTTAACACTAAACACTGATCTTACGCCGCTCCGAATTTCTTTTGCAAGAATGCTTCTGGCAGTTGTTCGATCAACGAAATGGGATTCACCCCAACGGCAACAAGTTCATCTTTGCTTAACCATGCCAGGTGAATAAAATGCTAACCAAAAGAAAAAAAAATAAACATTAAAACCCATTTACTTGATAAATATGAGCAAAAGCAAAATCATACCTGATAATTTGTTTGGAATTTAAGTTTTAATCCGGCTACCTTACTTTCGACTATTTTCTTTTTCTTCTTTACTATTTCTGTGTCCACAGCATCAGGAGCACATTTTTCTAACACAAACAAACTGGTATCGTTATGTAGAATGAAGATGTTAGGATTTCGCCGATCCAATACTATACTATTAACACAGTGAGTTTCTGACTCCTTGACAAAGAAATCCTTGTCTGTGCAGGTGAAGCACATTTCCTCGAGATCATATTCAAAGATTTTCGAATCGGAAAACATTGCTACGAGGCGAGGAGAGTCCTGGTGAATGGCTATCGCCGTTGTGGCAGCTGTGTAGCGAGGTAAATTCAAATGATGTTTGTAATGTTTGTTCTCTTTAATCCACACCGCAATCGTTCGACAAGTTCCGGCCGTAACAAAGTAATTGCCACAATGTGATACGTCCAAAAGGTGAATTGTATCCTTAATGTATTTTGCTGCGTCAATCGTCTGCGAATGATCAATATCACCGTTGGAAAGTATGCTGAACACTTCGATGGAGTTGTTTATTTTGCTGAGAAACAGAGTGCTGGAGTCGTGAGAGAAGAGGATATTTTTGCACGCAGTAAACTCTTGGGGCAGATTTTTGATGCGGACTAATTGCGAAATATTTTCTTCCTCTCCAGGTGTAAAGGAAAACATTCGAATTTCAGTCATTGTGGAGTAGATTAACCAGTTACCATCGGGTGAGAGGGCACTGCAAGTAATTGGCCGGCCGTGTTTACTTCTCATTTCGAGAAGTTTCTGTGGACCTTTTTTCAAACCTAAGAGTTTTTTTTCTTCACCTTGTTCCTGTTCTTCATTTACATCCTCTATGCTTATTTCCTCTCTGCCAGTGGTCTCTCCTAATCTCCATATTTCTACCGTATTAGGGTAGCGCAGCAGGAGAAGCCTTTTTTTAGGTGCAACACAAACGGCAGAGTTCTGAAGGAATGGTCCATGCTTTGCTATACTCGCACTGCTGCTTCGAGTAACTGACGAAATACCAAGATAACCGTCCATGCCTCCAGATAATATTTTGTCACCCACGCAAATCAGAGCCTTCACATCGTGGTCATGGACACTCCGCTGGCGACACTTCACCCACTTATGCAGGGTAACGTCTTCCTTTTTTATTTCAGTCAAAGCATAATTTCGGATGATCGGATCGATACCTGAACAAATCAACATGTTTTCCTCTTCGTTTACAGTCACTGCAAGCACATCGGCTTTTAAGGCAACATGATCCTCGATAAATGTAGCGTTCTTTCCGTCCCATACCGTGACAACACCTCGTGAATCCCCAGTTATTATGGTCATGTCCCGAAGAACTTGAAGAGACCAAATAATAACTTCCTTCCTCAACTGGTCTCGGGTTACGTACATCTTGTGTATAGCATGTCCAGTTTTCACGTCCCAGATGCGAATAGCGTCAATGCCTCCTGTCACAAGGTAGTCTCCGCTGGCGTCGAACTTGCAGCAGAGAATTCTACCCTGTTGTTTGTCAAAGAGCTTGCTGTAAGCCATTTGGTCGTCGCTTATATTGAAAATGTTTATGTAACCCTCCTCAGTGCCGAGGGCCACTTGATTACCTTCAGTATTGACATCGAGACACCATATCGAATTACCGGTGGCGTTTTGCGATTGACGCTGGCTCAAGGAAACTAAATCCCATTCCACGAGATGCCCAGTGAGTCCGACGGTGAAGAAACGATGCCCAGCCCAAGCCATTCCTTCGATAGACGAACCTTCCCCACTCACAATGGTTTTCTCGTGAAACGATGCATGTTGCATGTCCCATATTTCAATAGTTCCATCATTTCTATTAAATAAATTCGAATCAATTTTGAAATGATTATTTGGAAGATATTTCTGTAAGTACAAACCTTGAGAGAGCAAGTTTTTTGTAAATTTTGTTGTAGGCCATGCAAACTATAAAACGTGGCGTTAAATTATAAAAGCGTACATTATGAATTTTGGTGCGTCCGTCAGCTTCTTGGTCTTCTTTTTTCATTTTCATTTTTATGTTAGATAAACTCAATTAAGGATGAATATAAATGTTACAGTTTATAAACAAGGAGTAAGTTTAAAATTTTTGACTGCACGTGGTGGTATAACTTTGCAATATAAAATTCTGACATATGACAGCTGTTCAAATTGACCATCAAGCAATCAAGAGTCGTGTGTTCGAAGATACCTTCCGATAACTGCAATCTGTTTTCAATTGAAATAAAATAAAGCAGAAACAAGTTCACCCATATTAATAAAGATGGTTTAGTGGAGGTTTATCGTTAAGTCCTGGACTAAGTGCGAAATTTCATTAATAAAACAAATTTTCTGTTAAGTGACGTTTACTAATTATGATTAAGTTAAACCACCGAAGTAGGTGGTTTAGCGAAGGAATAAGAAATAGAAATGTCCACAGTCAGACACAAGCAATTGACAATCAATTTAGGTAGCCACAGATTATAAAAAAAGAGATTGCTTACTTTTGTAGAAGATTTTCTTAAAAGGATTTTTGGTAAACGTCATTTTACTATTCCGGGAACATTTTGTTTTTATTAATATAAATATTTAAGCCAGGACTAAACTCCTATTCTATGGTTTAGTAAGACAGTGAACTATAGAAGGAATAAGCGTTTTTTATTATTATGGGTGGTTATGTTTTTTGCTAGTCCAAATAAAATTTAATGGAAAAACCTTATCATGTCTTAACAACGTCATTAAACCATAAGGCTAGGCGCGCACTTGCAACTGTGATTGAAATGAAATAGTTTAATCAACAGTTGATAGAGCACCGCGCACTAGCAACTCTTCACTCACGCTCACACTTTTCTCTCTTGCGCTTATAGAAAACTGCTCAACTATTTAGTTGAATGTCCGCGCAGGTGAATATAATTATATGCAACACAAAATAGAGAACTCATTTTAGGCAATCGTTTAGTTTTATTGAGATCGATGACTTTTTTATCCAATTCCCTCCGGATTTGCACAAAATTAAGTTTACTTTCTTCTACTCACATTGAATTCTGACATTGAACTTCAGCTGCAAAATGTCATTCTAAATGGCATAATACAGTAGTATTGAAACACTCTGTAAAACCAAAGGAATACGACATTCATTCAAAATGTTCATCGCTAATTGAAAGAATTATCGATAACATTTAAATACAGGAGCACCAACCACGCAACGAAAAATAACAAATGCGTAATCAATCTGTCAAAATCTTACAACGAAAAACGCCGTAGCCGTACAAACTACATACTTTTGCACAGGAAAAAATATTAAATATCCTTTAAATAAAGTAATATTTTATAATTTCTAAATAACAGAATGGGTGACGCTGAACTTGATGCAATCCGCCAACAAAGAATGGCCCAACTTCAATCTCAATATGTAAGTTTTTTCCTAAACTTGAATTCAAAGTAACATGCGGAAGTAGATTGCGAAAATATAAAAAAAAATATTTACCAAAAATAGCAACAACTGGCAAAAAATATTCAAGAATATCTATCACATTTCGGCTGGAAAAAATTTCCCATCCTACTGACTCATCGGTTTATTGATTGTTGTATAATTGTGTTTCCTCATCTTTAGGGTGGCGGTGGTAATGACCCAGAGAAGCAGAAGCAACAACAAGAACAAATGCGCCAACAGGAAGAAATGAAGAATTCAATCCTTTCCCAGGTCCTAGATCAACAAGCCAGAGCTAGATGTAGGTTTAATCATTAGAATTTTTGTTCCTCACAAAAAGTAAGTTATAATTTTTTTCCTTCAGTAAATACACTCAAAATAAGCAAACCAGAGAAAGCACAGATCTTCGAGAACATGGTTATTCGCATGGCGCAGATGGGCCAAATAATGGGTAAACTTGACGACGCCCAGTTTGTCTCAATATTGGAAAAAGTCAACTCCCAAATGCCGCAGAGCACGTCCACCGTAAAATACGATCGCCGAAGAGCTGCCATCGATTCTGAAGATGACGATGACTACGGATGCTGATTGCTGCTGAACTCACTGACTCATATGGTCTATATAAAATTGTCATCACGAAGGAAAAGTTTCATCTCATTGTTTGGTTTTCTTTTTTTCTGTTTGTTTCTAATTAACATGCCGTTTAGATATTTTTCAAAATAATTTAATAATTCTTTTAACTTATAAATGTAACTGTGACAGACAAAGAAGAAAAAGAACATATTTATGTAGAAATGAAAGGAACTCAGGAGAAATAAAATCTTTCATACAAACTACAACAAAAACTGAGATCACAACAGAAATGTACAACATTTAAAATTTAATTTGTTTGGACTTTCTAGAAGCAAGTCAACGTTTATTCCTTCTTTTCATGCTCTTCCTCGTCGTCTTCCGATGCGTCCAGACAGTCTCCACAAAAGATCGAATATAAAATCAATGCGAGGAATCCCAATGGCAGCCCGAATAACACTGTTGTGAGCACCGGATTGCCAAGCCACATTTCTCTGAGGGATTTCTTGGCTTCGAAACATGCTCGATATAGACGCACCAAGAAGGTATCACCGCCATAAACAATTGCCGTCTGATTGCTTATTGACTCTAGGAAGATGTGAAGAGATTGCGGAGTCATTTGCATTGGATCATCTTCGGGGATATGATGATGTTGCGTTGTTGAATTAATGACGATTATGTGAGGTGTTGGCAGTGCGTCCATGACGATGGAATGTGCTATACTGGGGTCGCCAATCTGCAAAATTTTAGAAGAAATGTTTAGAAACATGTAAGTGCTTTGCAAAAATATGAAACTGAAAATCACTTGCAAATGGAAAAAAAAATAATGGTCCAAAATATTTGTTTTCCCAACAAAAAATAAGTTTCTTATATCAAATTTTGATTGAGAGGTAAATATTGTCCAATAATTTTAGAATACAATTTGAACGTTTATGTTGGGGCTAGAAATACGAGGATTAAAGAGATTCAGGGGCCAAAAAAGATCATCTCTTCATGCAATGGACATTCGCCGAGTAGTATTTTAGTTTTGCTCAGATAAACAGAGAATTTAGGCCTCCGTTATCTATACACTATGGAAGTTATATAAAAATGGGTTTCTTTAGTCGCTCATTCACTTGATGGTATATCATTGCCTTTTCGGGCTGAAAGTCTAGATTACACACTATCTGTGTATTTTAGATTTAAAATCAGGGCTATTTTGCAACACTCTCTCTACAATTGAGTTAAAAATTCTCTCTGGTGAGAAATTCGTTAATATCGATGTCAAATATAGGTACTAGTCCATTACATCGCCTTAAAAATTATGAACGATTTAATAACTTACCCATCCGAATTGAAACTGATCATGATATCGATCTCGATACTTTCGTATAACTCCCTCTACCATGTCACGAAATTCTAGTTCATGTGTGGCCACCTGGTTCAGTTTGTCCTCTTCGACTACGGCAACAACTAGATACTTCTTGGTTTTCATCAATTGATGAATATTAAATCGGGTGATCTTAGGGAAAGTGACAAAACGCTCAACATTAACCCAATGATGAATGGTTTCGTTAACTTCAGCTGGATCCATTTCATGCGCTACATGTGCATGGGCATACATATGCTGTGCCTCTTCCTTATAAACCAGTACAGTTGGCAGGTGTTCGATGTCGAAATGTTGCTGAGCAATATCTTCAGTCGTTGCATAGAAGAAACCATGTTCTTGATAGCTTTCGGCAGCTCCATAGAATGTGTCCCAAACAACACCCTCTTGTTGTCCGACAAACATGAAGAACAATGTGTGTGCGTCTTTGAGCATGTCAACGCTTTCTGTTCGAGTGACTAGTTGGACTGGGGGACCACTCATGCGAAGGGCGTAGTCGACTAGATCTTCTTTGGTTCTGTCGCCACTGTATGTGAATTCCATGTTGCCCTTTATGAACATGATGGTCGGATAGCCGCGGATACGGAATTCTTTAGCGGCTGCTGGGAAACGGGTGCAGTCTAACCGACCCACTCTGACATTTGTACTATGTAAAGATTGAGCTACTAGTCCGAAGACTGGCTCAGTACGTTTGCAATATGCACACCATGGGGCGTAGAACATTACCAGCCATTGGCTTTCGTGGCGGACATCGATAAAGCGGTCGCTGAGTTCAAGTACTCGTGTTGCTTGGCTATATGAAGGAATTACTAAACGAAAAGATTTTATCATGTAATTTATCAGTTTTATCATTACCTTTACTCACTATAGACAAATAGAAATCCAGCTAAAATTAGTCTCGACACAGATAATTCCATGATTGCCTTTGAAATCGTTCCCTCTTTATTCTTTCAGAAGTCAATCAATTGATTTAATTATGGGACATATTAAGGTTTGTATGTTGACTAGAGTGCTAATTACTTGGCTAATTAAGTTAGTAAAATGCTATTAGAAAACGTTCTTTAAATATAAATGCACAAAGTAGAATATTTTTATTTTTTCCAATAATTTGTTGTCAGGATAAAGTTGGAAAGAGATGGGTATAATTTTTGACAGCTTTCAAAATGTTGGCAATTTATGGCGAATTGGAGATTCATAAGGGTTTGTTTTGACGGCCAGTTGTACAAATAATTTCAACAGAAGCTCAGCGATTTTAACTCACAGATATAGGCCGTTTAACTGAAGTTGCCGTTTGTTCAGGTCGTAGGATTGTAATAATAGTCGCGTTTTTCGGAAGTCCATATAGAATTGTAGAAAAAACGACATCGAGACTAAGCGCTTTACATGCAAATGCAACAACTGCTTAAATCTATACAGAGTTAGCTAAAGGCTCGGTCAAACAGAACGCGTTTTCAACGCCGCGTTAAGGCTCGGTAAAACAGAAAGCGTTTTCAACGCCGCGTTAAGATTTTTTAACGCGACGGTAAGATTATTTTGACGCGACGTTGCAACCGCAACTTCGCTTATTGCAAAACTGAAGCAGTACTCCTAAACCATACTTAGATCTCTTGTTAAAATATTCAGTGACAAAAGTTCATCTTTTATATAACAAGATCGTCCACCAGCAGATTTTAATTAATCGAATTTTCATTTGTGTGGAAAAGTTGTGATACGAGTCGCTTATTTTGAATTCCATTCATTTACATTATTTTGGATAAGGTTGGGAAGAATTTGTAAAATAAATTAGTTTGTGTATTTATGTATGTAACAGAAGCTTTAACTCATCAATTATTGCGTCAGAAAATTAGCGAATTCTAATTGTTAAAAAGTGAGCAAGCTTATCTTAAATGGTTTTTTTCCTTGGTATTATAAAAAGTTTGTGTGTTTGACATAAATTAAACGATTGCTTAAAATCAGTTCAGTTATTTTGTTTAACACATATTCATATGCACCTGCGCGCACATTCAACTAAATAGTTGAGTTGTTTTCTATAAGCCAAAGGGAGAAAAGTGTAAGTATGACTGAAGTGTGTCATGCGCACGCCTCTCTATCAACTTCTGATTAAACTATTCTATTTGATTTCGATCACAGTTGCTAGTGCGCGCCTAGCCTTAGGTGTTTTTCTTTCACCAAGCAGGGAATTGAGCTGTTAAAAAAAGAACTATGTTACTGTCTCTCTTGAATGGCATTTCTTTTTTAGCTCAAAGCTCCATAGGTGCTCTCTTGATGAGCTCGGTAAGAAAAAGCCTATTTTCTTCTTTTTGTAAATAATTAACAGTCATTTGAACACTACTAACAAAAAGTGTGTATATTTTTTCCTTATTACTGTACCTCTTCTTATCCAAACAATACGGCGAAGTTCCTGACAGCTGTCACGATTTATCCAAAAATAGTAAAAATCAGTGATGCCATATCGTGGGTTTTATCCCTTTTTGTGGGTTTTTTTGGTCTAAAAAAAGCAAAAAGGGATAAAGGGTTTTCTTGAAGCTCGTAGAACAAAAAAAAGGGTTTTTTCATAATGAGAATTTTCGTTTTGCGTTTGCTAAAAAAAAATTCTAAATTAGAAATCACTTCCACTTTTCCTTCATCTAAACGTAGTATTAGGATGTTGTTCAATTTTTTTGCGCTGCCCCTATTCACCTATTCACCTTCCCCATATTTTTTTTTACCTCAGTGAGATTACCATAGAATACAACTATATTCTACAATGTTCTCTGTCTCTGTGATAATGTATCTTTGTTGTTTGTTATTTGTTTTGAATTTGTAAATTACGGCACGACAACGAAGTACACTTCAAAATTTAATTTATTTGGATGGTTCTGCCTTGAACATTTTAAAACAGCCAATTGCCGATCTTTTGAATCAAATTGCCATTAGAACTTCAAACGTCGTTGAAGTATTCAGAAGCATTTCTGTTATTCTAAGTGATGAGAAAAAAGCTTTACTGAGGAAACTTTCGATCGACGAAATGTGGTTCGAGATCTGCCACATGAAGAATTTCAACGACGAACTAATTTTACCAAGCTTAAATGATGTGGTCAAAACGGCCTTAAGTTTTCCGCATTCGAATGCAGAAGCAGAGAGAATTTTCTCTATTGTAACAGATATGAGATCCAAAAAAAATAAATCGCCTCGGAAAAGATATGATAAATTCAATTTGTTTATTAAGATCATGCTTCCAGGCCAAAAATATTTACTGCTACGATTTTGAAATTAAGGAGGAGCACTGGCCGTACATAATTCAAAAATGTACACATAAAATATGTAAATGGAATAATATTAATATAGGTATAAGTTTTTATAACTGCATATGTGAGTTTTTTGTAAGTTAAGTGTGAAAATAAGTTCTTTTTTGTGTTTTTTTTATACTCGCAAGTTAAGTGTGAAATAAGTATTTTTTTTTGTTTTTTTTTTATAAGACTGAATATGTGATTTTTTGTTTGTTATTGTTAATTTTATTTTATTTTTAAGTTTGTTGAAGACTGAATAATAAATAAGTATGTTTTTTATTAAAAACTTGTTTTTTTTTAAATTTTAAAATGGATTATAATGAAAAAAACTATAAATTTTTGATTTTACACTTCGTGGGATATTTGTGGGTTTTTTCTTGTAATACCGTGGGATAAAAGGGTTTTTTTCTATTCATTCTGGGATTTTACACTTTAAAAGTCTGGAATCACTGGTAAAAATAAATATACGTTTTCTGATCTCTGCCGCACAATGCCACAGTGATTTTCTGTTTTATGTTCGGTTGATAATAGTTTAGGTTTAATATTAATTCCGTATACACAGCTTTACAAAGTTTATTTTAATAAAACAATGAAAACACGATTGGTGCAAACCATCTGACCATTGAATCTTTAATATTTAAATACATTTTTGCTTTGTAAAACCAACAAATTTATTCCCACCAAGCCAAATCGTTAAAAACTAACACTATTCTTAACAATACAATATACCTACCAACCCAAAATGGAACCATCGGCATGCGAAGGTAATCAAAGTACGAAACAGATCAGAACGGTGAACTTCGGTTTCTTCATCTAATCATTTCTTTATCGTCCATTCGTTTTTATTTCAGACCTAAAGGCATTTGAACGTCGTCTGACGGAGGTGGTCTCTTCATATCGTCCCTCAACATTGCGATGGAGAAGTAAGATGTGTGAGTTAGTATAGGATTTCTATTAAATGAAATGTCCCCATTTAGTTGTTTTAGCTGTAATATCGATGTGCACAGCCATTGGAGCTTGGTATTGGTTGCGCGACCCAAAGACTTCAGTAGTTCCTCTTACGGAATCGCTCCTCATACACCCAGTATTTTCTTTTGCAACTCTAACATTAAGTGAGCTAACATTAAATTCAACATGCAATCAACTTGTTAACTAATAATCGCACTTCTATAGTTTTACTCTTCCTCTTCGGCATCCATAAGCTTGTGATAGCTCCACAAATAATTACCTCTCGCATGCGACTCGTGCTGGGAGACTTCAACATGAGTTGTGATGACACTGGTAAATTGATTTTGAAGCCACGACCAAATAACAACTGAGACACAGAGAAGAAGCCACGCCGGCGAACTAGTCTTTAGGGAAATTGAATTTTTGGAGGATACAAACGGATTTTAACAGAACAGACGATGATCGTTAATTTGTTGTTGAACCTGACCATCGAGCACAGGTCAATGAAGATCAAATTGTAAATACATAGAAAATTTAATATTTACTTTGATGTATTTTTTGTCATTCCTTGCCTTTTAAACTAAAAACAGAAAGACATTTCACAATCCAATGTTCTCTCCGAAAGTTTGTTGTTAGTTTTGTCAAAATAAATTAAAAGATAGTAAATAAAAATATTGTATATTTATGTAATTCAGCTCAATATTTATGAAAAAGATTGTATGATGTACAACAAATGTGAGTTCGAATGAAATGAAATACCAATATGAGAACGACTTGCAATATTAAACGCACGTAGTCTTGCTATTATTGTTTTTGTAATTCTAGTGCTGTATTACGCTCACGAATTAAGATGCCATCAATATGGGCCCCACTATTTTCAAATAACGAGGTGATGGCATAGTTGTTAAAGGATTTATAACGTACTCTTGATTACCGCATATTCAATTGATTCTGCTTAATGTTAGCTCGGAAATATAAAGGAGACTAGATGCGCGAAGATTATTATGCTTTTCCTTCGAAAAACTTGTAGAATAAAAGGAACGTATACTCCAAAAATAAGTGACAGTTGTTCATTCTCAATAAAAATTTGTAACGAATGAGCAAAACACTAAGTCCTATCGGAAACACTAAGTAATCGGAAACCCAAAAAGCTATCATTAAATCCGTTCGTAGGGGCAATTTATATTAGGGCCTTATTGCGAGTGTCGTCAACGTTCGATTCGATAAAAGTAGATAGTACCAAAACGTTGGATGCGTTAAAATTTGTATCCAAACCTATCTGGATAACTTTATGTTGTTGTAACCACTTATAAACAGAGCCTATGGTATCTGATACAAGAACAACTTCAGATATCTTAATTTTTCGATCATCGATTTTCGATAAAAGTCGATGATCGATTAACAAACGACACTCGCAATAAGGGCCTTAGATATTCCACTACGATGGATTGTGGGAAGACTTCGTGATTCGTAACAAGATTCAGATTACGATGGAATATGTTATTAGGCTGAATACCTTCAGAACAGAAAAAATCGCCTGTCATCGAATCAAAATTTGTTTAACTTTATTGAATCTCCTTGGAAAATTTGTTTCCCCTCGAATATTTGCAACTACCATGAGTCCCCGAAATTAATTTTCCTCGAACAAAATATTCTATGAGATAAAAGCAAAATTCTGTTGTGAGTGAATAAGAAGACAAATTTTAAACAAATTACGTTCACAATGAGGGCCCATTATATAAAATATTCATGATTTGATAATGCTAAAACATTTACCCATTTAACATTGTTTTTCTTAAATTATCACTCATAAGCCTGCTCTACAATTTTTCTTAAATTTCGGCCAGGGATCTTGTTAAGCTTTTTTTTACTTCCGGAAAAATGTACTATGCTCAGCTAATGGTCAGTTAAAAAAACCGCGACCTAAAATTCCATTTTGAATATTTATATTAAAGGTAATTGCGAAAAATTGTTCGAAAAAAATACGTCCCCAAAAACATTATGTTCCTTAATTACTAAACACGTAATTTTTCATGAAAATATTTACATTTATCATTTTAATTTTTGTATATATGTAAAGAGAATTTTCAAATTGTATCGAAGTCTTTTCAATCTTGTCATACGAGTACAATCTGTTCGTCCTAAATTTTCTGATTTCTTCTGATGTATTATGTATGTACATAAAAACAAATAAATTTAGCGCCGTGACGGATCATGGAGAAACAGGAGCAAGTGACAAAAGACAAACTTTGACAAGACAGCGAGCCCAACATAAAAAAAAAACACTTTAGAAAATACTAGTTTTTTTTTTTAAATTTTAAATCTGTCTTGTCAAAATTGGTCTTTCGTCAGTCCCGAAAGACTCCCCAGTTCATTAGAGCATTGTGTACAGGAATGGAGGGGAACTTTCTGCAGAGTAAGAGGCCAAGATCAGAGACATTTTTTACCCCAAGTAATTCTCGAAGGATTTTTAATTTATTGACTCGCAATTTTGAAAATCATTTTAAATTGTTAAGCAAAGGGGCCTAGCGATCTCAACATTATGGGCAAATTCTTAAACGCATATCTTGCGCAAATTCTTTTAAGCAAACAGTTCCAAAATGCAAATACAAAAATCTCTGCTAAGCAGAGTGTCCCAAAATGCAATCAATGCTACTTTCTTGCGCAAATGCAGAGGCATTCGTGCAAATATCAAACATTTCTTGCGCAATTCTCTTACATATGCGTATTCTGATTTGCTATATCTGCTTTGCAGGGGTTGAATCGCGTAAGGTGATAGTTGACTATCAATTCGTCGATTGTCGTTTTTGACTATAGCTGTCTCTATCATATCAATTAAGTATTATAGAGAGAGCGATGGTCAAAACGACAATCAACAAATCTTGGGTTTGGGAATTTGGCCTATGTTTATACAGTGTTGGACAAAAATAAAGCACGAAATGATTTCACTTTAGAAAAAAGTAAAAGAAATTAAGAAAACTAATACTAATTTCATAATTAATATTATTTCCGGTTAGTGTATCTTAGTCTTCAATTAACAATTATATTATGACTCTAACCGTATTTAAAATTCAGCAAAATAATTCAGTTATTATCAAAAGGTAATGAATCAAAACTAAAGCACAAGTACCCTATTTTAAGAGCAACTCGCCTGCATCTAGTCAATTTTACCGTTAACTTTTTTTTCTTTTCAAGTATAATCTAAACAATGAGAAAAATCAGTTGTGCGTCATCGGCCGGCGGCGTTTAAAATAAATATTCCAACGAATTAAAAGAAAAAATAGAATCTGATTTCACTAACGGTGAATCAATTAAATTTATTGAAAATTAATTTGGTGTAAGCCATACGTTGGTGATTTTGCGAAAAGCTCGTTTTCGTCCCCGGGAAAATGTTTAAACAGTTCATAATGGCGGGAGACCCCGAAAAACTACAAATCGCGAAGATAAAAGATTCATCGAACTTATGTAGCCAACAAGTATAAAAAATAAACTAGACTAGAGCTCACACAGGGCAATCAGGCAAAAGTGGTTGGTAGTGGCTTTCGATCTTATCGAGCAATAAAAAAAACATTTACTTCACGGATAAACCGAAGTACAGGACTGGAGTTCGCCGGGACATACTTTAACTGGAATCTGGCAAAAAGGAAAACTGTTCTTCTTTCAGATGAATTCAATTTCGATTTAAACTGATCTGACGGATTTCGTACTGTACGGAGGGGAGGACATAAGGCGAACGCTTAAATCCTCGTTATACAAAGGCCATACTTAAGCATTGTGGAGCGAGTATTATTGTATTTTCGGCCAAGGACTCGGACCAACACACAATGATTTACGGTACAATGGGGCCTATCGGGAATCTCCCTGGAAATTTTATTTCCCTCGGAATTTTTTGTTCCCACGGAATTTTTTTCGTCAATCGTGAATCTCCCTCGAAACTTTTCCCCTCCGATAAAAAGAAGTACCGTACATCTGTTGTCGAAAAACACATTTGAATTAGGTATGTGTAGTTTTAAGGCTTCCAATAACATTAAAATTCTCAGAAATGGAAGAAAATCACGATAGCCATAAATTACGAGGGAATATTTCGAACTCATTCACGATCGCGATTTTTCGAAAATGGGAATTCTTCCTAGGGGAATTTTATTCACGATAGCCCCCAATGAATCGTTTCATCTATAGGGAGATGCTGAGGAATATATGCCATTGCGATGGGTCTTGCCACATGATAACGATGCTAAACATACCTGTAACTGTAAATTGAAGACATAGGTATACATATATGTACATATAGTACATCTTGATTAAATGAAAAATGAAATTATTATTGGTTTTCTTAATTTCTGTTACATACTTTTTTCAGAAGTGAAGTCATTTCGTGCTTTAGTTTTGGCCAACACTACATACATACATATGTACATACGTAGAAGCATATTATGTAGGTATTTCATCTTCAAAATTATTTAAGGCCTTTTACTTGATCAAAATTGTGTATTTGCTATAAAATAAATGTAAATATGAAGATATGTTGCCAATTATTTGTCTTTGTACTACCTGAGCACAATTTCTTAAATTACAAATATTTCAACAAAAAAAAAAAAAAAAAACACATTTCTCCGCTAATTTTATATTTTGCTCATTTATTTATTTGATCGCTTATTGGTATGGTTACACACTACACCTCCTCTGATTAGTTCACTTTGTCATCAGTTCTAATACGTAAACGAGATTAATAAAAAAAATCGGAGTTCATAGTTTATGTATTGCTGGCTAAAATGTTAAATATTTCTTTATCTTTCCAATAAATTAGATAACAAGAAAAATGTTTGCATTTATTTATTCATTTCTAATTATAACTTTTTGGTACAAAAAACGCAAAACAAATCTCTTTTTTTTTATTCTGTATAATATAATTTAATAATAAATGCATTCATATTTTGTGGTAATTTGTTTTTCTCGAAGAGATGTTGTTCATGTACATAATCTTTACATTATTTTAACACTTCTGTGTGTTTGGTTTAAATATAATATGTATAATTAATTTTGTTTTATTCCGTATCAATTACGCTAGATATCATTGTATATTTATTTTTTCTTCTTTTTAGCTTTGTTTTCTTGATGCATAATTTGTTTTTATCTAAAATTTGAGTTTTTACGTAATTTGTTTCACTTTTATTCACTAAAAATGCATACTGTTATGTGGGTGTATGTAATTCACTACATTTTGAAGGTGATTTCATCTAAATTATGCGCAGCAAAATGTTCTTAAATTTTGTTTTTTATTGCTATTTCCTTATTTGAAAAAAAAAAACAAAAACAAAGTAACATACACAAATTACACTACATTCAATTAAATATAAATAAATTATAAAATTAAAATACAAAAGTGTGTTGATATTGGTCAAACAATGATTATTTAAAACTCACACTTTTTATTTGTATGTTTCAAGAATTTTAAGAATTCTACAAAATGCATAATAATCTACTTATTAATTAAGAAAATATTTTATTTTTGATATATTAAAATAAATGTTTATTACATTACTTATTGTTAATTTATATTTAGTGTTAAAATGAATTTAAAATCTACAAAACAAACAAAAAAAAAAATAAACAAAAAATAATATTGTTTTATTTTTTTTAGAATTTCAACGGTTTGACATTGTAATTCTAAATGCAATTCAGCACTCAATAAAAGTTGTTATAATCAAAGGGTTTGAATTCCTAATATTATGCGGCTAGCAGATTTCGGATATTTTTCGGCGTATTTTCCTCGTTAAGATGTTTAGTTGTGTAGCGCAGAGCATTTAGGAGTGGCTCTGCTTTGATGGCGGGCTGGGCCTGCAGCAACCGTACACATCCTTTGACATCTACGTGTGCTCCACGTGCGAATGCTCCAACAGGGTGGACATGATCGTAGAGGATGACAAGGCCAACCATTACTCTAAGGACTAGAAGATGGGTTTCTTCGCGTTCAATTTGTGACAGAAGTTTTCTAAAAGAAAAGAAAAAATCAATAAATTTAAGAATTCTTTTCAATTCACCACGAATAAACTTACGGATTTTCCAACATACGGAGGCAAACTTTCGCCATTGTGCCCAAAGTCTCTGTTGTATTCTCAACATCTTGAGCATTATCTTCGACGAATTTCGACGTTGCTTCGCTAAGTACTTTAAGCATTGGTGTCGCGTGGGCATAAAATAATGACATACGATTTGCTAACTCTGTGCTCACCAGAAGGTTGTTAGTGCTATCGATACGCTGGCGACTCACGATGCGTCTGTAGTAACTAAAGTCGTTCTGTATCGCTGGGGTCTTCATCTGAAACAAGAACACAAAAATAGAGAACATATAATTTTACATTGGTACACGAGTAGCACGACGACCAAATGGCCTTAAGTGATCATCAACCAAGGGTTTTGTAAACTTAATGTGTGTTACACGCATCATTGGCCATATTTAATGATTATTTATTACAGACACGGACAAACAATTACTGACCAAACAGTTTTGGCTGTAAAAAAAGGAAATGAAATATGAGATCGATGTATGAGGAATGTAAAGAGAATTTTGTATTGATAGATAAATGTATGAAATTATAGTTAATAAGTTCCGTGTCGCCAATGTGTGTGGGCTTAAGATTTATTAGAAAATTCGTGTTAAATGAGGACTTAATTTAAATATAAGCACTGTAAAAAAGGAACGTGCATAGTATTATTGTGACTGAAGTTTTAAGTTCCTTAATTAAATTTAATTGCCAGAAAACAGAAGGACAATTATAGCACAAAATTTTATTTTTTTTTTTCATTTTACATTTAGATTGCGGGTTGACTAATAGGTTTTTGACTACTTATTGAATAATTAATAGTGCGAGTGAATTATAACTTGATACGGTAGAAAAGTAATAACAAATAGCGATGAAATAGGAAAACTCATGAAACATTACGAGGATGTTCGAGAAATTAGAATTTTTGTGTTTATTATATAACCTGTTTTTAAAGCTCTTTTTTAAATTATATTCAAGATAAGTCTTCATGGGAATTTTATTCAAGCTTTGTAGGAATTACAATTTTATAGATTACAAGTAGATAAGTAGGCGATACAATTTTCTTGCATCTTTTTGAGAAATCTGTGCACTTCTCAGCGGTTTTGGTGAACTCGAATAATTTGTAGTCATTTCGAGAACTGACAGAATGATATTGATGTACATAAGTTAAGTTATTTTGCCAGATATCGAAAAGATTTATGTTGCATAAGTTGGGGAGAAGTTTTATGGATTATCTTATAGGGAGTATCAATTATTAGCCTAACTTAAAAACCATTAACTTTGTCGCATCGCGAAAATGTTGAAATGGAGTAAAACAAGCTGTGTCTGAGTATTTACAATAACAAAAACAAAGAAGAGAGTCGAGTAGGTTGGGAGATGTAATAAATTGGAAAGCATTTGAAATGCTGAATAAGTCAATATGTATGTCAAATCGAACTGTTAACCGACACTGTAAATGTTTAGTTTAAGATTTGCCATTTTACAATATGGATAGTTGACCGTGTTAAAATTTATGAAAGCTCACTACAAAAATAGTGTTTCAGTAGGTATGTTTCGCACATTTTCACAAAACAAATTCTTCTTCTGATGCAAGGACCCATTTCATTTCTAAAACACTCCCCCATTAACTAATTTCATAAATATTTTCCGTTTCAAAATTAACTAGTTCATTTTTAGATATGATGTTTTAGTCGTAAAATTTTCCCGATTAAAATTCATGATTTCTTCCCATCTAAATGGCAAATGTGTTGTTTTTCAACCAACCTAATATATACATTCCAAGTTCTACAAATCCACGTTATCTACATAATCACCTCGTTTAGATACAAAATACACAATGACACACAAATGTCCTTTCCAGTGTGGCTTCCCTAATATCAGCCAAGTATTTTAATTGTATTATGAAAAAAATAAAAGAGCAACCAACAGTGGGTGGTTGATGATAAAAAGCCACCTATGATGGGTTAGTTACAAGCACACAATGTCTATCTAGATAATGCAAAAATATATTGAAATTTTTGTTCCCATTAAAATTTTATCAAGCTAAACAAAAGGCAGGATATGAAAAGGAAATATACATACGTATGTCAATTTTATTAAAATTGGGCGTGGAGTATAATATCGATGAGAGAAAACACGCACGTTATAAATTTCAAAAGTTTGTAGAACATGAGCGATTTCACTTAAGCAAAATACCCAAAACCTAAAGAGAAGACTATTCGATGAATATTGGGGCAGGTGGAAAATCAATAAACACACCTTTGAAGTGTTAATACACATAAATAACCTGTATCTGCCACAATATTTTTTTTTAGCTTGGAAAACTTATATATGTAGGTATTAAGCGAAAATATTTATCAAAACTTAGCGGGGCAGACAGGCTTTGATGCTAGGGATAACACATTTTCGAAAATAAATAGCAGAAACTGAATTAAAATAATATACGTATGTATGTATGTACGAGTATGTTGATTATTTGAACTTTGGACTCAGTAATTTGGTGCTTTGATTTTGAATGAATTATGTATTGGGGTATTGCACTGCAATGTTGTGCCCTCACCTTAATCTGGATGAGCTTGCCCATCTTACAGTTCTTTCTCCAAATCTATTGCTATTAGAAATTTTAGTATTTGGGACTAGGTCGCTCTCTTTTAATTGGTGTTGTCGTAGATGGTTTTTCCTTTGGTGCATGAGGAGACAATGTATACACTATACAGATTATGTGTTATGGTTGTCAATTATCAATTGATAATTGATAAAAATTGAAATTCGATATTTTATAACCCAATTAAACAAAGTTTTGGTCATTGATAATCATGCGTACCGTTGTGGAAAGAAAGAAAATTGACTAATATTGTCAGATAGTTTATAATTTCTTAAATAAAATTGAGTTTAAAGGTACAAAATTTCTAGGCTGTTCCTACTTGAAGTTCTTTCCAGTTCTTGGATCTACTTGTTTACTTTTCTTGTTTTATATTGATACTCGTACGTATAGAAATTTTGAGTCTTGATTCTAGAATAGTAATGAATACAATGTACACAGGTTTTCTCCGTATAGAATATTGTTTTGAAACACATTTTATTTGGATTTCACAAGAAATTAAAAATTTTTGACAAAAAATATTAACGTACCGATTAGCAACTCAATGCAAGTCGATGAAAGGTACAGCAACAACAACAATTCAAGGGCTATTGTCTTGATAATGTTTCTTTTGATTTTGGTTTGCATCAGCTGATACATGTTTTCAGTATTGAATACCTGACGGGTCGGTAGACCAACCTCCAAAAGGAGCTAGATTCTCTGAAATTTTGAAGACAAAAAGTCTTTAGAAGTCGAGGGAAAAAATGTAAGAAACTTTTTATGTTTGTGAAAAGTTAAAGCTGATTAACAAAAAACATAGGAGTTTATGATATCAAAAATAAAAAAACTAAGTTAGATAAAAAAACAACAAAAACGAATTCAGTATCATTTTAAAAACATGTAAGTCCGAATCAGAATAAATAATTTCATCATCGATTTCATCTTTTTCATTAACTTCGACAGTATTTTTTAAAAACTTTTTTATTACAATAATTTTTGGTATAATAATAGCACCACAATCTACTATTCAAATTGTAATTTAATCAACCGAAAGATGAACTTGACAAGTAAATTTAAAACATTTTGCATACGGTTTGCTGTGGTGAATTTCAGAATAGAAAATGTCAAATTATTAGCTGTCTTTTTTGAGAAGCGAAAATTTAGATCAGCAAATTCTAACAAGCAAACAACAACAAAAGAGAAAATATAATTTAGGTCAGCAATCAGAGTGATCTTAAAGTGAATTTAAATGCTTAAATGTTAAGAGTTTAGATGGCGCTAAGTTCAATTTTACAAATCAGAGTGAACATAAAATGTATTTAAATTTTCGAGATGTAATATAAAAAATATTATTATTTGCATGTAGCGAGGTTAGAATATTTTTTGTTGAAATTCCGCTAGATCTAGTGACAACGATACTAACGATACAAAAGGTGAAGTTGGTTTTATGTGTTTTTGACGGAAAATATCCAAATTAACGCTTAGTCTTACAACAAATTACGTTTTTTATTTGTTTGTAATATTTTTTTTACGTTGACTATATGAGAATTCTCAATTCTATTTTTTATTCGAAATATTTGGATTTAAGTTCACACTAAATTTTCAAAAGCGAATCAATTGTACTTATTTTCTACGATTTTTTTTATTTATGAAAATTTAGATTTCGATCAAACATTCATTTTTGTTCGCTGCGATTGGAATGCGATTTCAAATTGATTTATTTTGTCGTTGTTATGCTAGCTACACACGAGGCAACCGTTGCAGCAACGTGTTTGGTTTGTTCTCTACACACGTGGCAACTGTTGCCGCAACCACAGTACTGTTGGAGCAACCGACCGAAAATATCAAAACTTTTTGATATTTCTCGCAACGGTTGCAGCAACACAAATTCAATTGGCAACATTTATTTATTTATTTCTTTTCCGATTTAATTTGTTTTGGATTAAAAATATAATAATTTTCATGTAAATAATTAATTCTTTTTGCACTTTTAAAACTGCGTTCATCCACTAAGCAATGAATTTGGAATTGAATTGTCTTACCTGCCTTCGTATTATGGCTTGTTCTAAAAAAGAGTTCGATTGAAGACATTGCGATTTTAATTATTGATTTTGTGTTTATAATTTTGACCTCAAAGAAAATATTTATTTATACATCAAATTTACAATTTTGAAAAATTGATAAATACATACACATATGTACATATTTTTGACAACGAAAATACCAAGATTTTCAATTGAACAATTCACAATAGATCTGAAATCTAAAGAGCGATCACAATTCATCAAAAATTTGAATAGTTGAGGATAGTACCGGCTCGTCAATTTATTGATAAAAAGATCGTATCAATAGTTGACAACCGTAAAAGGAGTGTATATGTCTGTCATTATAAAAAAAAATCTTCATCTTTAATTTATTTTCAGTAGATATGAGTAAATAGGAGCTTGATGAATTTATCGAATTTTACTAGAAAGACATTTTTTTCGTGGTTTGGATATAGTTTTCACAATTGATATAAATTAAACAAATCTAATAAATTGATTTATTTTATCAAGAGAAAAACCACATTATGAACTATAAAACTGGCTATAAATGTCTACCAAGTTTGTGAAGCTTGAATGAACTATCAATAAAATTTATTTTAAAATAACTTAAATCTAATGATGATATTCCACTGGCTGCGTCGAATAATATTCATTCAAATCGTTGGTTATAATCCCGGTATTTAAAGGTACTACCCTACTAGCTACTTCAGCCTGGTGTTGGTAAGACTGCCTGGAATTTTGAATCTCTCTGGCAAAATCTCTTTGCCTAGTTTCTTGCACTCCATAGATATTTTCATTTGGTAAAAAGTTTGATTTAGGATAACTTAATACAATTTGATTCATCCGTGGTTGAAATTGTTCTCGAAGAATTGCAAAAGCTTCCTGTGCGCCTGGATCTGGAATTTCCTCAACAACAATTGGCGATCCAAAATATGAAGATTGACAATATACTGAAGTTACTAAGAAAAGTGAGAGTGACTGGAAAGAATAATTAGGTAAAAGTTTATTTCTGTTCACAGCAATCAAATATATGTGGTACTCACCAAGCGGAACATGTTTAAGATGAGTTCTAATAAGAAACTGACATGAGCTTTGGGAAAGAATTCGGCTTTTATACCTAATATTACTATGCTCTCTTCCTCAACTGCATACCGTTTTTTTTATGTTTTTAAATTTTTAATAGCCCTCATAAATCTAAAACTACAAATGCTGAATAATATATAAGCAATTAATATTGGTCATTTAACGCTGCGCCACGAGCTTTAGCGAATACCTGCCATAAATCATGACCTCTATAAAATTCAATCTAGATCTTGATTCATTTGTTTTTCTTTTCCTTTTTTGATAGTTTTCAATTCTATGAAGTATTAAGGAATAAGTCGAAATAAATTCAAAAGTCGAGTCAGGTACTGAATGGCCTATTTGGGGCTTAAGTGAAAACAATAGTATTTTAAGATTTACGTGCTATATTATATAAGGTGAATTGGGTTATTATCTTTAAGTACGTTTTAGAGTTTTAAAATTTTTGCGGTTTTAAGTACTTGTTTATTCATTTATAAATATAGTTATAAATATAAATTTAATTACGAATTCAAAGTTGTCTCAAATGGCCTGTTTTCAATGCTGGTCTTTTTTACTCTGGATAATTTATCTGAATTTTAATTTTTGCAGCCGCTGACAGTTCAAAGCGACTAAGTGTTTTGAAAAGGGGTACGACATCTTTCATTAATTAATTAATTTTAATTAATTGAGGCGGCATACACTTTAAGTTTTATTAATAAAAGTTATTGAAAAGATTGCTCAAAAACTTTTTAGGTATAAGCAAAGTTATGAGTTCAAGCAATATAGACTACGATACACAAAAATGACTAAAATCAATGGCAACCAAGTTTAGTTCTAACTTTATTTATTTATTAGAAAATGAAATGTTCTATTTCGAAAAGGATACATATTAGCAAAGGCTACCGTTCGAAAGTGAGAAAATCTTTAAACCATTATTTCTGGAAAGCTATTTAAATAAATACGAGTATTTAGGCAACTTACCTGGAAAAAATGGTTCGGTTATGAAGATCGCATTTATGGTAGGTTATTTTTTCGAGTAGTTTGAGACACAGAAATAAAATTCAATGAACAACATAGGAAAATTTGCACGTTGATTGCCCTAAACACATAAAACAGTTAAACTTGCTGAGTGAAAAATTCCAACGACAGTAAATATAATACCATATTTATGTTTTAAGCAGCTATTAATAAATAATACGGCCCTCCCAGAACAGACTTTCTGTTTTAAGGCCAGACAAAACATTTTCGAAGACATTGATGTTCCCTATTCGAATCTACACGGCAGATTTGTTACATTGTTTCAAGTTTTTGAGATATTGATGCATCTGATTCCGAACCGACAGCGCTGACTAACTAAAAGTGAGCCAGTAGTAGTAATAGTGAAATGTGAAAGAAAAGGAGATTATTAAGAAGGTATATTCATGGTGGAAGGACGCATTGACTGAGTGTCTTTTAATAAAAGTTTATTTAACAAAGAGATTGTTTTTCTTTAATTGTAATTGTTGTTAAAGTTCAGAAGTGGGACAAAGGACCTAAACTCAGAAAAAAATTGGCAGTTATAATAATAATAATAACTTGTCAACGAATAAAGAGGCCAATATCACTTACTGCTGTGATCAAAGTGAAATGAGAATCTGTTAAGACGGTGATATTTTAAAGTTTTTAATTTATTGACTATATTGGATGCTTCACTGGTCTTAATGTAGTATAAATTGTGGTTATAGTTCAATATACAAAAGTTTTTAATTCAAATGCGAAATAACTGTGCATTTCGTTTGATGCCGTTATTGTCTGTCTAGCTAGTTGGAGGTAGTATATAAAAGAATGTATGTAGTAGGTGTGAGGGCATGGCAAACGCGAAATGGCATGATGATCTGTGATTCCCTTCATTCTTATTGTGTTTTCTGTTTATAGAAAAGCATATGCAAATGGAATGGAGGTTGAATAAGGAGGAAAAATGATAGTTAAAACGAGGTTTCTCTTTGTTGCGTTTTCGGTTCACGGAAAAGTATACAGATGATAAACATAAAATAGTTGGTTGAAAAGAGAAGATGAATGTTGAAATTGTGATTTGGTTGTTGTTGCGTTTTCGGTTCACGAAAAAGTATACAAACGTCACACATGAAACAGTTGGTTTTATAAGAGAAAGAGAGGATGATTTGGATTTGGTTCTGTTTGCGTTTTCGGTTTACAGAAAAGTATATGTACATCGGCCATGAAAAGATTGGTTGTGTAAAAAAAAAGACGAAGATCAAAGTCGGCCTGTAAGTGTTGTTGGGTGAAGCATCTAATAAAGCTGATATATTTTGAGAATACAAGATTTTGAAATTAAAGTACATGTATTTTTGTTTTGTTCTTAGGGAAGATACGATTGTAAAAATACTACGTTTGGAATTCTAAGTTCAATGGAGAATATGAATGTTAAGCAGCTCCAGGACGAGCTTAAGAGCAGAAAGCTTCCAATAACTGGGTCCAAACGTGTACTGCTTAATCGACTCAGAGATTTTGATAAAAGAAACTTAAAGATGCAGCAGCGGCCTGTAATATCGAACAATGAACCGGCTGAAAATGCGGGTGTTTGTGTTAATTTAAATAATTCAACATTCAGCTCTAGCACTGAAATAATAACTGATGAAAATCTTCGCTTAAGAGAATGGGATATGATAGAACGCGAGAAAAAATTACTAGAAAAGGAGAGGATTTTAATGAGACAAGAGCAGGAGTTGGCTGTGAAAATCAAAAACTACGAAGCTAGAACCACAGCAAATTCTAGAACTACACAAAAGGTGGTTTGCAGCATTAAGGAAATAGCCGACTCCATTCCTTGTTATTCACCTGGTGATGTTTCTTCGTTGTCAACGGAACTGTGGCTTAAAAGGGTCGAGAGTTTGTCTAAGTTATATGAATGGGATGAAAGGGCTTTGCTAATGGCAGTGGCATCGAAAATGCAAGGGCCTGCACGTTATTGGTGGGATACGATGCAGGAGGTGTGTAGTTCTTGGGAGCAACTGGCAGATGGTTTAAGAGCAAGTTTTCCGCATCAGATAGGTGAGGTGGAGATGCACCAGCAACTTGTTAAAAGGGTAAAGAGATCTGATGAAACAATAGAAAATTATTGTTTTGAAATTAATATGATGGGTAAACGAATCAAATTAGCAGATAAAACTATAATACAGTACATATTGACAGGACTAAACGATCCACAAATGAGTTCGAGCTTAGCTGCGAGTAATTTCAAAGATATTGCTGAATTAATTGAGAAGATCAAATGGTTTCATAGCATACGGGAAAATGCAAAAGTAGCACCGACAACGTACAACATACAGTCAAGAGCAATGAGGGACTACCGGAACCAATCGTCAACGTATATCAACCCGATAAGGCAGCCAAGAAATATAATGACGCAACAGAGAAACCTCACGTGCTATAATTGCAGTCAACCAGGCCACTACGCAAGACAGTGCACTTACACAAGAAAGAGACCATTGGTTGACAATAATGTTGTAAACTCAGAAGCAAAAAAGAGTAATAATTTTCGGGTAAACGTTGTCGCTAGCAAGCCGGACATGGATGGCTACCAGAAGAATGTCACTATAGAAGGAAAACTTTATACAGCTCTTCTTGATTCGGGAAGTGAGAGAACCATTATCTCAAAGGCAGTGGCGGCAGATTTAAGCAACGATATCAAGGAGTCAAATGTAGTGCTTCATGGTTTTGGCGGAGGTAGATGCGAAGCTGCTGGGAGTATCTGTACCAATATTGAGATCGATGGGGCTAATTTTGTTGTCTGCGCAATTGTTGTGGCCGATACAGTTCTGAGAGATGATCTGATAATAGGGAAAGATGTTCTTGATAATCCGACGTGTGTTTTGACAAAAACTGGTAAAAACCTAACGGTTCAACAAATAACCAAAGTTGAAGATTACCCTTTAAAGATCAAATTGAAGGACATTAAAATAGGTGAAGATACTGACACTAGGTTGACTGAGAAGTTACTTAATCTATTAACACAATACCGACAATGCGTAGCAATGACAAAAAAAGAACTTGGACATGCAAGCATAATAACAATGGAAATAGAACTTGAAAAGAAAGATCCTGTGGTCAGCCAACCTTATAAAGTACCATATGCTCAGAGAGATATCCTGACTTCAATCATTGATGAACTGCTGGATTGTGGAATCATAAAAGAGTCTAGGTCTAATTTTGCGTCACCGGTTATATTGGTGCAGAAGAAAAATGGGGAATATCGCATGTGTGTAGATTATCGGCGTCTCAACAAAAATATCAAGAAAATCAAGTTTCCAATGCCATTGATGGAAGAGCAGTTGAATAATCTGGCGGGATGTAAATATTTTATAGTACTGGACATGGCCTCCGGATACTACCAGATACCTATAAAGGCCGAACACACACATTACACAGCCTTTATCACTCCAGCAGGGTTGTATGAATTCCTCAAGATGCCGTTTGGATTGGGTATTGCCCCAGCAACGTTTCAAAAAATGATGAGTGTCATAATTCAACAGATGAAACCGGATAAAATTATAAACTTTGTTGATGATATAGTGATTCCTGTAAACTCGATTCAAGAAGGCATGATTAAGCTAGAAAAATTTTTGAAACTGTTAAAGCAAGAAAATTTAACATTAAATTTAAATAAATGTCATTTCTTCAAAACTGAAATTGATTTCCTAGGACATGTTGTGACAGAGAATTCGATACAACCTGGGCGAATGAAGACTATCGCTGTAGAAGAGTTTCAAACACCGACAAGTGAGCATGAAATACGTCAATTCCTCGGGTTAACTAGCTACTTCCGGAGGTTTATCAAAAACTTCTCAACAATTGCCCTACCATTAACGGAACTGACCAAAAAAGACTCAACCTTTCGCTGGGAAAGCCCACAAAGGAATGCATTTAACGAACTCAAAACACACTTAACGAAGCAACCTGTGTTGGCTTTATATGACCCAACTGCCGACCATGAGTTGCACACTGATGCGAGTTCGAAGGGATTGGCTGGAGTACTACTGCAGGGAAGGGGTGACCAAAGACCTGTTGCCTATTTTAGTAGGAAAACTACGAAGGATGAATCCGTGTATCATAGTTATGAATTAGAGGCGTTGGCAGTTGTTGAATCAGTGACTAGATTTCGCCAGTATCTTTTGGGAAAGCAGTTCGTGGTCATCACTGATTGCAGTGCACTTAAAACGGCTATGGACAAGAAGGAATTGATTCCCCGAATTGCTCGTTGGTGGCTCAAGATGCAAGAGTACAATTATGACATAAGACATCGAGCTGGAAACGCGATGACACATGTGGATGCTCTCTCAAGGAATGCTCATGAACCTGCAAAAGAACCGGATGTTGTAAACATGGATGTGTTACAAATAAGTATTGACGGAGAAGACTGGATCTACACAATGCAACTGCAAGATCCAGAGGTAAAAGATATAACAACTATACTTCAAAAGACTCCAGAAAATCCAGCGGAAATTCAGTACCACAAAGACTACAAGCTAACACAGGGAAGGCTGTATAGATGTGTGGAAGATGAATTAAGGCTTTACATTCCTAAGGGTGTTCGACAGCATGTGTTGAGGGAAAGTCACGATTTCATTGGGCACTTTTCGAATAACAAGACGCTAAGACATATGAAGGAAAGGTATTGGTTTCCTAGAATGACACAGACTGTTAAAAAATACATCAAGAACTGTGTTCGTTGTGCCTACAATAAATTGGAGGTACAGCCAAAGGGAGAACTACATATAATTGAGAAGAAAGACATTCCATTTCATACCATACATTTGGATCACCTTGGTCCTTTTGTGAAGTCGACGAAGGGGAATGTGTACTTGATTGTTATGGTGGATGCGTTTACCAAGTTTCTTATCATGAAGGCTTTGCCTAGTACCCAAACAAAACCGGTTTTGAACTTTTTAATAGATACTGCGAATGTATTTGGCAATCCGAGACGAGTAATTACTGACAGAGGTTCAGCATTCACCTCAAAGCTGTTTCAAGAACATGTTCGTAGCCATGGTATTCAGCATGTTTTGAATGCAACAAAGACTCCAAGAGCAAATGGACAGGTGGAGCGCTATAATAGGACCATACTTCAAGCACTTCTCCCCATGGTGGATGATGATGCTCGCTGGGATCAGAAGGTCAAAATGATTCAGTGGGGAATTAACAACACATATAATGAATCGACGCAAAAAACAGCACAACAAATGCTGATGGGGTACACTCCTCGCGAGCCCTGGCCAAATCCTCTTTCAATTGGTGTTGAACTCAACCAAAACAAGAATGATTTGACACAAATACGATCTGAAGGTTATGAAGCCATCATTAAGTCTCAAACCATTCAAAAACAACGACATGATGCGAAGAATAAACCAGCCAAGACCTATAACGTTGGAGACATGGTAATGGTTCTCAATGATGGAGTGGGAGCAACAGGAACATCACGAAAGCTGGAACCAAAATATAAGGGACCCTACATTGTAACAGCGGTACTTCCACACGATCGATATCAAATTAAGGACATTCCATTTGCACCGCGAATGCAGAAACCATATTTAGCAACATGTGCCGCTGACCGAATGAAAAGGTGGGTCCAGCTACATGCTGAACTCGACGAGGGCGTCGAAGGTGTCAGGATGGACGAATCTGATGCATCTGATTCCGAACCGACAGCGCTGACTAACTAAAAGTGAGCCAGTAGTAGTAATAGTGAAATGTGAAAGAAAAGGAGATTATTAAGAAGGTATATTCATGGTGGAAGGACGCATTGACTGAGTGTCTTTTAATAAAAGTTTATTTAACAAAGAGATTGTTTTTCTTTAATTGTAATTGTTGTTAAAATATTCACTTTTTTCTGCAATTTATCGAAGTGAATTTTTTTTGAAGTTTGACTCGTCACTATGTTGCTATTCATTCGAAGTGAATCTGATTTACGTCAGTAATGTCGGTAAAATTTTGCGGTGTTCTCCCATTCAAAGTGATCGCAATCGTTCCATACAATACCGATATAGAATTTTGCGGATTTGTTATTTGTTGTATTGCCTGTCTGCTTGATATGTCATAAAATGTGAATAAAAAATAAATTTGCTGTCAAATTTCGAATATTTGTTTGTAATAAAAGATAAGTAGGGAAAGATGGCCTAAAATGGCCCACCAAAGTAAAATGGCCCCCTTGCTAGAAATTGTAGAATCGAACAGAACTAGGAGGTTTTGGTAACACAATTCTTTAGTTTATCTGCCATCACTGATATAAACGAAATATTAGCAGCTTCAAGCTATTGTTTGAAATTTTACAGGTCAAACTGTCTCTACATCTACAAAAGTAGAACCAATAAAATGTTGTAAAAAGTTTGTTGACAAAAAAAATTATAAAAAACATTCAATTTTGGAGAAAACAGTAAATGCATGTAAGTATTAAGTATTTTTTATTAATTTACTGAAATTAGTTGGCCTATAACTATTTCAGTGTGTTCGGAATTAAAACTTAAATAGAAGAACCCTAAATGGGCAAAATGGCCTACTAAGCACTCGCCTATATAATGGCATAGTGAGCCATTTTATGCTTACCCTTACATTTTCATTTTCTTTATAGTGAAAAAAATAAATAAATAAATTTGGTGGTGCAACAGCTCGGAGTGAACCAGGACCTAGTGACTTACAACTCTCAACCATTCCTGTGTGCGTGTTACCAGGAACGGAAGGGACCTACAATTTTCTGTCGATTCCGAACGGCTAATGAGCAGCACTTTCCATGACAAGAGATACTCTTGGAGAATTTGTCAATTTCTCGCAAGAGGCAGTACACCCCTGAAAAAAACTTTGCAGCGGCTGAGAATCAAACTCGAGACCTTCCGCATGACAGTTCAACGCACTAACCATTATGCCAAGGGGTACTACCTTTATAGTGAAAATGGTTGGAAAATATAAACGATGTACAGAGAGGCAGTCCTGGAGGGATAATGCATTAACAAAAGCCCTAAATGCCGTCCAAAAAAAAGTACACTTGTGATATTTGCAATAATTGGGTATTATTATAATTTCTACTTTTTCTTATTTTGTTTTAAGTGAAGTTCTTTAAAATGAATTGTTGTTTTTATTTTTTTTTTGTTGAGTATTGTTTATGTTTATTTTACTTTGAACTATGATTTGTTTAAAATAAAGTTTAAATGAAATTGAAAATGGTTTTTGGTTTACTTGCCTAGTTGGTTTACTTGCAAGGGTAAAATAGCATACCAGTATGCCATTTTACCCGGACAATTTTGATCGTTGGAATTTGAAGAGTTTTTAAAAATGAATTACTTTAAATACTTTTTGAAACTTTTTAAATTCGTAAAGCAAAAAAATGTAAGCGTTATTGATTTAGCTTTGCAAAGAATATAACATTTAAGTTTAAATGTCACATTTTTGCGAGATATGACACATTTTCGTTAGGGGTGCCATTTTAGACCACCTTCCCCTATATTTTTAAGGGACAGAATAACAAATAGCAGGTTCATAACATCTTTTTCGATTTTTGTACGTTTCTCCATAATTCTCTATTTTTTGCGAAATCTCTCTTTATTCTGAAAAATGTCCATCATCTTTTGTTAAACTGCTCGCCCGTTGTCAAAACAGCCGTGAAGAATAAATATTATTTTCTTTTAGGAAACACGCGATAAGTGATACTTCAACGGCTCCTTAGTAGTGTTTCTTCCACCACCATCTGCGATAAGAACCCATTGTTCGATGTCAGTAAACCAAAGTGGGAACAATTGAACGTGAATTGGCCTGTAAATAAAGGCTAGTTAACACTAATTTACGATTTCCTTTGATTTTTTAAAGACTGGGACTTCAGATATGCTAACAATGTAAACGTGAGGAAGTGTGAGACTGAGTTTGGAATATTTGTTTTTAACGTGTGAAAGTTTGATGGTATTGTTTTAAGCGCGAAAATGTTATAATGTGAGAGTATGAAAAACTGACAGCGCGACAGTTTGATAGAGGGTAAAAATATGACATTATGAGAGTGTCAAGGTTTAAAAGAGTGACAGAATGACAATGTGAGAGTAAATGATGAAGACACTGTTGGAATTCCTGGAATCACCGCCATTTTAAAAAGGTACATAAACCCCGCACAATTTTTTACGTAGACGCAGAAGTAAAGATGCAGTCAATAGTTGTTAAGCTTTCAAGTCAAAACCCTCAATAGACCATTTAAAAGTTATTTTTATTGCACAATTAAAAATAGAAAGAAGGAGAATGGTATTTTAATTCGATCTACATATTTAGTTAGATGTTGTTTGAACTGGATTAAGAACATGTGCGATTTTGTGTGATACATCATGCTTGTGTATATGAAGATATTTTACTTTTCGACAATCAGATAACAGAAACTTGAATCTGTTTTTCTTGTTCACTATCAACCTAAAAAACAAAAGAAGGCACAGAAATAAACTGCTTTTAAATATAAAATCATAAAACCTATTCTCATAAATCATTCCCACGCGCAATTTGTCGAAGACAAAACCAAACATCATTCTGCAGTAGGAACCTATAAAAATCGGCCATACGTAAAAACTATTATGGTACCTACTTCTGTAACGATGAAAAACCCGTTTATGGTAAGCCAAGTATGGAGTTCGACTTGATGAATAGCCATACTGTTTCCCACAAGCGGACATCTAAAGATGATGATACGACCGCATACGCATAACGCCTCTGCACGCGTCATTTCTTGACGTGCCAGTTGCTTCGCATAATTTAAGCAGAATAATCCACGGAACACCTACTCAATGATTGGATCTCGCGATGCAACGATGCATGAAACCCATTTAAGTCTACATTCAATTCTACTCTTCTATATGTATACCTACTTCTTCCGCCGGCACACTTACCTTGTATTCATCGAATTTCAACACGAATTCAAGAATCTCCGCCAACTGCTTCACTAGGGCCTGTTGTGTTTCAAGATGTTGAGTAGGATTCAATTTACCACCTACCAATTGGCCCAGTAGTTTTGGTACGATTTTTTCCAGCTCCAGTGAGTGTTCATAGCAACGTTTCAGTTTGATAACAAGTGGCAGAACAGCGTTCCAGGCTTTTTCTTGGCACTGTGGCGATGGGTCAGCTATAGCCTCTCGTATTTCTTTTCCAGCACCCTGCAACAAAAGAAAATAAAAAAAAAAACAGTTAGATTGCAATTAGTTTTTATTCTACAATGATGACGGGAAGGAATGATGTATGAAGGCATTAAACATGAGTTCCCCATCAGACCACCAGGAGACCCTACCCATAGCTACCCTTTAAAGGAATTCAACTGACTGACCATATGTATTTAAAAAAAAAGGGACTTGGAACAAAAACATAGAATTGTCGTTAGCAAGTAATCAACACACAGACAAGATAATATAAAGTGAAGGGTGAACATTGAACAACAAGTGAATGAACGACAGCAACAGAGGTAAACTAGCCAAATAAGGAAGTTGTTAGGAAAATGCGTGAAATGTGTGCCGACGTTGTCATCGGAGTTGGTATCGTTGAGAATTATTGTGTGCTTGTGACTTCTCCCATTTAATTAATGCTATCATTTATTTCATTCACTGCAATTCACTCAGCGGGTAGAGTGAGAAGAATTTTAATTAATTATAAGAGAATGTTCGTTGATTGGAAGGAATGCATTATGTGTGCAAGAAATCCCAGAGGAACGCCTGAATGGAATAATGGAGACGGAAGTGTTAGGTGTGACAGCTGCTTCAATATAAGGACATGCATTGCAGTTGGAACTGCATTTTGATATAAAAACGGGTGAGCACAATCACACAGCGAGAAATGATGAATTAATCGAAAAAAAATTTGATTTCTAAGGAGAATGCGAGCGGCTGTTTCGTATGTTTAGTTGTTTCTATAAGAAATGATTAATTGATATTGGATTTTTTGACAAACATATACGAGTTGATAAGGAATTGTAGTTTCGACATTACCTAGATTACAAACGTGATAGCATAAGTGATGGTTTTAGACCCAATCCTAGAAGGTTTTATGCAGAAGGCATTTCAACAAGGACATAACAATAAAATTCAGAATTTTCTCCAAACGTTCACAGAGCCCAATCGAAGGAATTTGGGGGCTTCAAATGATCAAGATGTTTCAGTTGTTGAGTTAATTTGATCTTGTAAAATTAAGGCCAAGATTTTTCCCAAATATAGTGAATGGCTCTATTTAAACAAGGCACTTAAGGCTGTCATATTTTCTGTATTTCGATCCGTGCGTTGTCTTACAATCACAGTGACATTCAATATTGAATATGACAGTTTTCGAAAACGTTAAATCAACGTCAATTTGATCATTGAATGATCGTCATCTTTTGGAGTAGATATCGATATGGTTAATTATAAAATCGTCCTGCTTGCCCAAAATCTGTTCGATCAACGTCAGTCAATTTTCTTGCAAACAGCATTTGACATTTACGAACACGCTCTCTGGCTTATCGATCATTTTGCTGTCAACTCGATTTTTTTACTGCAGAGTTGCGCAGCAAACGATGTTATGGAACAAATGACCTAAGCAAACTTCGTTATCGAAACAAATGCATTGGTATCAAAATTTCGTTTTGGGTTTTCGAACCATTGACTTTTGCAGTTTGAGTTAAAGAACATCTTGCAAATGCATTTTAAACACAAATGAGTTTTTAAGGTAAACGGCAAATATTTACTCGAATTTATCGACTATTTCTAAATAAGCCTTCCTGTATTTCATTCCTCTAGATTTGTGTTTTTTCATAGATAATTCTAAAACCAGTACAAAAACGACATTTATTTATTTATTCGTCTTTAAGTTACAAAACTTTTTGTAGACTACATTTAAGACTAATGCCCGTGACACATCTAGTATAAGAATGAATGTCTGTAGGGTATACCACGGTAATACCAGTCGAGCAAAATAGTATGAGCTTGGTATGTATCTATGCTAGATTTTTTAACATGGTATATTCTTCTCCTTAGCGAAAACAGCGCCATTTTCCTAAATTGGATAGTAGTTTTACTTAAACTAATTGTCATATTGATGTTTATTTTGATTTTTAAATATTTTCAAGGAGGGAAATTTTCGACGACTTAAGAGGGAATATTCAAAATTCTAATATGAGCTGGCAGACGAAGAGGATAAGAATATGTATATGTCAAGCTCTCAAACAATAATACGTTCTGCAGTGTGTCACCATGGTATTGAGAATACTATAGTATTCATACTATAGTAGCTTTAAAATACATTTAAGATAAAACAATTTTTACATTTAAATTAATAATATTACAATAATTAACTAATTTTTTAATTGATTTTTTTTTTTTGAATTGAAATAAATGGAAAAATCATATTTATTAAAACCATAGGGTTTTGCCGAGCATAATTGATACTGTAATAACTAATAAGAAACTTCCCAGACGCAAATTACGAGAAGCTTCATAAATATTAAACATTAATAACAAACCCGGAAATTCAATGGGCCAGTTCAAAACATAATTTTTTTTCTACTACGTTTTATTTTTACTTGCGATATATAGGGCAAGTTCTGTATTTAAAAAAAATTAGAATTCGTTTACTTTTGACTTACAGCCCATTAAGCATTCACCAATCGATAACTTTGTTGAAATCAGATTGAACCTTATTTGCGTTATGAATTGAATTAGTGCTGCTGAAAGTTTTCAAATCATCAGTAAACAAAAGGCAAATAGAAGATATATGAAGTGGTACGTCATTTATGAAAATAATAAAAAGCAGCGACCCAAGATGACTTCCTTGAGGAACATCCGCGAATATTTAAAAATTGCAGAGATTTTACCAAATTATCGATATACAGTATCAATTTAATCAAATATTTATTTATAAAAACACTAGTAAGTATTAAATCAAGGCAAGAAGACAATTTGCTAGCCAGTTCAATCCAGTATAAATGAATCTGTACCTACTCTGAAGGCTCATGATTTATTGTTCATTTATTATTGGCACATATTTTATAGACTAATCCCAGTAACATAGACAAAATGGTAACATATTATGATAAAAAAATGTGCTTTTAGTTTAAGACTACTAGACCTAATCTTTTAAGACCAAAAAAGTACTTTTCTGAAAAACAAGAGCTAGGTCTTCTTTTCTTCTAACGTCTACTTATATAAGTAAAGTATAACAAGTTGTGACACCAATTCAATCACATCCTCCTCTGTTATTGTTTCAAAACATGCATCACAGTCTGCAGCACATGTGTGCAAAAATTGTTTCAAATTATCCAACAGTTCACAAGCACAAGGGAGCATTCTTCCATTTGTTATGAACAACGCACACCCGAACACGCCACCTATTCCCTGGAAATCAAACCCCATGTTAGGGATGCACAGTATAAACAGCACTCCACTCTTACGTCCCCATCTAACACACCAACCTATAGATATGCGCCCAGTCAACCCGAGACAATAAAATCCAGATTTGAAAATAAAGTAAGCAAAAAGGAAACGAGAGTTTTAAAATCCACGAGGTTTTTCTTGGCATTTCTAAGGCATGAATGCATACATTTCCGACTTAAGCACAAGCAATGTTTGTAATGTACACATGTATAATAATCGTATGTAGCCTTTTGTTTATTGGAATGATGAGGGAACATAGCATATGAATTACAACAGCAACAAAAATGAAAATAAAATACAGAAAATATCTAACAAAAAATGAAAAAAAAGGAGATTCCAAGACATCGCCGTCATCGACACATTTGACAGACAAAATGGGGTTGCATTGCAAATTCTTATGCAATGGCAATTTGTAATTCATGAAGGGATTTGTTTTCTTCCAGCCTGTTTGAGTTCAGACAGAAAATGATGTTTTAAGGGCTGGGCGGAAAAGCACATCCTGAAAAGAAAATGATACGAGTACTTCATAACCACCGACCCTGCCGACCGACTGACAACCCCGCCGCGCCGCCCACCACGTCGACGACTGTTCTTCTTCGAGCTGTTAATAATATCCATGTGCAATTGCAATGCAGCGCAAGCCAATCGCAATCCATTTGCGATTAATTGCATCGCAATTAAGACGATTTTTTCACGCAGCTGTTAATCGCAAGCTGCCTATCTTTCAGCTACGATTAGAGGAGCACTCAATTCGAAGGCATTTTTCGTGTTTATTTTTGTTTGAATTTCGTCGAAAAGTGTGCAATTAGTGGCGGCTTCGGTGGCGTCTGCGGAAAAAAGGAGCTTTTTTTAGTTTTCGTGGCGGTGAAAAGCATGATATGTTTGGCCAGTGCTGAGGCATTGCGGAGTAAAATGAATAATATAGTGTAAAGCATCTAATGATTGGCACATCAGAAATATTCTTTATAATTTAAGATGTTAGTGCACTATAATAAAGAAAAACAACAAAAAATTGTAGGCTCTAAATTTACAAATTTACATTTTACAAAAATAAAAAATCTTAAGTACCAAGTTTTTTTACAGGTCGAATTTGTATAACCTTAGTACGGCCGATTGTCAGATCTGTCAGTACAAAAGTGCCCCAATACCTTACAACCGTATCAGAAAAGTAATTGTCAGAGAGCCATCTTCCATAATGAAATTGTCAGATATCTGACAATCATCTGAATACACAATTTTTAATGCAAAATGTTCGGTAATGTCAAATGTTTGTTCCAGAATCCCGATTCGGTGTTCATCTATATTTAGTTTTAAAAGGTAAAATCGCAGGTTTGGCATTTGGCAGTCAATTAATTTTGTTTTAGGTCCCAGTTATAGCTTTTATTGAAATTCATCATTGGAACAAATCAGTGGAATGCTGACTTCATTTTTTTGACAAGCCAGTTATAGCAATCATTGAAAAATTTGTTTTATTGAAAACTGTGTTGATAACATAAATCATATGTGTATTTAGTCCCAACAAAATGGCCCGTTTTTTACCCTTCGAAAAGCAAATGTTTGGTTATTTCTAAAAATGATATTACTTTCTTGTTTCCACCATTTAAAACCTGATAACATCGCCATTGATTTTGAGGAAACAACTAAAATTCTTAGGGTAATTTTCAACAGGTCCCTAACCTGAGAAAATTACATTAATTCTGCTGTTCGTAGAGTGTACGGAGCCCTTAGAGTTCTTCAAGAATCTCAATACCTAACTCCTATAGAAAGTCGAGAGATGTTGGCCAAAAATTCTTGTTATTCCTCTACTTACGTATGGATGTGAAATTTATTGCAATAATTTTGACTTAGAGTATAATCTTAAAGCTATGACCACATCTCTGGTTTAGCTGCAACCTTATACAACATGCATTTTAAACATCTCTTAGAGTAACGAAAACTTATTCTTCTCTTCAGCATAAAACAGACGCATCAATCACGGTGTCTTTATTATAAATTACAGTTTTTGACATCAATTAGATTAAACACTCTTAACATCTCACGATATACATACATGTCTTACACCCGAACGAAAATTTTTCAAGACAAACTTAAACGTCACTTTTCTTTGTTATCAATGTGAAATTTTACCGCTAATAATTACCACAAGTTACCAAAGACCATTCGTTTTTTTTTAAGTTGTATCTTCATTCAATTTTTGGCTACTCAGTTTTTCTTTTTAACAAATAGTAGTATCCTTTTATAAGATATTTTTTCTAAATGTGTATATCTTATCAATGAAATAAATAAACTAAACTAATTTTTACGTCAAAGTTAGCAAATCATTTGATCACATCAAAGGAAGTGTTCACAAATACTTGCAAGTCATTTTCGGATGGTTTCGAAGATCCAGATCGTAAATAAATTTGCGACGTCGGATACATTTTTGGAGGCGTATTAATAATTTGCTTTACAAACTGTCAACGGCCTTGGCTTTGATGAAAGCATCGCTTCCCATTTAGGCCGAAAGGCAGTAGTTATAAGAATATAGTTTAACTTAGAGTGCCCGCATGGGGCCAGTAAGTTAGTTGTAAGTTATTGATAAGTAGGCTAGTTTTATGAATTTTTGTCTAGAATTAAGATAGTTATAAGATGGAATTAAATAAAAATGAATAAAAAAAAAGCATCGCTTCCCATCGATCAGCGAAATCAAGAATCATTGCGCGCGGTTAGTACTTGGATGGGGGACCGTTCAAATACCAACCGTGTGCTGTTGATATGTGTTTCTTCTGTTGTGCTTTCTTTCTGTATGTGTCTCTCTCTCTACTTCGTAGATTTATCTACGGAGTAGTGTAAAATGTAATGTAATGTAATGCTTTATAAACTGCATTATAGAGAAAATTAAATATCAATATAAGACGCAGATTTCAAGTTTACAACACTGCTTTACACATTTTATGTTTTGAAATTAAATTGATTAGTTGATCATAATTTCCAAATTAACTTAAGATTTTATATGCAAAAACCTGATGTCAAATTACATACATATCCGAAATTAATTCATATCAGAATAACTTAAGTTTTGAAATTTTTGTGTGCCAAGAAATAGAGGTATAATGTCAAAGATAAAGCCATTTACCCTATATTGGCGCTAAAAATAATGCAAACAACGTGTGATTATTTTCTGATTGACATGATGTGTAGAGTACATACTAGAATGTATTCGGAAAATTCTAACTGTACGTTTGTGTTAAAAGTAGCACTCTGTGGTGGCCCAGAACTGCCAGTTTATAACTTGAAGATAATTTATTCGATTTTGATATTTGTTTTGGCAATTCTTCGCTAGTGTGTTCTTTTCAAATGTGGTGATTAATTATTAAGCATTTAAATAAGAGAAATATGCACCAAATGTTTTATAAACAAATAACTATAACACCTCAACCCCAATTCCTTGCTATTTGAAATTAAGTATGGCACAAGTTGACAATAGCTTTTAAGAATAATTTAATATTGCATTTAAATAAAAAACTGCATTTAAAAGTACAATCAAAAGAAAATTTATGTTTTATAAAACAAATTCGTGAGAATTTTTCAACTATTGTAACAAATTTTATGTCGTTCATTTACTTCTGACAGAGTCGAGATTTAACAAAGAATATGAATCAATTTAAAAATAATGACTTAATTTACTTTCAAATAAAAAAAAGAACAGATGTACATTCAATCTACCTCTTGCTTTCTTAATGAAAAAAAGCAATTGCAATTTATAATTTTGTATGGATTTATTTATATTTAATGAGTTTCGAAAAATGGAAAATATAAATGAACATATTTTGGTCAAAAAAATGTTGTTTTTCTTTTTTAAGGAATTGCGTTTTCATTATACATACTCGTATCTCCCTTTGAGTGATTCACAATTATTCAAGGAATTTTAAATTTTATACTAAATTAATTGAGAATTTATAAAAGTTGTGTGCACATGGAAAATGTTTATTTAGCCTTCTTGAAAAACTAAAGCATCCTATACTTGTCAACAAACAAAAAAATTAAATGAAAAAACGTTGAATAGATTGTTTACAGATGATATTTGCATCTCCAAGATAGTTGTACATACGTTTTTATTTACGGAACCTTGACTCTTGAAGAATGAGTGGGATGAGGTTAGTAAATATTCGATGTAGAATAAATGAAAACTTTAAAGAAGAATACAAATATCAGTGCTGTAATTATTGTTGAGAGAACTTTTTATTTGAAGGCTTTTAAAGACCTTGAATTCATTTTGATTTGATAGTAGTTGCGTATGTATTTAGTACAGAATGAAACATGTTAATTTGTTTACATTTGACTCTTCTTAAGGACTATTCACATGAGAGTGAGCAGCGTCTGATGAATAAATGAGATCAAAAACATCTATAAGACTAAGTTTTTCACAAAAATTAGACAAGTAATTGAAATTAATGCCGCTAAGATACTAGAATTTGGGTTTTAATTTCTAAAATAAAAGAAAAATCACAAAGAATTGGTCGTCGGGAATAGCAATCTGATTGTTACGAACTGTCTACGACTAACCTCAAAATCATTCTTGTCATTATTTGTTTTAAACGTCATTTGCGACGAATAAAAAATACTACGGAAGCGAAATGTCAAAATGCACGAATTTTCGGTCATTCTTCTGTCGTTAGTCGCGTTCATAAACATAAATAGTTCTTTAATCTCAACACAAAACTTAAAATAACTGAAACTAGTTTCGCATAGGATAGGGAATTCTGTCAGACTTACAAAATCATCTCGTCTTGTCTTAGTCTCGTAGCTAGTCTCCACTTCAGGCACTTACGTTTAGTTACCGATATATCAGGTGTGAAAGTTTCGTTGCGAAGTGTTAAGTGGATTTAGTCGGCTTAAAAAACTCTAAGAGTAGCACGATCAGAGTTCGAAGAGTGCAACCACAGTATAATTAAATAGATAACGATGGTCAATCTATGAAAAAGATTTAAACTCTGGGATTCTGTCAGGGACGCGTTCAGCTGGGTGAGTAGGGCGTAAATTTGAGTTCCCAACACAGTTTGACGGCGTTTTTAAGATGTGTAGATAGTGTTTATTTACTTACTTTATTTTGTTACTGAAAATTTGGAGACTAAGAAATTTATCAAAATTTATAAGCGTGAACTCCCAACAATGTTGAGAAATCAAAATAAAAATTTGGGGGTTCAAGGAAGATAATAATCTCAAACCTCGAAGACGCTTTTGCAAGGCTTGTAAAGAGAAATATACTAAAACAAAAACTATGAGAAGGATTTCGAAAATATTTTCTTCTATATTTATATTTAAAAATTTGAAACACCTATTGGAAGACCCAAAGCCGAAAAAATTCAACAGTAAGTTATTTTTTTTTATGTTTACATTAGGTGCGTTCGAACCCCATCATGAATTGTAGGTTGTAGGATGTAGGGCCAAAGCCATTGAATATATGTGGGAATAATGATAGCTCATATCACCGAAAATCACGACATATCACTGTGCAAAATCAAATGAAGCTAGTACGAAATATTCCGGGATCTTCATCCGTTGA
Organism: Philhelius festivus; assembly: GCA_963931855.1. Lineage (NCBI taxonomy): Eukaryota > Metazoa > Arthropoda > Insecta > Diptera > Syrphidae > Philhelius > Philhelius festivus. The sequence continues at coordinate 210,502,812 of OZ007556.1, forward strand.
TTAAACTGGACAGAAGTATATCGGTATATGCCTTAAAATTGTGGGGAGAATAGGTAGAAGTATGCTCTCAAGTTATAAGGCTGTGCAAAAGAACATTCTTGAATGCTGAGCAGTAAGATGATTGACCTAAAAGTATTTCATATGCATAGAACTATATATGTTTGATGCACCATACCACTCTATGGAGATATTTTTTTGTTTAAGAGGAAGGCAAGATGGGCCCGTATAGAGGGAAACAACTGATCAATAAGGACCTTATCTTCCATTTCTGATACCATTGGCGTATCTTAGTCGAACTAGTACGATGTTAAACCTGTTTCAGTATGATACTTGGTTAAAACTACGATTGAGTTAGGCATCATACTTTCTTTAACATTTTACTTAAATTAAAATCATCAAATAGCTGTTTTATTTTTTTTTAGTATCGTGTTAAAACTCTTTGACATTTACATACGTCAAAAAAGGTCTGTTTACTTTTTTTTTGTACAAACTGACATTGGCCGCGTCCATCTGGATAGCTTTGTGTTCCTGTAATCTCGTGTAAAAAAACAGCTGATAACAAAACTGCTGTCGGTAAAAGATATAAAAATATACTACTAGAAACTTATAAAACTGCTGACTAAAAATCTGATTTGATGTTCGTTGGGTGTAGAAAACTGCACTAATAGATACTAACATATCCTTATCTTTAAATTAAGAAAGAGTTAGCAAACAACTTTAAAGTTAGCAAATTGTTGAGTAGTATAATACTTTTACCTTAACACTAAGCTATTTTTAATTCTGTGCCATTGTTGCTTAATTAAAAAAAAAAATAACAAACCATTTAACTGCGAGTAACTCTCAATTTGTAAAAAGGTTTCTATCGAGTATTGCCATCATATGGCAGGAGTGTAAACTCTTCACCTTTATATTTTTCTCTGGTTGTCTTTTACTTCCCTTGAAACAAATTTAAAACAGAGCAGCTGCGTTCTTTAAATGTGTCAATAAGTCTGAGAATAGTGTTTGTACCTGTCGGAACATAAACAACAAAAGAAGGATGCGAAGGTAAAAAGAACAATATCATAACCAAGCGCAGATAAAACACAAGATAAATGACGAATTGTTTTAATTTTCATTTTGAAGTATTTTTGTTTTATTACTAGAAACACAGACCCGTTTTTTTTGGAAAGTAGGTTTATTGAATTCTTAAAGAACAATTAGTCTTGGAGGCGATCAAAGATAACCTGGATCAGCGCGACCAATAGGCATTAGTCCAAACTATTGCAAAAACCACTCACTGATAGGACAATGCTTTTCAGGTATCTTTGGGCAGAAAATGCGTTTTCCGGTTGTATACTTATTCAATATAGGAGGTCTTCTAAAAATGAGGTGTCAAAATAAAGCCAAAGTTCTGTATACGAAACTCTTAGTCGGAATGATTTTTGTTGCTTGTTGCCACGAGGTATTTCATATAAAGAGGTAGATTTTCGCGGCCATTTTGTTTTTGTGACATTTGACAAATCTGGGACCAAATTACCGTTTCAGTGATCGAGTGAGTGAGTCCCATCAGTGGTCGAATGAAAATGTCAAATTAGAGTAATCGATTGCTCGATGACGTAAGCGGTAATGCCAAACTCACATAATTCAGTCACGTATTACTCGAAAACTGATGCGGTAATTTGGCACCTGATGTTTATGATTCTGTTACTGATGCAAAATCACGACTTTATTATCAAAATGAGTGTTCGTTAGTGCAAACCTTGTGCCCATTGGTGACCCTTCACAGTCACGTTTTGTAGCCAAATTTAAGACGACCGGTTCGATATTAAATCAACCGACATTCGTATAAGGAACGCAAGAATGGCGAGAACATCGCCGCAGTCCGGGAAAGTGTACAGTAGAACCCGAGGCAGTCGATTCCTTGCCGTGCACAAGAACTCAGCCTTCCGCAGACTTCAGCTTTCCGAATTTTGCGTCGGGATTTGAGATTACACCCATAAAAAATCCAACTGACCCAGAAGCTCAAAGCTCATGACCATAGACAATGCCCCATTTTTTGCTGATTGGGCTCTGGGAGAATTTGGAAGAGGCCACAATTTTGGCCGAAAAATCATCTTTATAGCGACAAGGGGGTTGAATGTCTGTGTTAAGAACAAAATTGCCGTATAAAGCACGAAACAAACCCACACCAGGACAATGCACGGCGTCATTGGTCCGTTTATTTTTTGAAAACGAAGTAGGTGAGGCAATATCTTGTGATTTTTTTTTCGAAATAAAACCTTAATTCTCCTGGGCTAAGTTTACCGTCTTTAGATAACCGTTTGTAATTTGAATAATATCGAAAAAAAGCAAGCGATCATGTAGCACTTTATTATTCCTTCAAGATCTGCATTATCTACTTTTTTCTAGACTGAATAGTTTACAAACACACAGTCATGATCATTGTTTAAGAAACATTAATATCAAGAAATATTAAGAAAATACTCTTTAAAACTTCTTCAATGCAATCTATCAATTTATCTTATTCACGTTTTAAGTATAGAAAATATTACAAAAGAAAAGTTTTATTAATATTCCTGCTATAATAAAAAGTTTCTTTAAAGTTTTTATTGCAATAGACCCTGAGGGAATCATCCAGAAACAAAGTATCTACAAAAGAAAATACAACTTTTCTTTGTAAATATAAAGTTGCAAACTTCGAGCTTCAATTTTCAAACAGGGTTCACCTCGTCGTATCAAAGGTGTTTTCACATTAAACTGAAACTTAAATATCTTCTAAAACATTACGTCTTCTCTTTACATCAACGACAAAAAATACTATTAAGAAGAAAATCTTCCTGTTAACAAACACATATAATTATTTTAAAAGGACTCAGGCAATTGCTTTTGATGTATATATTTCTATAAAACCTCCAAACAGTACTTATTCTAAGCATTTCACCAAAGCCAAGTCCCTCTGGCGGGAAAAAATAACACTATACGACCATACACTCGAAAATTTACCATGCGTTGGCGTGTGAGAATGTTTTTAAAAGTCCTACATCAACGTAAATACATTGTTGTCTTAAGGGCAAAAGGACGTTCACATTACACCAATGTCTTGGTCCTTCCACGCGTCTCGACGTGCTTTTTGTTTTACTTACTCTACTGTCACCTCACACGAACAACTTCTCGTTTCAATTATTTATCATCATCATAACTAAGCCCGATTTTGAAAAAAAGCAACATTTGCAAGAAGCAAATCTAACAACCGCCAGGCAACGCACGAAACAAAGAACATCATCACAGGAGTGTGTTTAGTGTGGAGAATGACAAAATGCCAACAACATGAGTCGCTGCATCGGTGCACTGGATGACTTGAGACTTAAAATTGCATCCCTGATGCAAGCGAAGTCAGAAGACTGTGTGTTTTCATTGGCATGTGAATGCCAGAGCACGGTTGGGAAAAAATCATAGAGTAGGAGTAATTCGTAACATTTCTTTAGAGATTTTCCTCCCAGACTGGGAATAAAAATTTATACCTGACTGAATCGTACGGACTTGCTTTTCTATTCCAAGATTATAATTCGGCATAGCATTGAAGTAGTAGACTATTTGTAACAATTTCATTGTTGAAGGAAGGTATGAACAAGTCGAAAGTAATTGATTCCTTCTCTGAATTTTTCTTTACAAAAAATTTTGTTGTACCATTTAGAAGTACCTTCGTTCTAAGCTGAAAAAAAAACTTTTCGAGTTATTTACATTATTACGGGAATTCTCTGAAAATATGAGAATTTTATAAAAAGAAAACGTCGAACATCTATTTTCGTAATGTGCATTTTTTGCAATGATGCAAAAAGCAGTTTTCTTATATTCTCATATAACATCACAGGCAAAAAATTTAATCAGAATTCAAACAGCCATTTTTAAGGAAATTAAAGAAAAACTAAATTGGAATAGCTATTTATTAAATTTTAAGAAAATCGTTTCACACATTTAGGTTTGAGCTTGATGTGCAGTGGACATACAGAGGTACAGATCAAGATCGACGGACTCTATGAAGAAAACCACTCCTTCATCATCGATTATACGTTATGTAACTCAAGACTTAATTAATATAAACCTCACTTTTTTACATGAAACCAATACTTGTCCTATAGAAGAGCAAAAAAAACGAAACGTTACAAAAGTCAGAGACGACCTAAACGAAACTCACATAGGATGCAACTGCATCCCATTTTGTGTGTTTGTATTTTTAGTTCTTGAAAATTTAAAGAGCCTTACGTATTCCTGAGCTCGAGGAGCGTTGAAACAATTTTCATCTTTTTTTTTTTCTTTTCAAGTACAAGGACTTCAATGTAAAATAATATTAACAAAAAAAAAAAACAATTTTAAAATTTGTGTACACAAAGTTGGAAAGAGAAAATTAAATAAATTATTATTTGGTTTAGAAAAAAGAAAACCGTTTTAAAGTAAGGTTCCTGAAAAAGTTTTCAACTCTGTATATATACATATAATATATGTATATATTTATAGCTACAAACACGCATACAGAGAGGGATGATGGCCCCTATCACCACCATGAGTTTATTCAACCTGTTTACCATATGACATAGGTAAATGTAGGTAAATATGCAATACCACATGGTATTTCAAGAATGTTGACAGACTGAGCTTAAAAGTTCATAGAGTTTTTTAATATTTAACTTATAGCCCTGGAAAATTAGACAAAAAATTACCAAACTTCGAAAAGAATTCGGACAAAGCTGAATTTTGGTGAAGAGCTTTGATTGCACTTTTTCAAAAGTACCCTAAATTTGTACCGGGGTTAAGTTTTTTTGTGGCGAGAAAGAGGGTGAAAATCAGTTTTTATTTTGCGAATTTCTAGAAAACTATCCTTTTTTTTTTAAATATGAAGGTAAAAATTATAGCTCATCTCATTCTACACAAAAATAATATTTTTATTCGTAGAATCAATAGATTTTGAGAATGACAAATAACACAAAATATTATTATGAATTAATCTATTTGATAACTCATTAAAGAAGTTTCAATGTCATATTTCAAAAGAATTGCGACTTGAAAACTTCCAACTTCCACTGTGAACGAACCCTTACACCAATGACAAAACATTCAGTACAAACACCATATTCATCAAGGTGCAGTTCAAGAATGAAGAAAGTATACGAATAATTAAAATTTATTACGAAAATTCCGAGTCTGTGACGACAACTTTTTTGGCTAAAGAAATTCATCAATAAACAGAAATAGTTTTTTTTTTTTAATTCAGTATACTTCTAATTTATTTAAAGACAAAGAAGTATTTTATATAGATTACTTGCGGAGTCCGGTCTTATTGCCCTTACAAAGAATTTTTGACTATTTTGAATTCTACCGATTTTAGCTCATTGCATCTTATTAATAGCAATAAGGTTATAGCATAAAATAAATTTTAAATTCAGATACCATTTTTTTTGTTTTTACCCCATTTCTCGCTATAAATAGCAAAATTTTGAAAAGTATTCAGTACAAAAACCTCTAAGTGCGCAGTCAAATAAAATGTTTTTGAACACAAAAAGAATTTATAAAACGGGATAATATTTTCTTCTAAGTCCATTTCAGCATATAAATCTAAAGACATTTTTAAACTATTATTATTGTCTCACCGAAGAGTGGAATCGCCAAGTCTACCCTAAACTTCTCACACTCGTTCTAAAATTCACGTCAATCTCCTTTTGAAGTGGAATTGCAAGAGTTTCGTAGAATAAGCTCATTAAACTCCGATCTTTACAGCATTCTAAATGGAATATACAAAATCAAAACTCAATGCTGTTTAATGTCGTTGGAGCAGAATGTACCCTTTATGAGATTGCCATTGAACGGCATTTGCAATGACGGTCTTCGTTGAACTAACCAGTTTCTCGAGACCACCAAAAACGCTCCTAATTGTTAAGGATTTCTATATCGATGTAAGAAATTTGGTCACCCTTTCTGTACGTCCTAAACTCGAGTATAACTCACATCTTTGGGCAGGTTCGGCTGAACTTTCATTTACTGCATAGGAGACATAACTATCATGGAATCATTCCCATCTCTTGAACACCGTGGGTATGTTTTATCGCTTTTTTAACAAGCAATGCTACCTTGAAGTAGCCAGTTGCATTCTTTCCCTCAATCAGTTTACCAGTGAATGCTCATCAATTCACCCTCGAGCATAATTTTGGACTTACCGTTAAATACAGAAATTATTTATTTTTAGTCCCAAAACACGATTATGGACAGCTTCTTTCACTCCCTACCTAATTTTTCCCATCGTTTGGGTTGTGTTGTTTAAAATTATAAGGATCTCAAAAAACCCTTGAGCGTGTGAATTATAAAAAAAAATTGTTTACCTCGTTTAATTTTAATAATTATTTAGCCCTAATTTTACCACATTTCACCCTATTAATAGCTCTTAAGTCACATTCTTGGTATTAACTTTTAAATACAGAAATAATTTTAAAAATCAGACCCGTTGTTTTCTGAGACAAGCCCCACCAAATAAACAATCACGGGGTGGCCGTGGCGCGATGGATGTGTGCTCGCCTGTCAACCTCATGATGACAGGTTCGATCCCTGCCGTGCGTCGTCTATGTCGCTTTAATTCCATTAAAAACCTTCTAAAAATTGTCATCAATGGGTTGCTGGTTTACTCATTACATGCTGTTCAGGCATAACACTAACAACATGAAATTGAGTTAAACTACCCCAACAAGGATGAACACGAATAAAATAATGTGAATTATAAGCGACATAGAAATAAGACACGGCATTTCTCCGCTTTAGCTCAGCCGCCATCCCTGGAGATAAAAATATCTGAGACAACCACCAACAGTCTCAGAACATCGTGCCACACATCTTTCCTATCCTTCTTTCTCTTCATTAACTTCACGCCCGCGCTGTGTTGAAACATTTAAAGGGTAATCATAATCCCTTGAGCGCGGGTAGATTATAAAAAAAAAAAAAAAATGGATTCAGTATAATCTGCTCTTCAAGGAATTATTGTTCCGAGAGAACAACGAGTTTATTCACAAGCTCATTATGAGCGATGAGGACCATTTTCATTTTAACGGTAACGTGAATAAACAGAAAGGATCATTGGACAATATATTTTTGGAAAACAAGGAACAATTTGCGTTGAATGTGGATGATGGCTTTCAATACCGGGCAATGATTGACAATTTTGTAAAGCCAGGGGTAGAGAACAATTCAGAGTTTTAGTTTCAAGAAGACGGAGCCACAGTTCACACAACTCTCATCCCTCTATAAGGGAAATTTTTGGTGATCGGATAATATCGCTTTTTCTGGGGACGGGGGACGCTGGGATTTGAAATTCTAAGAAAAATATTTGAAAATGCTCTGGAAAGAGCACGTAAGTTCGAAGCAAATAATGGACCCAATTTGAGAGATGGTATCTTTAAAACATAAAGTGACCATATTTCCAAACTATAATCTAAATTTTAATAAATGTCAAATATATAACAAAAAATCAGAGACAAAAATGTTATTCATCAAAAAAAAAAATAAAATGCACGACTGGATCGCACGAACTTGCTCTTATGTAAAAGTACTTTGGAATTTAAGATACATTTTATAAATATAAAACATGGATTTAATGAGATAATAATGTTCAAATGCATAAAATTGCCGTCTGGTTTCCGGAAAAGTATGAATTTATGCAAATAAACTTTAAAAAAACGTTTTATTATTAAATAAATTTTTTATATAAGAAATTTCTCTAAAAATTTTCAAGAAACAAAAATGTGGGATACGAATTTTAAGTATTAAATAATATTGATTTTAGGAAATAATTTCAAAAAATAATCGTTGATAGGTTTTGAAAATATTGATTTAAAAAACAAAAAAATTTTCAAAAAACCCAACAAATATTTTTTCGAATATTTTTATATACAATATTATTTTAAACTTAAGGGGACTCCTGCTGAAATATTTTGGGTTAAAATCCTTACAGCCGTTAATGAGAAAGTCGAAAATAAAAAAAACGGGTCTATGGCAGGTACCCCTAATAACATTTTGCCCCAAAATTTTGTTTGACCAAAATGTAGCTTATGTTCATAATATCACACCTAATTTAGAGGTTAGAGCCGTTTTCGAGATAAATAAGATTTTGCATTACGGGTGTATGGGGGGTACCGTTAGTTTTGGAGCTAAAAAAAAAATTTCAATTTCTCCTCTAGGGAATCACCGAAGACCCTTAACCACCGAGATTGAAAGAAATAGATTGAAAGGAATAGGAAACATGTTTTTTGTGTACCTACTAAATTTTCCTTAAAATTTTTATAAAAATTTTATAAAAAAAAATTGATAATACATTTTAAAACGTAATTTAAAAATTTAGTCGTGTATCGGTTTTCAAGAAATTGAATTTTCGAAAAAAAAATTGTATCCATTATTTTTTTAAAAATCCAAAAACTATTTTTTCGAACAAATTTTTAGTTTATATTTTTTCAAATACAAAGCAGCTCCTGCATAAAAATTTTGGTTAAAATCGTTAGAGCCGTTGGTGAGAAATTCGAAAATCAAAAAAACCGTTCTATGACAGGTACCCCTTCGCTATCATCGTAATGTCAACTTTGATCAAAATCTCGAGTTCGATTTTTTTTCCAAATGCAGAACTTGCCCTATAGTACCTATATCGCAAGTAAAAATCATAACGTTACTTATGCGCCACCCTGTACTAATATAATATAATATACGATATGAGAAATATTGTGGAATCTCGTTCTGTGATTCTGACTTTTTCAAACGTAACCCACTTACATTTCCATAGGCATTCCCTTAACTTTAAAATTCATACTTCCAGGACTTTTTAAAACAGTACAACGAAAAAACGACTGCAAGTGCAAATTAACTGCGGCGTCTGATCGTCTCCATTCGATACAAGTCGCGCTCGTTCCTTATTTCTTATTTTTATGTTTCATGTTCTTTGGAATTTTGTATAGAAAAAAAAAAAGACACGAAGTATGGACAGAACGAAAACTCCACAGTTCCTTTTTTCTACTGTTCAAAACACAAAACTATTCTTAGAAAGTAATGTGTTCGAATAACGTTCCACACAATTGGGGTCACTGAATCACTAATATATGCTTTTTTTTTTAAAGAAAACTTTTCACATTTTCCTCCTTTGCCGTTCAAGTATTTATTTAGCAATAAGGAAGAATTTCCATCCTTACGACCGACAATGACGATGACGACGAAGTCCACGAACGTGGAAGGCTATGTGAAGTGATTCTAATTCGACCTAGCAGAGAGCTTTAGACTTCCTTTACTTGATGAGGATAAATTGCAGTCATAAAAGAGGGAAACCATATCGTAAAGATTGAATGGTTTTACAGCTGTATAGGTTTGTCCGTGTACAAGACGCGCGGCCGTTGTTAATCATGCTTCTGTGCATGCAAACACCCTCCGTGTTATAAATATTTTTACCACCATCTTTAAATAGAAATAAGGGGGTGTGTTGGTGGAGAGACTGAGGAGCGTAGAAAAGAACAGCAGGTATGGAAAGTTGGATTTAAAATGCCAACCAAGAAAATAAAAAAAAAAACTGATTGACGCTTGTCCGTTCATTTTAAAGAACTTCTTAATGACTGAATTTGCGGTTTTATTTAGTTTTGCGCTATTATTTCACACTGAAAATAATATACTGTTGAATTATGTATATAGAAATAATGTTCGTTAATTTGCATGTGAGTGAGTTAACGTGAATGCTTTTATCAAGTCTACACAAGTAAATCGTGTCTTGCTAGTTCGTGTAGTATCGAAGAATGACGATTAAGTATGAATAACAAAATTGAATATAAATGCAGATGGCAAGCAATAATTTCGATAATTAATCGCGTTCAATTCAAGAAAAGCAAGTAAAACGTTTCTTGGTCACGAAAACCTTCCTAGGATCAATTATTCTGAGCAAGAAAATGTTTGAAGAAACTATATATATTTCAGTTGGCAGCCGCCCCATCCAGAGCGAGTTAGATGAGTTGATAACCATATAGCTAGATCTTCCTCCAAGTTTATTCCTTTAAGATTATTTGGAGAACCTTCAGAGAGGATAAGTCACTCTATTCTACCTGCTAGCGTTCCAGACACTTTATATTTCTTTGATGAATACTTCGCATCAGCTTATTATGTGGTCCAACGTTTCCTCCTGAGTATTACAGAATCTGCATATGAGACTATTTTCTAGTTCAAGGATGCTCAAGTGTCTTCTTGTTTACAATGGACGGTGAGAAGACTCGTTACGCTGATACAGTTCATGAAACGATCTTGGTTATAGTTCCTAAGTAACAGTTTAGACTGCCTCAGCTTTGGGAGTTCTTTCCAGTTTTGTGACATTTTACTCTCCTCCTACGTTATGAGATCGTTTTTTATTCTGTTATCTCCTACTCTGCAGTATAGGACTCTGACCCCATTAATAGAGTATTTGCAAATATATTTGCTAGAAAGTCTGCCTCTTTATTTCCCTGAACAACATTATTGTTCTTATTATACTCTTTTCAACAAAAATTGTCAGTACAGGCCTTATGGAAGAGCTTTTTCCAAAGCAGTGGCACCTGATGCAATTAGCACTTCAATGCTTGGGAAAAAATGCCACTTAAAAAAGAGCAAGCCACTGATTTTCCTTAAAGAATTGTTGTTGTAATTCTTCGCAAAAAGTTGTACACTCCAACGCGACCGTTGAATCCCACTGCTGAAGGGATACTGTCAAGTCAATATGATCGTGCGCTTGTTATATACATCAGAACAGAGTTACTATTATAATTCTAAATTAGAAGCAAGGAGCTTATTCAGTGGATTTTATTAAGGAGCTTTTGGGATTTGAAACTTTTGAGAACAAGTTTTATGAAGTTGAGTATGTTGAGTGTTGACGATTTATAATACAAGCTAGGGAAACCCTGTGAGAGCTTTAAAAGGCGACACACTTATGCAAGCCAAAGAAACCAGAGTGAGAGGCAAACGTCCTATCCAGGGTTCGGACTTAGGTTTTAAATTTTCGAAGTAAATACGGAAAAAAACTGAAGTAGATCCAACATTTTAGAAGTAGTTTTAGGAAATTAAAAAAAAAAGTTGAAACTAAATTCTCAACGAACTTGAATTTTTGTATGAATTTTATCAATTCAAACGGTGGCTCATGAATATCTTTACGTTTTTCTGTAAGTGATCTCGAAAACATTAAATTTTCCACGGTGCTTACGTTTAAACGATTCCTAAACTTGCTTTTTATGTAATACAGAGTGATCAGCGCTGTCTTTATATATGTTGGTTAAGATTTTTTCCAAAGAGAAGTAGATCCTAAAAAAGAGAAATAGAGAAGTAGATTAATTTTTTTTCTCAAAATCGAAGTAGATCTACTTCGATCGAAGTAAAATCCGAACCCTGGTTCTATCTTACCTGTACTGACAGTTTTTGTTGAACAGAGTATGAATGCGTTAAGTCTTAGATGACATAATTGCAATGTTTTGGTTTAGGTACTTCTATTCGAGATTTGTACTAGCACATTCCGCTATAGCATTGACTTCCGCCTGGAAAATACTAACGGATGATTCCGTCGGTAAGAAAAGTTTGGTTATAGGAGCAAAAATCGCAGCACCAGTCCCTTTTGTTGTTCTCGAACTATTAGTGTACCACTTAATGGCATTGGCTTTGATTGTGAAGTTTTGTGTTTCGCCTACCTACTCTTTTTTGGAACTTAAATCTGTTTTACAAATTATTAATCATGCCATCCCTAGGAATGTCTATGAAGTTTCGTCGTCGTGCTATTAAAACTCCCTAAGTCCATTTAAAAAAAAATGTGATTCAATTCTTATTTATTCATTTCGGATAAACCATTTGCAAAAAATTTTATTGCACAATGGCTACGCCAAACCCATTCTACAATTGAAAATTGAAGCCTGGGGCCAAATTACCGCATCAGTTATCGAGTAATACGTGACTGAATTATGTGAGTTTGGCATTACCGCTTACGTTATCGAGCAATAAATTACTCCAATTTGACATTTTCATTCGATCACTGATGGGACTCACTCGTCACTGAAGCGGTAATTCGGCCCCTGAGATCGTGCTATTCTGATAATTTTTGGATTTTTTTATATTAATTTCCACGTTTAAAAGCAAATATCTCAAACATACAAAAAATGGACTTGGGAGTTTGTTAAAAATCAGATGTAGAAATAGACTTCCTCTCTAATAATTTGTATTTGTTTGGTCTCACGACTCACTTCTTACCGCATTTACATGTTGGTTAGTTAATCTATTTACCCAACGCGACCAAGTGGCTCAGAGATGAACGTCGACAACTTCTGTAACTGGTTCTCCTACGATCTTAAGAATGCGAGCTATCGAATTTTCGGTAAGGGAGAGCTCATCATATCAAACGAGTTTATGGCACCTTGGGCCCTAGTTGGGTCACTGAGCAAAAGATTTCGTAAACAGCTGAGCTGAAGCTTCTTGCAAGTTTAAAAATGTCTGTCTGTCTGTACAGCCTAAACGGCTCGGCCGATTTTCGTTAAACTTAGTAGATATAGATTTTAATTTTCCCCCCACACACGGTTTTTTCTTTTTTTTTTAAAGACCAAAAATAACGGTACCTGCCATACGATTTTTTTCCCACAGAATTTTCTGTCCCACAGAATTTCTTAAAAAAATTTCATAAAATTTCATTTAGTTAAAGCTAGGTAATGGTTGAAAAAATGTTCCGAAAATGGTTATTTTTGGTAGTCCCTTTGGAACCATTTTTTTGGTTTTGCTTTTATCAAAAACGGAACAACCGATTTTAATAATTTTTTTTTTATGCTAAAGCTCCTCCAAAATTTAAATGTTATTGCCTATTCAAATTTTCAATTTTTTTTTGATTTTTTTGATTAAAAAAAAAACAAATTCAAAAAATTTTTTTTTGAAACTCAATATTTCGAAAACCCAATGTTCGATTTTTTTCAAACTTGATAAATAATATCTAATTTCTTAATATAATTTACTTACTTAATATAATTTACAAGCTTTAAGAAAAAAAAATATGTTTTACCTGAAAATAACAGTACCGACCAGTATTTTTCTCGAAAACGGTTCCGAGAATTTTGCAAACATTTTTTTTTCTTTGGATTAATTCTTACGATCTATAATTTAATAAAAAAAAATTGAAAACAAGATGTTACTGACTGTACTTACCATAGAACGATTTTTTCGAATTTGGAATTTCTCATCATCGGCATAACGGATTTTAATCAATTTTTTTTATAGAGAAGCTTCTAAAAAGTTTAAAAAACATTGCATTTCCAAACTTTAAGAAAAATATTTTTTTGAATTTTGAAAAAAAATCTATTTTTGTTTTGGAAAATTCAATATCTCAATATTTTTTTTTGTAAATTTAATTTTTATTCGAACAATAATTAAAACTTTAAATTGGAGTACCAAATTTTTTTGCTTAAAAATATTTTAATATTAATTTAGTTCTTTCATTAATTCATATTTGCATAGCATGTCTCTAATAACATTAATTTTGAAATTCCTAGTCTATTACATAGAAGCAAGTTCGTGCGACCCAGTCGGGCATTTTATTTTTTATAGTATATTAAATAAGTTTTATGTATACAAATTTTTTTTTTAGAAAACGACTCCAACAATTTTTGAAATTCTAGCATTGTCTAAATTGTTCTTAGTGCCAAAAATAATAGTACGTACCACACAACTGTCAAACAAATCTTATGTTTCTCTAAAACAACTCCTTCGATTTTGATAAAATACATATTTCTAAAAACTTAAAATTGGGGTCCTATTTTTAACGTCGTGTACTTTTAATTATAAACTTTCCACACAACATTTTATTTACAGTGTAACTCAAAGGAGTTCATTCAATTGCAAACTATTGATGAACTTCTTTATCGACTTAAAATAATAATAATTAATTTAGTTGTGCATCCGGTAAAAAATTATGTGCAGTTAATTGCATTATTTGTGGCGTGTAATAATCTCAGTTTGAAGTTAATTAAATCTGAATTAATTGCCAGTATATGCCACGAGCCCACGACAGAAGTGACGGAAGAGAGAGATGCTTATGAATCGATGCAGTATGCTATTTGTGTGATGGATGGACAAGAGATTATTCTCCCTTCTGGCAAATGTAATTATAATTAGTTTTCATGATTTATAATAAACGCTGGGTAGAATAAATTGCGATTATAAGCAGGGACCTGAGTTGTGCATTGAAATTTAAATGCAAACGGAAAATTTAAATTTTCAATTAAACAGAAACAAAGTTGTCTTACTCACTCGTATGATCGGGTAGGTTTCCACATGAAATCTCTAGAACTCGAGCCTAGAGACTTGACTGTTTAATTCAAAATTTCAATATTTATTTCATAGTGAGAACCGCTTTCTCATTGTTGAAGAATTTTTTCTTCTTATTTTTAATCCAGATTTACTTTAGATCGTATAGCTATTTTTAGCACAGACATACTTCAGAAGTGAACGGATTCGAAATATATTAATTACAGGAATCTTCCGTCCTCACAAGCCGAAGGGTTCTCTTTTGTCGGATTTACTTTTATTACTTTTATGTATGCCATGACTATTATCATCCTTCCCATCAGGAACACCATAAGGAAACACTACACGACAGCATTGACAATGACGACCATGGCAGAGGAGGTCGCTTGCTGGTCTCGTGGTGTGTGTCTATGCATAAAAAAGTGCCAATTTAGAAATGTTTTCTAGCCACATAGTGGGTGCTTACACATTTATAGACTCCTGAAAGTTTCTAGATGCATACATATATATGGGTCTGTGTATCTCTTGATAAGAAGGATAATGTTAATGGGTTTTGGTACTTGGATAGTCGGAGAAGCAGGAATAGTCTTTCTATTGTTAAGTTGGTTGCATTAATGGTCTTTTCAATGTCAAAACATTGAATGAGAAAATAAGTAAACTCTGAAGGATATTTTTGTTTGTGCAATCTTTTTGGCCTGCCATTTAATAGAAGAATAGAAAATTTTCAATTAAAAATTTTCCCTATTTTTTTTTTTTTTACTTTTCATTGTTTATGCGATGAGTCTCTAGGGCATGCCGCCGGATGCAAGAAATATGAAGTTTCAACTGGCAAATAGATAAAAATATTTTGAAAACATTTATAATTAAAGTGCACTCCTTTAAGGAATTCATTAAACACAAGAAAAGGGAAACAAGTTTATCATACACATTTATTGTCCAAGGGAAATTATAAATATTTCATGGAAAAGTTTATCGAATTGTAACCAACTTTATGTCAAATTACAGTTTTAAATAAATTTAAAGAGAAATATTTTTTGCTAAAAAAAGCTCAGCAGATATAAAAAAAAATAATAAAACACGTAATTTACAATTGTGCAACTAAATGTGCATTAGGGGATAATTTTATTTTTATCTTATCGGTTTTTTTCAATTTGTGGTTAATTTTTATTTTAAACCGCATCTATCTACTTATCTTATCTTTTACTAATGCAAACACGTCATACTCGCAAGATATTTTCCTATCAATGCAATTATAACAATTAAACTATCTCACACAGAAAGAACTCACATTATCAAGATACATACTTTGTACGTGTTTTATGACGTTCAATTCAAAGAACAAATGGCCCAACGTGCACGACCAAAGGCTTACAAAGCAACCAAAACCGACACTTTAATTCAAATTGAAATAGGAGCTTGTATGATAACCATTATGTGCAATATATGGTCCGAGGCATTCCACCAATTAATATTCTATTTAAATGTTCAATCTCAATTTGAAAAGAGTTAATTACGTGTATGCAAGGTACTTAAGGATGTTTTGTTAGCAAAAATGCTAAACATAAATGGCCTATTTCTCAATTTAATTTTAAGGTCTTGTTTTCATCTTTAATCAGCATCAGTCGTTTAACTTATATAGCAGCTTGAACTTTTCGTACCTCATTTCGTCTAGGTAAGACAAAAAAGATTTAAAAATAATGCTGTCTTCTTTATTGATTGCAATCAATTAAATGCAATCATTTGACAATGTTTGTTTTCATTTTCGTATTCTTTTTATTCTTCGTTTACATTCCTTAAATTTACTGACGTACGTAAAAAAAATAGTTCAAAGAAATTTAAAGAATGTAAATAAATGCAAAGAATGTCTTGATTTTCAAAAGATTGTATTCAATTGATTGCAATCAAATTCTGCATTTTATTTCGTTATAATCGAGTTGGGTTGAATGAATGAACGAAAAAATTGGGGTATAAATCGAGTTGGGTTAGGTTTGGACACAGAGAAAATTTTTAACAGTTTAAAATACTAAATTGTGCAAGAACAAAAACTATACATCGTGTAGCACTTTCTTCTTAATAAGATTTTGTACATAAAATTTTTAAAACATTTTTAAGAAAAAAATTTGGTACACCAAATTTAAGTTTTTATTATTGTACAATATGAATGCTTAGAAGACCGTTCAATTAAAATCCGTTATGCCAAAATTGAGAAAGTTAAACCTCGAAAAAATATTTCTATGGTAGGTACAGTCACTATTTTTATTGAATTATAGGTCGTAAAAACAAAGTGAAAGAACAAAATTTTTTATTAAAATTCTAGGTGACATTTTCGAAAAAAATACGATTTTATAAGCCTATTTCTTGTTTCTTTTAAAAATTTTAATAAACAATACTTTTTAAACTTTGAAGGCGCATACAAAAATTAATCAAAATCAGTTGGACCATTTTTGAGAAAATCCAAAACAAAAAAATGGTTATAAGGGGGCACCAATAACAATTTTTTAAACATTACTAAATGAAGTTTTTTTAAATCTTTCTTTAAATAAAATGTTTTTTTTTATTATCACCCCTATTACAAAATTCGGCGAATGAGCTAAAGTGACAGTTTCAATTAATTTCCAAAATTTTGCTATTACTGAATCCGACGAATGAAAGTTGAACAAATGTCGGTAATAATCCCTGAACCACCGACATTTTGTTCAACTTATATGGTATTACTGAATTTGCAATCCATTCGCACTCCATACAATTTCTATCATTTTACATTCGCACCAATTTCGAAACGAATCTGAAGGGAATTTTTGATTAAACGAAAAAAAAAAACGAAAATAAACAATGGAAAGCACAAAAATGTAAGTCAAAAGCCTATCATACTGAATGTTAAAGTGTTTGTTTAACAAATTTTAATAGAAAACGGACAACTAACAACGCAACCGGAGAGCAAGAAATCTAAAAAAAAAGTGAGAGAGTCACGGTTGGTATTGAACTGTCCCCCATCTAAGTACTAACCACTCAAAACGATGCTTGATTTCGTTGATTGATAGCGATACTATTATCAAAGCCTAGGGCGGTTGACTAAATGTCTTAAGCTGACAGTGTCGATACGAAAGTTCATAAATGATAAGGTAGTTTTAGGAATCGACAATGTAGTTCATCCGGCGAATTTCGTAATTCAATTTTACAGCTGATGCGAAAGGTCAACGGATCGAGTCAATTCACCGGGAGTAAAATTCTGCAAATTCTGTAATCGATATGATTATTTTATAATTAATAACCAATTAATTACGCAAAATACTTACATTTTGTAGAGAAAAACAATTCTAAACACACATTTCTAGGGCGTCGAAGAGAAAATGAAAGTCAACAACAAACGATTATAAAATCGAAAAATGTGAAAAACAATAAGACAACCACAATACGAAATTGAGTAATCGATGACCGAAATAAGTCGTTTATTGACAACCACAATGGAGGCCATTTACTCGAACCCAATGCTTACCATTTAGACCGATTAAAAAACAACAACACCGATAATAACGTCGATTTGTTTTTATATCGTCATTCTCTTAACCAGGCATTTTGTTAGCAATTTGAGGTAAGAGATAAAGTTCTACTTGAAAACTCCACCTATTTCTCTCCACTTATTCGCAATTTTACACATTCCCTTAAGTGAGTAAAAGACCGCCAGAATGGTGACTACTTAAAGTTTTCAAAAAAATGACAAAAAAAAAAAAAACAATACAAACATCTTTTAATGGTGAATAAAAACGTTAACAAAAACCGCAGATATCTTTATCATTAATATTTATGAGAATGAAAATGTGAATGGTGATGGTGACTCGTTGTCGTTCTCGTCGCGTGTTCCTTCCCGTCTACGGATCAGTACAGTATGGCATGTGTCATTAAAGATTGAAGCACATACCATACAGTTTTTCTCGATTTTTTTTCTTTGCAATTTTTCTATTAGGCTTCCCCCTCATGTTAGTTAAGATGAATACTATTTACTCTTTGAGCTTGATTCAGTTTAGTACTTAAGTCCGGCGCACAACATTGCGAGTACCACTCAAATCACACCATCACGTCTGTCTGTTCAGTGATTTTTAAGACTTTTTTTTTTCTTTATTATGCTTGTTTGTGAATGGAATAAGGAGGATCTTTAGTCTCACTACATCTTTATAATGAGGGGCAACAAAAGTGGAAAAGGCAAGCGCAGCCGATCGTTTATGGTTTTCACCTTGTACGGTAGTAAGGTGTCATTTAACTGCAATGACACATGAGTGCAGGCAGATCATAATAAAAATAACGATGAGATGAAGGAGTTTTGATTTATGTGGTTTATTGGTTGGTTGAGCGGATGAGAATAGTTTTTCAGTCATTATACATAGATCAGAATTTAATAATAATTGTTGTGACTAATAAAACCTCTAGTTTTTGAGTAGTTATGTGTAGCGGCCTTGGATATTAAAATTAGAATATTAACAAGGCCCTACATTCAATGTGACAAAATGAAACGAAATATATACTATAAAAATCAGGCTTTGGTTAACCGCTAGTCTTTGTTACATTCAAATTTAATTAAATTTTAATTTGTTAAATATGATTCAGATATTAAAAATCAAAGTTCGAATATTATGAAGATCTCTGTTGGTTAATTAAGGGTGCCCTACAGGTTCCCACTTAAAGTACAGTAAGGTAGAAGTAGAAGAAGCCTACTTAACATAGGAATTTACTTACAAACAAGCAAGCTAAATTCGCTGGCTCGGATAGTATCGCCCTATTGTTCCGATCTGAGGACTTGGTCTTTAACGCTGTCTTCCTACTCCACTGATCTTTTCCCAAGTGGTTGGAAAACAGCATTTATCCAGCCTGTCCCTAAAAAAGGCGCATCTTCGCCCCTTTCTAACTATCGTCCAATTGCACTTACGTCAATTCTTTCCAAGGTCATGGAAACGCTGATAAATTATCAGCTCAAGAAATATCTCGAAAAACGAAAGCTTCTCAATGACCGGCAGTATGGCTTTCTCGTAGTAATAGGTCCACTGTTGATCTGATGGTATATCTTACCGAATAGTGGTACAAATCTTTTTACATCGTTTTGGAGAAAGTAAGATTATTGCGCTTGATATTTCAAAAGCATTTTAGAGAGTTTGGCATCAAGCTCTCTTATCTAAAATGTGTGCATTTGGTATTGAGGAATCTCTTCTTCGTTTGATTAGAAACTACATTTCAAGCCGGTCAATACAAGTTGTGTTGGGAGGTTTTAAGTCTGAAGTTCATAAAATAAATACTGGTTGGCAACTCTGCTCTAAAAGTGAATAGTTCAACTTTATATCGCTCTCGTTAATTTTCAATTTTAAATATTATAAACTTAAAAATAAAAGGCAATTCTTGCACACTCGTTGAAGTTTTTAAATAGACATCAAAAAAGTGAATAAAGAAAATCAGGTAATTAGCTTTTAAGCCGGAAAAAAAATACACAAAAAGCTGTACTCTTTGTCACATGACTGGCAACAAAAGAAAAGTTGGTCAAACTTCACCTGAAGAAAATCTTCACAAAATCAACAGATTACACAAAGCTGTTAAATATAACAAGGCAATGTCTATCTCCGAATCAGATTTCCAACAAATTAAATCAATAATTGACAGCTCGCTCCAGAAAGCGCTTCCTTTAGCCATTGCGAATTTAGCAACGAAGGACGACGTCAAAAAATTGAATGACGAGATGAGCTATCTTAGACAGCAAAATCTGGAATTGTCGGAAAGGGTTCACCACTTTGAAGTTCGTTGCAGCTTGCTTGAGGAAGAACTGGAGTTACAAAGTCGTGAAATAAAAGGAAAAAACATAATTTTCTCGATTCCGAATGATGGTAGTGAACCCCAAGATCGAATTCAATGCATATCAAGACTCTTGTTGGATAACCAATCACTTCATATGCCAAATGCAGTCAAACTAAGTACAAACAACAATGTAATCAAACTCAAACTCGACACAGGATCAAACGAAACAGCTACAAAAATGTTAAAAAACGCATCTAAACTGAAAGGCACAGGTGCATACATCCAACGCGATCTAAGTAAACAATCGCAACTCAAACGCCGAATTCTCCTTGGTTATCGTAAGGTTATCAAAACAAATAAACCAACACAAACAATTTTGATTAAAAACAACACACTTGTTATCGCCGATAAAATATTTTATTTAAATAATAATAACACCTTAAAATATAAAAATAAAAACGGAGAAGCGGAATTACAAAACATGTTTGGTAAACTTGACTTTGGAAACGTCAGCGATGGAATGGTGTCAACGTCAAACAGACGTCAAAATGATTGGAGTAGATCAGATGTAGCAAATGCACCAGGGATGGTTCATGAAACCCCAAGTTGTAGTAGATTTATAAAAAATTGAAAATTAAATGCCGTCAGCCAAATTAATTTTATTTCTTACAAAATTTTAGCTTATAATATTTCTGGATTAAATAACAAATTTTTATTTGTAGATTTTTTCAATTATGTTAACAAATTTGATATATTTTTTCTATTTGAAACACATATCACAAAAGATAATATAAGTAAATTCAATAATAATTATTTTACTGGCTTTAAGCTTATATGGGGAGAAGCAATTAAAACTTCTGTCAAAGGTCGAGCTAGTGGCGGAAACCTATATAGAATTAAAACTTCACTATTGAATACATATGATTTCGACGAACTTGAAGGAAATACAATAGTAAAACTACTTGGAAAAAATAATATGTTCATTTTACCTTGCTACATAAATTGTAACAAGTGGTCAGATCATTTTGAAAAGTTGCAAAACACAATGCAACATTTAGCAAACAAAAGTGTTTTAATAATTGGTGATTGGAATGCAAGGATCAGCAACTCACAAACCATTACAGTTCAAAACATAACGAATTCAGCTATGACTCATTATAACAGAAAATCGATGGATAACATCTGTAATAAAAATGGGTCTGATATGCTTGAGCTGCTACAAATGTATGATTTTATAGTTTTAAATGGTTGTACTGATGGTGATACTGATGGGCATTACACTTTTATAGGAGGGCAAGGAAAATCAGTCATCGACTATTGTGCGGCAAACAACGAGTGGATTGATCGAATAAAGAAATTTGAAGTACAATGCAAGACATTTTCAGATCATCTGCCTATCGTTGTAGAATTTTCAAATATATCTCACTGCCAACACCCAAATCTTCAACTGCTACCAAGACTGAAATGGAAAAATAATGAAACTTTTTTGTATCAGCAAACTCTTGACCGTTTAGTGACAACAAATGAAATGCTAATGGGATCAACAGAAGAACTATGCACCCAACTGACAGGGTTTATCAGAACCTCAGCAGGGAACAAAACTCCAAACACCAGTTTAGAGTTCAAACAAAAATGGTTTGATAAGGAATGTTTTAAGGCGCGACAAAAATCTTTTGCACTTTTAAGAGTCACGCGAAATTCGAATAATCCAGGTTTGACGAGATGGTACAATGACGCAAACACTGTTTACAAAAACTTATGTGCTAAAAAGAAAATAGAATTTGAAAATGAGCAAGCCCTGTTACTAGGCCAAACTAAAAACTCGAAGGAATTCTGGAAGATAGCTAGAGAAATTAATGGAATCACTTATAAAATAGGCACAGGATTAACTGCAGATTGTCTGTCCACTCACTTTAAACGGCTTCTGGGTAATAGCTCAAACCAAGTGTACATGTATGCGGAACCTTCAATCATCGATGAAAACTTAGACGGCGAGGTAACCATCGCGGAAATAAAAGCTGTATTGAAAAAAGCGAAAAATGGGAAGGCACCAGGTGAAGATGGGATACCATATGAGTTCTATGTAAATTCAACTCCTACTTTTATTAATAAAGCAAAGGAACTGTTCAATATTATCTTCACAAACGCTGACATCCCATCCTCTTTCAAAAAATCCGTAATATTTCCAATACACAAAAAGGGTGCTTTGGATGTTGCTGAAAATTATCGAGGCATATCTTTTATGAATGTGTTAGCAAAAATATTCTGCGGTGTTCTTGTGGAGAGACTGGAAAAATGGGTGGAAAATAAAAATATTCTCTCAGATCTCCAAGCCGGTTTCAGAAAAAGCTTTTCAACAATTGACCATATCTTCACACTTTCATCAATAGTCAAGGCTTTTCAAGCAAGGAAAAAGAAAGTATATTCTTTCTTTGTGGATTTCAAAGCGGCTTTTGACCTAGTGAACAGAAATGCACTCTTTTATAAGCTCTCGCAGTTGGGTCTATCTTCGAGGTTTATAAACATATTAAAAGAAATGTATACTGAAACTAAAGCATCAGTCTGGGACGGCAAGGTATTTTCAGTCTGGTTTGAAACATGCTCTGGAGTAAAACAAGGTTGTCCACTCAGTGCCTTGCTATTTTCACTATTTATAAATGACATCGAAGAAGCCCTGCCTGGAGGTATAAGAATTTCTAATTCTAATGTAAATGTTTTGCTGTACGCTGATGACCTTGTTTTGTTATCTGAATCTCCGGAAAACCTACAGTTGATGATAAATCGGTTGGCAAATTACTGTGACAGATGGGGATTAACGATTAATACCGAAAAATCAAAAATAATGATCTTCTCACGCACCTCACAGAGCCATAGCGGAAATAGTTGGTACTTCAATGGAAATCTCTTGGACATAAGCAGAGAAATCAAATATTTAGGTGTCAAACTAAATGCAACTCTAGATTTCAGCAAACATCTAATGGAAAAAGTCAACAAATCTCAAAGCCTATTGAATTTGTCATGGAAAAATGTTTTTTCGAATAGAAGAGTCATCTTGTCAGCTAAATATAAGATATTTGATGCAGTTGTGAAATCAACGCTCTGCTACGCTTCACAAGTTTGGGGTGCAGATGAGTACGAAGTTATTGAAAAATTTCAAAGGAACTTTTTGAAAAAACTCTTCAACCTACCCCAAAATACACCGAGTTATGCAATCTACATAGAGACAGGAATACCGAAACTTCTTACGAGTACGCTTAAAACACAGGCTGATTATATTATAAAAACGTGTGCCTACCAGGATGATAGACTTTCAAAGAAAATGCTTTTATACGAAATGAGGAATAAAGACTGGTGGCTCAAAAAATGGCAAAATATTGGCAATGCTTGTGGTGAGCCGCTGCTTATTGATCCCAACAACTTGCACAATTTGAAAAATCAACTTTATAGAATAATACAGAAAAATGATACTTATCTAAGAGAATCATTTATTGATAAGGCTCGAAAATCTGACAGTAGAATTGTATATTCCAAGCTCAACTACAATCTCAACCAAAGAAACTACTTTCATGATGAACTTAGCTATAAAGAAATTTCTTTCATTTTCAAGGCAAGATGTGAACTTTTCAACTTAAATGGTACACCTTACAACGGGAGCTTCAATCAGTTTTGTACGCTATGCAACCTTAAATCAAAAGAGGACTGTTTCCACTTTCTGAGCATTTGTCCAATATTCAACCAACAAAGACTAGCGTTTTTTGGTAAAAATGTGTTAACTTTGCAAGAAACACTTCAAATTTTAAACGAGTGTGATTGGAAGATTTTAAGTAATTTTTTAAAAACTATTTTTAAGTATAGAATGCTTTTAATTACGGAATATGTTTGATATTTAAGTTTAAATATATTTATCTTTTCTTGATATAATACTTTAAATACATAATTGCTAACCAGGCTGACGGCAAAGCCATAGCTTTTTTATTCATTAGATTGTAAATTTTGTGAAATAACAATTGAAAATAAATGAATTAATTACTTACTTACTTACTTACTTACTGGCGTGCCACAGGGCTCCGTTTTGTCTCCGACTCTCTTTCTCATATTCATCAATGATCTTTTGTCTGAAAATTCTAATCGTTTCCTGAAGCACACATTTGTCCTTCAGATGTGGATCTGGAAAGGCAGCGTATGATAAGCTCATTATATTCTGATCTTGATATCATTGTCAAATGGGGAATAATAAATTGCGTAGAATTTAATGCTTCAAAAACTCAATGCTGTCTACTGGCGTTAAAGCGGAACCCACCTTCCATGCCGATATCCAAGAGCGGCACTTGTATTGAGGAAACAGAGCAGCTTTCAGTTTTCGGTATGTGCATCACAGACCACCTTGCGTGGAATTACCACATTTTTTATCCCCTCTGATCTGCCTCTAATATATAAAGCGTATGTTCGTCCAGTCCTTGAGTATAATTTCCACAATTTGGCAGGTAATCCAATAACCCACTTGAGTCTCTTGGATAGAATCCAAAACAGACCTTTATGAATGGTAGGTGATAGAACTACAACAGAAACATGTGAATCTCTAGAGCACCGTCGCAGTTTTTTCTTGTCTTTTATTATTTTACCGTTATTTTTATAAACAGTGTTCTAGTGAAATAACCAGTTGCATTACTCACATTTTGAGGGTGGTCATAATTCATTTAGTGCGCGCAAATTATAAACGAGTGTGATAAGACCTTAAACTATAATTTCATATTCAACCAAATTTTTCTGACGGTAAATCAGAATATTCTTCCTGTTTTCCCAAATTATCAGTTTGATAAAACATATAATTTTGAAGTTATAAAACAAATGTGTTCATATTTTTGATACGGGTATTTTATTTTTACTTTTTGAATTTAGCTAAAGTACAGAAAGTGAAAGTAGTTAGAAAATAGATATCAGCTCTCAATTCGACAAACATTAAAATTAAAAATACAGGGTTTTTAAGGTTAAAAATTACTTCTGGAGAAATAGACTACTAACTAGGGTTATGACAACGTTTTTCATGTATGATTCCCAAACCGATCGTTCGTCTTTGTGAAACCATATTATGAATCATTCGGCAGAAATACATCACTGTCATAACTTTTTTTTTATTAAAAAAATAATCGTAACCGTAATAACCGAGCTCCATTACATTTATATTGCAAGAGATAATTATAAATCTAAAGGACAGACACGCCCCATCATCCAATGTTCTTTCTCTCTATCACTCTCATCTATTCAAGTATTTGCAGCAACTGAACCTGTATTTATTTATGGACGAAATCCACAATAGTCTGTGGACGAAATCCATTTAATAAATCGCAAAGCAATTCAAATTAACTGCATACCATGTGGTAATCATAAATACAACAAAATGATTCATTTCATGCTCAGCTCGTGTCCACTTGGATTTAATGAGCAGCCAAACAAGCACCAGTGGTCTTTGTCTTAGATATACAGTGGACGACGACGAAAAACCATGATATTAAAACCAGATTAATACACGCAACTCGAATGCCAATGCCAATCTAACTCCAGTTGATTGCTGTTGGCTGTTGCACGATACAAGTTGCAATTCTATTCAAATGTGCAGCAATTTTGTATTAACTTTATTTACAGTCAATGCAAAAAAAAGATTTACAGTGGTGTACACTTTTAAGGCAGTACACACAATGCATTTCTTTTACGTCATTATTTGATCCGTGAAATATTGAGCGCATGTTTCAAAAATAGATGGAACATTGGAAGGGTCACAATATACCATAAATCATTCCAGTGAGTTACTTGTTTTCTTTTGTCAAAAAAAAAAAAACACTAGAATATACACGATGTCGACTTTTTTTATTCTACGTTACCCCCGTCTAAACCAAGATTAATTGAAATCAATCCTAAATTTTAATCAAATCTCAAGATTTACGATACAAATTTAAGTCGTTAATCTAGTTGATTTAAGATCTTCATAACAGCAATCAATTCACAAATCTAACTAACCAAGATTGCGCTGAATGCATTCATTGGAAAATAGTTATTTTTATGTTTGGTATAAATTGTTTAACCATTGTTTGAATTTTAGAAGGTGCTGTCAAAAGTAATCTTCTTGTCATCTTTTTTGGACACAAAAATTGCAATTAAATTTGGTGGAAATATAGCATTAAGCTTGTCTTTGAATGAATTTATTTTGATGAATTTTTGCGAATTCATCGGAAAACTTGTTTGTGAACATTGGTTCTTTAGTTTGAATTGGAAACAAAAAAAATCAACGAATTTGATAACACAGAATACCTACCATTAATAGTTCATTCAAAAGATTGCAATTTCGGAAAGATCAAAATAAGGAGATGAATCAAAAAAGTGACTACAATTCTCATCGTTTTACATCTTTTTACAACTATTTGACCGTAAACTTTCGACAGTGACTGTATATTGTATATCCATACTATTGAATCGGACTATAGTCATTCAAAAAAGTTTTCTTTTCACCTGGTTACCTTTTGGTTAAAGCGAATTAAGTCAGTTCTAGACACAGTAAGTATAGTAGGTATTATAGTAGGTGAATGAACGTTATACTCGTAGTTTTGAACAACGTTAATCCGTTAATCCGCGTAATGCACCAGTTGATTTGTTTCTTTGTTCGACAAGACTTTTTTTGTTTAATACTATTAAATATATGCACTAATACCGTTAACGTGAAGCTACAAATACCCATGCATCATGTGATTTGTTTTGTCGAGCGAACGTAAATGTAGAATCGATTATAACGGCAAATGACTGTATTTCAAAATGTATACATACGTATGTAGATTTCTTTAGTGCACTGTTACTTTTTTTCAATTTACAAGAAAGAAACTGGATTCTTAGTGTGGATTTTAAAAGAAAAATGTTAAACATTGTTGCTGTCATATTGTTGGAATGAAATTCAAGACGTTTTTTTGGGAAAAGAATGAAGTTTTACAAAGTGAAATTTTTGTTTTTTGTCGTTTCACTATGAAGAAAATAACTGTTTTAGTAATGCGATTGGATTTTAGGTGCAGCTTTTGGTCTAGTGCAAGGGCAAACTACCACCTCCATTCTTCCATGTAAGTCTGCATTGAGATACGCAAGTTGGTTGAAGCAGTTCTCGAATTGCGCAAGCCACCTAAGTACGGGTTATCAAATGCTGCGTCGCGTCGTACAGAACTCGAACACTCAGCTGGTGGTTGCCACTGCAAATTTAGCTCTTTTTATTAAGTTGAAATTAAGTCGGTCGAGTCGATTCGTTTAGTCCGCATAGAGCTAATTGTTGAATCTGCTCCGTCACATACGTCCATTCATACAAACTAGACCGAAAAAAATTGATCCGCTCATACTTCTGCAGCATACAGCAGGACCGGTTTGATATAGAGGTTGCATAGGTTGACTCTGCTTCTTAGAGAATTTTTTAGGACAAGTAAATACTTAGTAAGTGACAGTAGTATTTTGCATTTGCAGCAGATAGTCATCTACTGCCAAATTTATATCTTCATTTATAAACTTCGTCTTGTCACCTTTAAGCAAGACACAATTTTGCAGACTCCTCTTAAAGTCATGTAAATGTCCCCTTGATATCTTGTTTCATTCAACATTTGAAAGACTTTTTGAAAAGTACCCCAGCAAATTTTGCTCACCGATAAAGTTTTCACAAAGAATCTAACACAGGGCATTTAACAGGGAAAGTGACAAAGCCATATATAATATTAAAATTTTTTACGACTTGCTTACGACGATAATTAACATTATGTCTTTCCTTTCTCTAGATAATTTTAGCCTATTTTGAGGGGTGGTAGTGCTTACTTGACTTTCAAATTAGCATTACCAGGGCTCATTTTATTTTTTTTTATTTTTTTTTACGACATATTTACGACAAATTTACGACATTATTAACTAACGCTGCCCTGTCTCATTTTCAAGTTCATTTTACGATTTCTTAAGGGGTGGTCGTGATAACTTGAATGTCAAGTTTAACAGGGATTATTTAAAAAAAAAAACGATGTTATTGTTTCACGACAAATTTACGACAATTTATCCAATTATTACATCTTTAAAATTTTAAAATGGTAATACTACCTTGACGGAAATAATGGATTGAGATCTTCGTTCGTAATAGATTTGTATTACGAATCCCGGAGTTCATGCGAAAATTGGTGTCACAAGACCCGAATTTCGTTGCAATATACGATACAAGATACAAGGATTCGTAGGACAAATGCAATCCAATGATTTTTTGATTTTTTTTGTTTTATTGAACATACTATTTACAATTTGGCTTACAACTAATAAGATATGAAAATTTACATTTGTTGGCTCATAGGGGGCCTAAATATATACAGTGACTTAAGTTTAATTATTTTTATATAAAATTTACATGACAAAAAAAAAATTAAATTTAAAATGTTGGTTGACTGTATTGTCCTCAGGGTGTTCATTCCTGGTTGTCAGTGTCGACTGGCCAATGATAAAGGTTGTAACTGCAAATATTTGAAAACCGCTGAATTCTCACAAAAGATCTTTAGATAACTTTAACTAGATCATAATCCGAAGCTCTATTCGTCAAAGTTTATCTGTCAGACTTGAAATCGATGACAATCTATGGCGAGTTTTGAACAACGACAAAAACAAAACAAAAACAAGAAACGGCGAAAACATTAAAGTTTGTCAAAAATCTCACTGGTCTACATTTATGCATCTATACATATATTGTAAGTTGAGGTTTATCGAAGAGTGGCATGGACTTAAAATATTAAATAGGTACACATTTTTCGAAATAAAGAAATTGCATTAACATACTCGTATCTAGATTCCCAAACTGCACAAATTCATATGCACCTAAAACATTTTTAAATAACTATAATTTGATAAAGCTTTTATTATAATTTCTTGATATTGTCTTATGCCCAACTCTTCCTTTAAGAAATAATATAAATAAATATATATAAATTTCCCCTTCGTTGATATTAAATATGCACCAAAGACATCAAAACATGCAATAATCAGTAATCACCGCCAACACTAACGGGTTATTTAGTGGCACTTAAATGTTCACAAGAAACCACTATTTGCTATACCCGCATTATGGGGAAACGCGCATTAGGCCATCGCAAACCATCTTCGGAGTTTGACCGAACGATTATGGTGCGACAATTTGTTTACAAAAAAAATCAAAATATACGCCCTCTATTTCACTGCTTGTAAGCGGCTGGTTTCGAAATGAATTTTACAGCCCACCATATTCATCATTAAAAGAAATTAGCCACAAATCGTGCGGAACGAGTGACCACGTGAATGACATTTAAAAAAAAATCATTCAACATCTAATGCACTCTCTAATGTGAATGAAGGCGGACACATAAAAACATATCCATCCATACAAATTAATGTGTAAATTCGCCCCCTAAATCGGTGGAAATAAATATATTATTTTGCTTGAAAAAATAATGCGCTACTTCCGGTCAGAGTAAAAACGCCAACTGGGAGCGGTGAAGTCTGTGCAAACATTGATGTCATGCCATGTTATAGGCACTATGTGTGCACTCTCTCTCATGCGACTAGACTTCGAGTGCGCTGTTTAATGATAGACTCTTGACATAGTGTTTAATTTTTTGAAACAGGGTAATTCAGTTGCTATTTTAATCTATTGTTTATTGTTATCTTACGGATGATTTGAATTGGAAAGAATTTTTCCAAGGAATTAAATTCTTTTTGTACGTCTAGACATATATACATGGTAGTTTGTTTGACTAAAAAGTAGTTTTCGAATGCTGAATTATCTCTGAGTTAATCCTGAGTTAATCTGAGTTAATCCTGCAAAATTTAACCGGAGTTAGCTTAGAAGCAGATTTTCAGTAGAAAAAATACTTAAAATGTCAGTTATAAAAAAAATGACCTAACGGAAAGGTTGGACTTCGATTTTAATAGACTTTTGACACACATCCGTCAGAAATATATGTTCAGATAATTTCCGTGTTAGCTCACCACAATTTTTGTTTTTAGGAACTTAACTGAAAGTCTTGTTTCAAAACTTGAAACTAAGATAATATCGCACTGCCGTTGACCTAAAAAATCCAGCAATACACTAAATTAAGACTCTTAAAACAAAAAAAACAACAGTGACGCTTTTGATCTCAATATAGCAGATAGGAATTAAACAGTAGTTTAAATCAACCACTTCAATTCAACCACTTCCACATGAGGAGATGTTAACTTGCAGTTAATTGTCATTTCTTGGAGATCTTGAAAGCTGATATGTAACAAAAATGTCATGAATTTGTAATTTCAAATAATTCCAACTAATATTTTACATTTATAACCATAAATAATTTGGTATTAAATATGTTACTATAAGTTAAAAGGATTGATTAGTTTAAAAATGGAGCAAAAATCAACGCAAATGTGACAGAATGTGTGTGATATAGAGGGAGAAGGAGTCTAGAAATCTTTTTTCTTTATTTGACGTAATTTATGAACGCACACAAATGTGAAAAATAAGCAACATTTGTGAGTATTAGATACCGAAACTGTTTCGTGACGATCTGGCCAGATTGTTTTTTGACATTTAGCGAGTTAAAAATTCTAAAATCTCAGAATTTTATGCGAAAAAAGTCAAAAGCATTACTCATATCATTTATTTGGGTATTCGCGAGGGATCGATCTGGGGTGATAGAGGACATTTCACATATATTAAGGGTGGGCCAAATACAAGTTTCTTTTTAAAAATGCAATAAAATTAACAAAATTAAGTTTGTTTCCGTATATTATAGCATTATTAGTAAGATCAAATATTCCCATTAATTATGGAAGACCACGTCGGCGTCGTTCAGGCGATAATGAAGCGGATGGCCATGCGCCTTCAATTGCTGAGTCAATTGGACTTTCTAAGCGAATAATCCAAGATCTTTGTGCAGAATTCTCCTCAGGTTATTGCGTGAAATGTTGATCTGTTGAGATCGATCGCGAGTTGAATTGAGTTCATGAATTGAGCCTCATTCTCGGCTACAGCAGACACATTCTCGTGTGCGCACCGTACGACTATGGGGATGGAGGCTCACGAACTTTTTGCACAAACTTGCGTACAGCTGGCACTGTGGGTGCTTCATTTTGGCCAAAACTTCTTTTAAAAAAATGCACTGTTTAGGCTAGACAGCACTCACTTTGGAAATGAGTTTTCAATGTTTTCCAACGTTGTTTAAGAGTAAAGCGACTCGTTTCGTTCCGGGGAGGTATGATAATGACTTTCTGTCGAGATTTCGAGTGGGAAACAGCTGTCAGTGTCAAAATAACCTATGATTTAAAAAGAAACCACTAGATAGCCCACCCTGTATGCCATATAGAAAGTACTTCTTGTCAAAGTTCACACACATTTCGGGAAGTTCCGTGTTATATATATGTATGTTTTTTTCAACTCTAATTCGGAGTACCCTTACACAATCGTCTCTTGATAACAGGAAGGAATGTATTTATGACAACTGTTATATTTGTTTCTAAGCTCCGTTTTCATACACGAGTTAATTCGTAGCAGTTTAAAGATTCAGTATTCAATGAATAATTAATAGCATCTTCGGCTGCTAAATCCGGAATTTCATTGCCCTTGATTCCAGAATGCTCACATTTCTGAAATTGTTGAGGTTTTAAAATTCTGAACCGTCAATCAAATCTTTGCTTGTATAAATCATTTTGAATAAATAATATCTCCCTTATCTAGTTTGAATGAAATATTCCATTTTTACAAGCATTTTCGAAGATCTGAAGGAAAAATACAATGAAAGTGAAGCACTGAACTTATGTGCAGCCCAACTCTGGATTGAATTCATACAAACGTTTAAGTCAGCTCCTAAATTCTCACAGATAAGAAGAGAGAGAGAACACTGCGGTCAGGAATTCGAAAATAGTATCGGTTTCACCCAATTATCCCATCTTTGTTCTGCTGACCTTGCTCTGCTACTTTTAGACACATAATAATGATATTTTTAAAGTTTTGCGGCGTAAAATTTGATTTTGAGTTATCTTTAATTATTTTGCGGTTTTTGCGATATCAAATTTAATTGCAGTTGGTCAGTGTTGAATGAAGAAAATTAAAAACTAATAAATAGCAAATTGTTGTTATTTGATTCAACAAAAATCAAAAGTAAATTAGTAATATTTTAATGCGAAAATCTAATAAAATAAATGAATATGGAAATTGAACACGTCTCTTAAGTTCATGCTGCACTTTGTAAACAACCTTTGAGTATATATAATATTTAGGGCTCGTTCCTATCCCTAATGCATTGTAGTACTTGAAGTTGTGATAGGGGTCGCTGTCTCACTTTCTGTAAGTTAAGGATACAGCCGTATCCTCCGATTTGTGCTTACCTTCTCCTCGCATATAGTTCTTCGTCACATGTGATATGAAGCACTCGGCAATAACTTTGTCTTACACAAATTTAAGTAGCGCCCCCTATGATAGTCACGCATTTGGAATAGAAACGAGCCCTCCATATTATATATACTCAAAGTAAACAACACTGGTTTCAATAATATCAGTGCTGTCGAAAAAAACATTATAGTATTGTTTTTAACTCTACACAAAGCGTATGACAGATCAATTTAGGTGGTGAATGCGAACTCATAAAGTTTTCAAGCGGTTGATGCAATGTGATTCAGCTTTAGTCACACTGCTAGAGGGCTTTTTTTTGTGTTTTTTTTGGAATTATTTAATTTAAAAAAAAAAACATTTGTATTGGGTCAAATTTTCAGTCATAGTTAAATTGTTAAAGATCTCTTACAATCTGAATCTAAACAAAATATAAAATGCCGAATCACCCTTTAAACTTGAGCAAATCTAAATGCAAATTAAAACTTAGGGCAGTCATGTTTAGTATGCCTTAACACAAGGCATATAATATTCACATTCACATACATCCATCGCGTACATTATGTTTTGTCATTTTAAATTATTCGGCGAGGGTATGCTGTCCCCTTTGGCAATCAGATCTCAGCTGACGTTTGTGCGGACTTTTTGTTTTTTTTTTTTTTTTTTGTGTTTGTTTTGTGTTTAAGTGTGGTGAAAACATTTGTAAATTATTAATGTAAGCACTTCCGTTTTTTTTATTAGAAGACAACAGCTCGTTCGCCGGATACACAGTTATATATGGAAATCGCCGCGAATGAGGTGAAGTGAAGTGAAAATATCGTCCAAAAATGTAAAACCAACCGAGTTGTTTTTTTTTTTTTTAATTTAATGTTGGCCTTGAAAATGCATGAAATGGGAATTGTTTCTACATGTACGAGTATGTACGTCTTTCTTTATAAATAAACACTTGCTCATCTGGAATATCTATCATATTTTGTTTTATTATTTTTTTTTTGCAAGTTCTGTTTGCAGAGAGTTTTATCGTTGATACGTAGATTTACTTTTTTTTGGGCAATTTTGATATAAATTCCGTTCTGGTATTTTATCATTTGTCCTCCTGGCTGGGTCAATTACATGAACTCGAAAGTTCTTATCACGACAAGGAATTGTATGCGGCATTGGATCGTTTAAAAAATTTGACTCAATTCTCAGAAATGTACTATATGTTAGTTTTTGTTGATTCATACATTTTAGAAAGAATGTGATTGGACAAAAATTTTAATTTGAAAATTATCTAATCATGGTTTGAGTTTTGCATTAAAGTTGAATATTAATCCTGCAAATAATTTTGTATAGAAAAATTTCACAAAATTAGTGTTATACATATAGAGAAACACTGATAAAAAGATACAAGTTATGCTCACTTGTTGTATTGTGTCACAATCATCTGGAGCTGTTCGCAGGGAAAGCTAAATTATTTCAATCCATTTTATTGTTTTAATTAGTTTTTCTATTTTTAATATTCTTGAAAACATTTTATTCAAATGCTAAATTCTAAAATATAGTGTTCACATAAAAAATAAATAATATTTTACAATTCAGATTTTTCAAAAATTGTCCCACGTCACTTAGAAAGAGCAGCGTTCTGTTCAATTCTACACAATTAAATTTGTATTACATACATGAAATTTGACAGACTTCCACCCTAATTTTTTAGAAATTAGTAGGTTTAGAGAGTAGGCGAAGAGACATACAATTTATCACCAAGGTGTCGAAAGAACTTTCTATTTCTTTTCTACTAATTTAATTTACTACGAAATCAATCTCAGTCACTTTCTTGACACCAAAAGTGAGGAATTTTTTCGAAAAATTCTGTTTATATATGGACGATTGTGATGTCATAGAAATATCAAGATGGCGGCTTGGGTACAGGTACAATCAGTATACCTTGTATTTATGTTTATCAATCACGGAAAAACCAACTTGTTTGTTTGTTTTTATTTATCTCTCTCGCTTTTCGAGAATTTGTATATGAAAGTAGTTTCATTTCAGATATTTTCAAGTTCATCAAAATTACTCAATGGACGCGTTCGGGGAGCAAGCCACCCCCAAATAGCCTTTCCGAGTACCACCCAAACGAATGCATCATAGAGATATGGGATCGAAAAATTAGGTCTGTTTGGTTATTTGAAATTTCTTGCAAATCTTCCCAATTTTTCACAAATTGCTGTTTGTGCAACGAGGGAATACAAGGAAGGAGATTTCCCCTTTATTGAGAGACTATCGCTACCATACATAACTACCATACATTTATGGTTGCAGCAAGTGTTATAATTGTCAAAACACCGATCTACTAGTTTCGTTTTTAATTTGTAAAGTGAAAAACTATCTAAATAAGAAGCAACTTTTGAAATTTATAATTTAATTTAAATTTTCTAAATTAAATAAAAATTGGTATCAAATCTGGAAATTAGTTTACCGTGTTCGTTAAATTTTTCTCTCACTTCAGCGTTTTGACAGACAGGTTTAACACATTTTACTGGAAAAGATATCACACCCACACGTAAATAACAATGAAAAAATGGGTTTTAGGAAGTTTAAACGTACGAAAGTTTCCTATCTTCATATTGAGTATCTTTTGTGTTAATCATGTTCATGTTGGGGCAGGAAAGCAATAGAAACATATCCAAAATGGCGAATGGAATTCTCAGAGAAATTGAGGGTGTATATGTGTCAGTTTTTGTTGGAAAAGGGTATTTAAATTCAACAGCTTCTATTTTTAAACAAAATTACTTAAATGAGAAATGTCAAACTTGTTCTCAATACTTCCGAAGAAGTGCCATTTTGTTAGGAAAGCGAATTAGTTGTAAAAATGACTAAAACTCAAGAGACTGTAAATTCTTATTTTAATCTTAAATATTGTACTCACGTATCGTGAAGTGAAAAATTATTTGATTCCATAATCCTTTTCACGATTATTTATTTCCCTTTGGTGCTTTTCTGACAATAAATCAATGTATTTTGTTAATACAATGACTATAGCTTCACCTATCGGATCATTCAGCTATTTACCATTGTTATGAGATTAGTCATTTTAAGTCGAAAAACTAGAAGGGCAATTATGTCCACTTCGTTGTTGTTATAACGGCTTTGATGATTTTGGTTTATCCCCAATTATGTCAGTGGAACAATTAGAAATTTGAACTCAAATAGTTAGAACAAGGAGTAAAATAAATAAAAACATTTTTAACAATAAACTATTGTTTCATAGTAAAATTTGTTTATATAAGAATTTTTTGAGTAATTTGTCTTCGATTAGTTTAGCAGTTTAAAAAAAGTTTTGGTTAGTTTTTTTTTTCAACAGAATTTAATTCAAAATTAAATACCGTTTTTAAGACATTTACCGTATTTGTTCTTATGCAAAGAAATGTTCACTTTTTAAGATTTCAATGTAAGCCAGTCATATGATAAAATACTGGTCCTGGTGGTATCCTCTTCATTGTTCTGAAGAGGTGTTCTTCCCCGCTGGCAAACGCGTTTTGGAATCTTCACTAGAAGATGGAAATGAAACCCATCCTCCCCTCCTCCCTTATTTCTAACGTCATGAATAATAAGCTCAAAAAATACATCGAAGACCGAATGTTCTTAATGACCGTCAATACGGCTTTCGCAGAAATCGTTCTACTGGTGATCTGATGGCATGTCTCAACGCAAAGTGCAAAAGATCTTTACAATGTTTTTGAGAATGTAAGACAATTGCACTTAGAAATCTAAGGCACCAGACCCTTTTATCGAAAAAGTGTGCGTTTGGTATCAATGAAACCCTTATTTTTTGGATTGAAAATTACATTCTGGAGCCTTCAATACATATTGTATTAGACGCTTTCAAGTCTTCTTTTCAAAATAAATTCTGGAATTCCTCAGGGCTCCGTTTTGTCTCCGACTTTCTTTCTCATGTTTATAAATGATTTCTTGTCTGAAACTTCTAATTCAGTTCATTGTTTTGCCGACGAGTCTACCTCTGCTTTTCATAATCGTTCTCAAACTCATGTCAATTTCGGAAGTAGAATTGTTAAGGTATCGTATGATAAGCTCATTAAATTCCGATTTTTACAGCATTGTTAAATGGAATATACAAAATCGTGTGGAGTTTAATTCTTCTAAAACTAAATTCTGTGTATTGTCATTGTAACCCAACTTGTTTTCATTTGTTGGATAGAATCCAGAAAAGAGCGTTAAAAGTGATAGGAAGCAAAGCTATCATGGAATCATTCCCATCTCCTGAACACCGTCGGAACGCTTCATGTATTTCCTTGTTTAATCGCTTCTTTCACAAGCAATGCTTACTCGAAGTAGCCAGTTGCATTCTTCCTTACAATCAGTTCACCCGTGATACCCGTTTCGCTAGGAATGCTCATCAATTCACCCTCGAGCCTTATTTTGGATGTAGCGTCAAATACAGAGATTCGTTTATTAGTCGCTTAGCATGATTATGGAATAATTTACCCGGGATGTTTCAAATTGCAATTGCAATTCAAGGTTAATGTTCATCGACACCTCCTTTGGCTGCCTCCCTAATTTCCACATCGCTCGTGCTATGTTTATGTTAAACATTATAGGGGTCTCAATAAAGCCTTGATCTTGTGTGAATTATATATATAAAATATATACATACGAGTATATACATATAAAAAGAATAGAAGTAGCCCTTGGAATAGTAGTAAGTAAGTAATGGTGGACTGTCAGACAGAGGGTCCTAGGTTCGATTGCAAGCAGCTGCAAAAACGTTTTTCGGGGGTAAACTGCTTCTTACGAGGAAGTGACAAATCCTCCAAGAGTATCTCTGGTCAGAAAATTGTACTCACTAGTCTACTAACAAGCACGAAGTAATGGTTGAGAGTTTTAAGTCGCTAGGTTAAGGCTCTCTACGAGCCGTAATAGCCTCTAATTTATTTATTTATCGTTAATGGAACATCAAATTTTATTGTTTAGTTAAATATGAAAGTGAACTTTGAATATTAAAAATACAAGTTCTACTATTTTATCGGTCGGCATGATTGCTTTATTTCTCATGAAAAATTAAAAAAAAAAAAAACAATTTTTTAAAACACAACACTTACTGTAAACTGCACTACAAAATTCTATATTCTATACGAAATATAAAATAGATCGGTTTGAGTCACGCTTTAGGTACTTTCTGAATAGATTTTTGAGATTCACGCTATTCAAAAGAAATTATATGAATTTTATTTTCCATTTCCATTTCAATATCTTATCTTCCTTTTCAGAATATATTTTCAATTTTAAATCAAGAATATGTTTGTACAGATTTCCATTTTAAATCTACTTTCAATAAAATTTCAGGATTTTTCAATAAAATTCCTAGTAAAAAGCAAGAACTTCTTTTCAATATTGAACCAGACAAAAAAAAAACTCATTAAAAATCTCATCATGATCATCATCTATGTTTTGAAATATGTGCAAATGACACAGACGAATGCACCTACGGCATATCTCGTTCTTTTTTTATTTTCAGTCTAAACGAAGCAATTCAAAATCCCAGAAGAAATCTAGCAGCTTGGAATAATCTATACACATCCTGCATCATAGATATTATTACCACATACATATCTACGTATGTATATCCACATCTAGACAGGGATTGAATGGAGAGAGAAAATGGCAAGAAAAATTATGTGGGGATGTGTGAAGATTGAAAACGATTAGAAAAAAAAACCTCTAACTATGCACTTCAAACACTACGTTAACGGCATCGGACAAAAGTATACGAGCGTGTAAAATCAATAGGAATATGAACGATTTTAGCACAAGAGCTGTTAGGAAATTGCCATAGTTAACTGGGTTACTTGTCTGTGATGAAAATCCTTCTGCCTGCCTTTATAGTTTGAGGGAAAGTATCTATAAGTATGTCTTTATGGCGCAATGATAAGAGCATTAAGATTTTTTTGTATACGTACAGATTTTCTTTGAAAGCTTTTAAAAATGTTTTAACTTCCTGGTCCTTCATGAGTAAGTTTTTCTGCTTAAGGCTTCAAATGTGGAATCTTTTCTGTTTCGTAACCATCGTTCATTAATATTTAAGATTGACACTCTTCAACTAAAGATGTTCAAACAGCTAAATTGAGTAAAATTATGCACCCGAACAAAACATCCGGGTATTGTTATTTGAATATCTAACGACACTATCCGAATACACAAATACTCTCGAAATAGCTAACGTTAGAACTATATCGAACGTTAAAACTGCGAAGAATGAGGGATGTTTGCATAAGAAACTTTAAAAGAAAGCCACACCTTCATGTATGATTCTCAGGAAGAGGAAAAATTATATTTATAATCTATTCCTTAGAAGGTTTCACCCTTCTTTTTTATAAATTTATTTGATAGAAACAGCTGCAGTTCTGAGGGATGCTAACTAGTTTACAGACACTATTCAGGTTATTATTTAAATTTTCAATAATAAGCCTCAGGGTGTAAATAATTTTGATTATAAATTGGGCGTCAAGGATTGCCAAAAACTCTTTTCCTTAAATATCCCGTTCAATTAGATATTACTTTGGACTGTCATACCCAGCCTCTGCAAAAATGTTTTTAAGAAGTTAGGTAGCCGCCTTTTACGATGAAGTGACAAATCATCCAAGAGTAGATAACTCTTGTCATGAAAAATACTTCTCAACGAACCCATTCGGAAAATCGTACGTCCTCTCCATTCCTGCTAACACACGCATAAAAAGGGTTAAGAGTTATAAGTCTACGCTCTCTACAAGTTTAAGCTCTCTACAAGTCGTTGGTCTTTAATTTATTTATTTTCTAGATAATTCACAAGAAGTCTAAGGTGATCGCCTAGTTCGATGGGCTTTGTTCGCCATATTGAATTCAAAGTAAATAAGTATTTGTTGAATAACTCGTTCATTTTTAATTTTCGAAAAAAATGCACATGACAAAAGTTGTTGAAAATTGAATTGCCTACAACTTTGGTTATAATAGTTTTTTGTCTATGACTGATATTTTTCGACTTAGATACTGAAAATGAAATTTAACTTAATACCGTATAATTTTAGTCAAAACAACTTTTGGGCAAGTGCTGATTCAATTCGATTCAAGCAGTCTGATTTCTAAAAAAGTATGAATTTATTCAAACAAAGTTTAAAATTATTATGTTACTATTAAATTAATTTTTTATACAACAAATTTCTTTACAATTTTTTAAGCAAACAATTTGGGACACCAATTTTAAATATTTAGTATTACATATATATTTTAGGAAATAATTTCAAATTGAAAATATTGATTTTTCAAAAAACCCAAAATATAATTTTTAAAATAATTTTATATAAAATATTATTTTAAATTGAAAGAAGCTCCTGTACAAAAATGTTGTTCAAAACCGTTAAAAAAAAGTGGAAAATCAAAAGAACAGCTCTATGACAGGTACCGTTAATAACATTTTTTTTCCAAAATAGCACACTTAATTTTTGTTAACAAAATCATTAGAGTAGTTATGAAGATAAAAAAGATATTCAATTTCTCCTATAGGGAATCACCGAAGACCCTTAAGAACCGAGTTTGAAAAAAATACTTCCAGTAGCCTAGGCTTTAGTTCGAGGTACAGTCAGACGGAATTGCCGAATCCATTTTTTTTCGTGTTCTCTATCATCGTAATGTCAACTTTGATCAAAATCTCAAGTTCATTTTTTTTTCAAATGCAGGGGGCGTATCGCGTAAGACTAAAGCGGTCGCTTAATAATTGATAGTCGTTTTGACAATCCCTCTCTCTATATTTATTTATTGGGCGATACGGCCCCAGAACAGTGTTGTCGGAATGGCTACTATAGTAACATTTGGCTCCTTTACTGCGGGAAGGGCTACTGTGCTCCCCATGCCTCAAAAAGGCTCCTCCCTCCCATCTTGAGGCTCTGACTAGTAATATATATTAGTTTTTTGCACATAGTCCTAAACGAACACTGGAACTTGAAGAGTTTCAAAAATATTTTTCAGTTGAGGTGCATAAAATTCTTAAAATGTCGTCAACTAGGTGGCTTTCGTTGGAGAGCGTTATCTCAAGAATTCATGAACAATGGGTTCCTCTGCAACATTTTTTCATTGCTTACAAGTTAGAAAGCAATATGAATTTGGCCCATAATATCTTCTTAGAGCTTACGGAAATAAATAAAACATATTTAAGTTTCTTGGGTTACGTTTTGAATATAACAAAAAAAATAAACATAGAATTTCAAGCGAAAGCCCCAAAAATGCATACCCTGCTCCAAAATGTAAGAATGTATTTCAAGACCCTTCTTCAAAATTTTTTCAAGCCAGAATATATACATAGATGATTTACAGCTACATAAAATCGATTTCTCCAACGATAATATTTTTTAAAATCTAAATTACGTTTAATTTGATGATAAAGTTTTAGTGGCAATACAAGGTATTGACCCCAAGAACCTAGCACCAAGTTTAGTCCCTTTGATGATGTTATTTCTAAATTTAGCGGATGAGTCAGAGTCTGAAAATCTAGATGAGGAATGGCGGCTATTTCTTAATCAAAATTCTATGTTA
The DNA here is from genome assembly GCA_963931855.1 of Philhelius festivus. NCBI lineage: Eukaryota > Metazoa > Arthropoda > Insecta > Diptera > Syrphidae > Philhelius > Philhelius festivus. Next base: position 210,543,814 of record OZ007556.1, read on the forward strand.
AAGGACTTAGACTTTGAAGATTTTTACCGAAGTATGTTCAACACTAAAAACAATAATTGTTTTTCCACACAGTAGTGCGATTGCGGAAAGAAAGTATTCAGATGTTAGTTTAATAAAAGACAAAAAACGAAACCTCCTTCACGTTGAAACAGTGAATGCTATTTTAACGGCAAAAGAACTTTTGAATAATAACTCATGCGAAAAGTGGGAACCGTCTAAAAGTTTGATTTAGAAATAAAAAAAAGAGGTCTGGACTCAAAGAAATAATAATGTATGTATATTTATTTTTATATTATATAAGTTACATATGTGTTTTTAAAAAACCTACTTTTAATATTTTTAATTAATTTCTTAATAATGATCAATTTTCAGTTATTTATTTTCCTATTTAAAATAAGGCTTCTTTTGAGGCTATATTTATATAGATATACAACTTCAGATATTTAATTAAATTAAAATTAAAAAAAAAAAATTGTTTTGTTTATTCCAATAGAACGTTACGTGCATGTGTCCTTCTTAGGGTATGTTCACAATGGAGCTGCGATAAACGTTTCGAGAAGCAATGTGACTAAAGCTTTGAGATTTTTACATTGATTGTTGTTGTTCGAAGCGCTGCTCCGTTGTGAACACACATAGGAAAATCAATGTAAAGATTTCTCAGCTCTGATCAAATCGCAGCTTGAATCGTTTATCGCAGTTCCGTTGTGAACACACCCTTAGACATTTTTGTGTGTAGGTATGAATAAAAATATCAATAGAAAAAAAATATTTTTGTTTCTTTTCATTTGTGACCGCATCTATTATTTGATGAAATATCCCGAATTTTAACGTGGCTCCTCAATGCTCCCCTAATTTTATGAAAAGTGCTACTCTAGGAATTTTTGAAACGACAACACTGCCCCAGAACCTGTCTTATAGTACCTTTATCGGAAGTAAAAACAGGAGGTAGAGAAAAAAGATCATCCTCAAGAATTACAGCAAATATTTTTAAACTCTCAGGCGTAGCTTATAAGTCAAATAAAAAGAATTTAAGATTTGAACTCATAATTTTCCATCAAGTTCTTCACGGCGTAAAAATATTTTATTTGAACTTCATAATTTTGGTCGAAATCCATTTGTGCTCTCCACACATTTTGTTACATATTTGCGGTATTTATTTAACGGATACAATAGGCGTTTTTCTTTTTAAGCCCCCAGCGGGGCAAAGAACGGAGTCTGAACGAATAAAGCTCGCTCCGATCTATTTAAGAAAAACAATTGATCACTGAACTGTCATTGTATCATTTTTTTAATAAACTGTCAAAATTCTCAATTTTGTTTGGTGAAATTGGTGTTTTAAAGAATTTTTTCATTTTAATTAATTTCTGGTTGATGCAAAATGAAAAATAAAGAACGAATAGCAGAGCTCAGCTTTTTGCTCGATCTGCCCGGTCTTTTATTTTCTGAGCTTATCGAGCGAGGGTTAATCGAGTTCTGAGCTAAAAAATGCAAGTTGAGTGCTCAGAGTGCTCCGAGTTACGAAAGTAACAAAGTTATTTTTTTGACAGCTCAGTGCTCCACTCGGGTCAAAATCAGAGCCTAAAAATTGTCATACATTGCATGAATTTAAAAAGCTTTGGACTCGTTTTGGAATTATGATATTTAATCGCAAGGCATCGCTAGAATTCAACACGCTTGATTTTCATCACTTTCAATGCACATTAAATTTTTTTTGGAAGTAAAGTACATAATGTTCGATAAGAACAAATACTATTATATAAAATTCTTAATTTCCTAGAAAAATACCAACGCAAAAGTAGTTTTTTTTTCAAAGTAGTATCTCCTAGAGCCATATTGACACATGGAGTCACGGCACCTGGCAGTCTGCGCGTGAACCTTCAATTGGAGATCGATTTTTTTTTCGGTTTGACGTTCAATGTATTTCCATAAGAAAAAAGCAAAAAAGGGTCTCCATTTGTCAGTACACACATTGACTTCCAGGTGGTGTGGAAATCAACTTACCAGGTGCCAATAGGTTATCTGTGGAAAGTCTGCTTATGTTTTATATTTTTATTGTTTTGGGTTTTTTCAGCTCATATATGATTATCGGCCAGAAAATACTGATTGATGGCCAAGATGGGAAACTTTCATGTGACACACTATACAAAACCCATTTGTTTACATTGTTGTATTTTTTTTTATTTTTGTGGCCACGAATAGATGTGAATTCCAACAACAATATAATGATATGAGTTTGTTTTGTTTTGATAGCTAGGCGTTTTTTTATGTTAAAAAAAAGCAGCCATCTTCGGAAAAAATTCATTCAATTCAACACTTGTTACAATCAAAATGGCGTCTTGTAGATGTGTTTGAAAAGTGGAGACTGAATGGTGCAAGTAGAATGTAAACTGCGTTTAAAACATGTGGATGAAAACAAAATGGATGACCTATTATTTATACATTAATTTAGTAAGTTTTGTTTTATTTTAGTTATTGCTTGGAAATAATATTCTATTTGAGATTTTTTTTTATTTCAGGGAGAGGGCCCTCCATGTAACTTTTAAGTTTTTGATTTAAATTGGCCCAGACACATCTGATGCGATACTGTATTTTTGTTTTTGTTGGCCCCTGATGCCTTACCAAAATAATTTGTATAATTTAATGATTTATTTTTAAATGATTTGAATAAATAAATAAATTCTTTTAAAATTATAATAATTAGTTATTTTTCTTCGTTGTAAATTAAAACAAATCAAAAACAGATTTATGATAAATCCACTTAAATCCAGGATTATCTCTTGGTGAAAAAGTAGTATAAGATGTACCTACAAGTTTTGACATAACGTCACGGAAATTTAGTGAAAACCTACATTTAATCTCTTGCCTCGAATCTTTTTTGGTGAAAACTTAGTATTAAGATGATGCCACACTAAATTCTCACTCATATGACCTTATATTTGTTAGACCAGTTCATATAACTGAAGAAAAGTTGAAAAAAATTCTACTACCTAGAAACTTGTGTATATAAAATCTTAGACAACAAAAAACAAATGTTTTTTTTTTAAATATCTTTGTAGTTTCATTTCACATCGACCGCTGGACGTTCTAACATGCAATCATTTAACAATTAATTATTTTTTGTTTTCAAGCCATCAGCGACCCCCAGTCCGGAAGAACAACATTAATTACCTATCTCTGCTTCAATTATGTTGGTATCTCTCTTATAAAACCAACTGACCTAAAAAAATTCCTCTCAAATTCAAAACAACAACAACAATGATAATTAAAAACAAAAAATAACAAGAATCCTCTGTGTACCGGGGATTGTCCGGATGACATTTAATAAATTTCATGCTTTACTGGTTTACAGCATGATAGATAGAAATCTATAGAAAGGAGTCGCACATTTTTTCGTGACGCCCCAAATTAATGTCAGTCATCATTTATTCGATGCATTTTGAACAGAAAACCCGGGCTGACCCTAGAGATAAAACGAGGACCGAACACAACACAACTGCTACGCCACCGATGAAGCAATGGAAGCAAGCACAACGACAATCTATAAAAGTTCACCATGCGGACAGATAACCGAGTGCAAATGGTCCACAATACTATGATGATGGAATCACATTTCATGTGAATTTAGAAAAAAAAAAGAAAGAGGCGGACAAATATAAACATATACTCGTAGATATGTATAAGCGCATATGGAAGCAACACAACACTCCCATAAATCAATACTAGTTGATTAGATGCAGTGAACAAAAAAAAAAAAATACCTAAGCAATGCACAAAGCGCCATCACAACCAGTTACAGTTCCATTGCTAAGGGACGACTTCGACTTTTATTGTTATTTTTGTGCTTAGAGCTGGTTGCTGTTTTCCTGTGACCTATAAAACAAGTTTATTGCTTCCTATTTGTTAAATCCCGTAAATAGGTTTTCCTGGATGTAGACTATAACACATACCATTTTGGGTTGTTATTTGAGGGGGGAATGGGTTGAAAGAGGGGAGAATAACTATTTTTGCTGTTTTATCGAAAACTGGATTTTTGCCAAAAACTTAAACTGTAAACGTGAGAACTTCCTGCAGGTTTCTGTTAATTGGCTCACCTCTGGCGTGTTTTGGTGTGTGTGTGTATGCTTGTTGGCAGCAGTTGGAGCTTTTTCTTACATTTGAGTTTTTATCGAGGGTTAAATGTTGGTTATTAGGGTTTAGCACAAATTATTTTTTTTAATTGAAGTTTCCAGTTGGAGAACAACAAAGTTTTGTGCCTGCGAGTGCATGGATACATAAATATACTGAACGTAGGCAAGGCACTAGGTACTAAAAGTGCATATAACATGTGTATTTATAAGGTCGATTTATAAAGGCTGGAAAGTGTTTAAGATATAAATTGTATGTCTGAAGAAAATCATAACCATAAAGCTACGAGCAGAGAGCCTATAGAACTCGTAAAGATTTGCGACACTCACGTCATTTTTAAGATATCATTTGCAAGTTTAATAGTCATTGTTTGGAACAGTCCTCATAATTACAATACAACTTTTTTTTATAGTGTGACTAATTTGTACTAAGTTAAAATGGGTGACATCCGGATTTTGTAGCATATTATTCAAACAGCTCGTACACAAACCACAACATTTGCGATCACATTTAGGGCATCTGAAATGAGTTTGCAATTTTTGGGACAGATTTTGCATGACAAAGTTCTTTTTATTAAATTATGGATCGTTGAAATTAAGTGAAAGGCAGCCATTTTGGTTTATTGATGATATTGTGAACTTTATTAATTTCAGCCAATGTCTCATATATGCTGATGATCTCAAGATATTTTTGAAAGTAGCGAGCGATGATGACTGCTTTAAGCTTAAAGTGGACCTTGAAAATTTATGTCTCGGCTGCTGACTAAACCACTTGAACCTTAATGTTAAAAAATGCTTCGTGATCTCTATTTCTAGAAAACAGTTTGTATACGAGTTCCCATACTCTTTAAGGTTCAGAATTGTTTTACGAGGTATGTTTTTTATAAAATGCGCTGGAATTTGTATTCAAATTCTAAAGTCAGCAAAAGCTTTTGGGCTTGCAGCCGCTCAGGTCCCGTAGAACTATTCATGATCTAGTTTTTGTGGAGACATTTTTGGTTATCAAATTAAGTGTCCTAATTTGCTCTCCTTACTTTTCATATACGCTCCAACGAGACCACAGAGGGAAAGACACCTGCTTTTTCAGTCTAGGCGCAGAACCAATTATGGTATGACTGAACCAATTTCAAGATTTCTTAGAGTTCAATGAAATAAATGATCATATTGATTTGGCATGCTGCAGAGATACGTTTAAAAAGTATGTAAATAACTTATGTTTATTTCACTAATAGTTGTTTTAAGTTAGCTTAAAAATTTAACTTATTGACTTGAAATTAAAAGATAAATATTGTTGGAAAAAGAACGCACACTTGGACTCCGCTACGTAACGTAAGGTTTCTTAGACTTATGTTTAAACAGGGATGTTATTGGATACAACAATAAATTTTTCTAATTATATTCATTACAACAACAGTTTTTACACGAAAACGATTTTTATTCTGTGTTTCTCTTTCGGCTTCCTTTCGATTGCATGGATGCGATTTTTGATAAAAGTAAACTTTGTTCAAGCAAAAAGGATGAGTTATCTCTTCGAACTCTTTACTCTACTCCGTTAAGCGAGAACTTTATGGAAAATGAAATTTGATTCAGGCTTTACAAGCATGCGATCAAATTCTCAAATATGCGCGTCATGCAGCCAAAACATTTTGAGATCCATCTAGCAATCTGCTTGACAATTTGCTGGATGGAGCGTTCACATTATCAAAATCAAGCCAATCATGCCGCGCTTGCGTGAAAAAAAAAGAATCGTGTAATCAGGCTCTTAATGTTTTTTTGTCGGCTATAGACGGTGTTCACACTGAACTTAGTTATTTGAACCTGGTTTCAAAAATTAAACATTATTTCAACATATTTCATAAGAATTATATATTTTAAATTTTTTTAAGGGTTATATAGTCGGTCAATTTTCTTTTATTGACTAAATAACCATTTGACTCAAAATAAAAAAAGAAAAGCGGATCACAGAACAAGTAGCCCGGTCAAAATAGACATTCAAGGTTACATTAATTCGCACAAAGCTGAAAATTGGCATGAATGTTGAGAACACTATTACAAACAATTTGTCAAAAGTCCCCATCGATCCGACGTGTGCAAAAAAAATTATTCAAGGTCAAATGTTGCAAATTTCGGTTTTTTGCATTTTTCAGCTGAACGGCAAGTTTTATCATAAAATAGGTGAGACAAAAATTATTCATCATGCAATTATCTATAGAAATTGTCTTAACACTTTTTCTCCTAAGAATCACCATCACCAATTGTCTTAACACTTTTTCTCCTAAGAATCACCATTTTGGAGATATAGCGAATCAAAAAGTTGAAAAAAAATTATTCAAGGTCAAATGTTGCAAAAATCGTTTTTTTGCATTTTTCAGCTGATCGGCAAGTTTCATCATAAAATAGGTGAGACAAAAATTATTCATCATGCAATTATCTATAGAAATTGTCTTAACACTTTTTCTCCTAAGAATCACCATTTTGGAGATACAGCGATGTTGAAAAATTTGTGTTCTTCATAATATGTATGTCAATTACCGTTATATACATTACACAACGGTAATACAAGTAAAAATATTAGTTTTCGTGGCATATAGATACATATTATACAATTCTAAAGCCAGATATACACTGTTCAAATGCATGACAAGCACGCGCAAGTGTATTGGTGAAAAAATCACACGTATAGATTGGATTTAGGATTAAAGCAAAATGAAAATCTTTTGAGTTTCTTTCAATCTAGCGTCCTGCATTGAAGTAGTGTATATGCAAGATCGATGATTGACCATGCATTTATTGGTTCATTTGCGTATAGTTCGTTGAAGAGATGAGAACACAGTACAACATAAGCACTGATTGAAATATTAAAATAGTAAACAAAAAATGTATGATGAAATGGACAGACAAAATAAAACAAATTACCTACTCGGATAAAATTGAAAAAATCTCAAAGACGTTCTTATATTCACAATTTCGCCGAAAAAAAACTCACAAAGCGCAACGTCCTCTCACCACACCGTCCATGTTAAAATAAAAGATTGAAGACTCATGCTTGGTGTGTGTATATGCAACTTTAATCCGAATTTTCGAATACACTTGCACAATGTATATTTGGCTTAAGAATATAAACTCGAAAGAAAACCCAGTCCCTCATTTTATGTGACCGTACGGCCTTGAACAGCATCTGTCTGCGACGCTCGTATACCAGCTCCGTTTCTAAGGGCCCAAACAAAATAGTATTAGACCCAAGCGTTCCTTCGTAGTAAGAACAAGTAGTTATTGCAAACAGAATTTGTGCAGTTTCTTGTTTGTAAGAGAAATGTATCAATTTTGCTTTATTTGTAGTAAACATTTGGCGGAAAAAGTACACTCGGAAGAGTACCATTACCGTAGTTAAAAGACGTCACGAACAAGAACAAGCTGGTACATCAATAATAAGTCCTCCTCGTACTAGAGCACGCGTAAATGAATCAGTTTTTTGTTTAGGTTACATTACCTTAGGTTAAGGTGGCTGCTGACCGGAAAAGCCAAAACACTTAGACCAATATTTGGTTCGTTGTGATACTACAGGTTTTCAAAAATCAATCTTACTCGTTAAACCATTAACAATGAAGCATTTGAGACAGTGAATGTCAGAATTGTTTTTTGTTTAAAAGAGTCCTGTTTATTCTGTGGCAATGAATTGAATAAAGCGTTTGAAATGAAAAAAAGCACTGCAATATCGGCGTCAAATTTGTAATGTAATTAGATGCTTAGATAAGTTTTGGTACTTATCTTTTGTAAAAAATACTCATAATCGCTTTCGTCATTTCCAATAGTAGTATTTTTCAATTAGATACAAAATTTTCAACTCAATAGGACCACAATAGATCGTTGAATAGGCCTACCGGGAAAGCCACCTTTAAAAAAACGCGCCAAGTGTACTACTTCACGGGTGGCGCGGAACCGTGTGCATATTATGAAGAATACAACTTTTTCAACTTTTTGCTTCGCTATATCTCCAAAATGGTGATTCTTAGGAGAAAAAGTGTTAAGACAATTTCTATAGATAATTGCATGATGAATAATTTTTGTCTCACCTATTTTATGATGAAACTTGCCGATCAGCTGAAAAATGCAAAAAACCGATTTTTGCAACATTTGACCTTGAATAATTTTTTTTCAACTTTTTGCTTCGCTATATCTCCAAAATGGTGATTCTTAGGAGAAAAAGTGTTAAGACAATTTCTTTAGATAATTGCATGATGAATAACTTTTGTCTCACCTATCTTATGATAAAACTTGCCGTTCAGCTGAAAAATGCAAAAAACCGATTTTTGCAACATTTGACCTTGAATAATTTTTTTTGCACACGTCGGATCGATGGGGACTTTTGACAAATTGTTTGTAATAGTGTTCTCAACATTCATGTCAATTTTCAGCTTTGTGCGAATTAATGTAACCTTACCCTTGTTTTTGAAGCTAATTTGACCGGGCTAAAGCTTTTTTTTTGTTTTGGTTTAGTGAGGTAATCTGCTGTTTTTTTTTGCATAAATAAACTTGACTTGATTTTAAAGTAGATTTTCTTAGCTTAATTTTGAGTAACCTTTCCATTAAAGTTGCCATTGAAATAAAATTTTTTGACAGCTGGTCATTCACACACTTATTTTCTTATTTTCTTATGTGAACACTTACTTTGACGTTCATCAGTCGCTAAATTTGTTTAAGATCAGACAGAAAAAATGGTTTTTACACAAACAAACATCAAACAACATTCTCAGATGCAAACAAATCTAAATCCTACTTCATTTGGCTCCGTCTTTCTATCCAAAAAATAATCGTGAGATAAGATGTGTACTAAAACCAAGAGTTCACTTTTAAAAATTTGAAAATTAATGGCTCCAAACTATAGTCAAATAAAGTAGGTACACTTTATCACCATACCCCCTCGGCATAAAGGTTTTTGCTGGTCTTTCTTGCAGAGGTTTTTGGGCTTGATTCTCAGACGCTGCAAAATTTTGTGTTTTGGGGTGAACACACTTTATCGTTAGTGGCTATTGAGAGATTTAATACCGATGAAATTAGTTTTTATCTCTTAATACCAAGTTCTATTGACCCAACACATCTGTCAGCTTTATGAAATTCTAAAACTTTTCCAAAAGATTTTTTTCAAAGTCAAAATATATAAAAGCCGAAGAAAACTTAAAACATTTTCATATCCAAGAGCCTTTGAACAAGATCCATGTTCCTAATAGTCTTTAGTGTTTTGGAAGAAATGATACCTTCATACAAGTCCATTGCCGCCTACTGTCGAAACTCTCCATGAGGCCATTTTCAATGCAACCACCTTCTTCTATATCATTAAGTATCGGTGCTTCTGTCCTCGTGTTCCATTAAGCACCATTTGCTTCAGCATTTCTTTTTCATCCTGGCGCCAATCCTGCTACCTACCTCACTTGACATTCGCAAATACAATCGCTAACTTATATATTTTTGTTTTTTAATGGATATCTTTTATGCATTCATTTTATTAATAATAGAAAAATTCTCGGATCTCTTTGTTTAAACAATTCTGTTGTCTGTTAAAATTACCTGATTTTTAAATTGAAATGGATTTGATTGGTATATGTAATAACCCTTTTAAATAGGAGGCGACAATTATTTTGAGCCAATGTAAATTTAAAAAAACACAGCTTTTTTCAGTATAACGGTTTATGTATTTGCTATTCTTTCCATCATTTTCAGAAATGTCAATTCAGCGAAAAATTAAGAAATTATTAACCAGAATTTAACTCTTAAAGTGTAAGCGAGATATTTACACATAATATGTTCATATGTATGTTGTGTTGGTATTGTATCCTCCTCAACTCACCCATTTACCCCTGTGAAAACAAAAGTGCTAATGAAAACAATAATAACTCTAACTTTATAAACTTTTCCGACAACTGCACTTTGCGGTGAAGTGGCAAATCTTTCAAGAGTATCTTTCATAATGAAAATACGCCCCCCTTCTTAAGTTTTTAGGACTCTGCAGACAATTATACGAGTAGGTCCCTTCTATTCCTTTACAGAAAACATGCACAAAGGAGTGATTGAGTGTTGTAATTATGTAAGTGACTAGAATCTGGTTCTCCATGAATTTTCGCATCACCAAGTTTTTTTAAATGTGACCTTTTAATAAGTATCATAGTTTCAGTTTATGAAGTTCAAGACCTTAGAACTACAGAAAATTCGTCTTAGGACAAAAGTTTTGTAAAAGTACGAAGAATCTTTGTCTCGACTGAAAATATGGTTTTCTCGCAAAGTGTAAGCCCCAAAATTATTCATTCATGCAAAGTTTAAAAATCATGACATTTGAAAAGTTTTTCATTTTGAAATGTCTATTAACAACTTCCGTACTTTCTTGTTGTTTGTATCTTTTTTGTATTCCTTAAAAAAATATAAATGCATATTCCAAGTTAGGTTTTTATTTATTTGCCTGCAACGGTACTTAGCCAACAATTCCTCCACTCACCGATTCAATTCTATAATGTACAGTTGAATAGCCTAATAAATATTTATATTTGCGGTTTAATTACTACAATTCTGACCATTTCCTTAGATTTCTTGTAAAACAAGATCATCCAACTCATTATTAGATTTCCAATGAAATAATCATTCTTCTTGCTCATTCAAAATTCAAAACGGAAACAGCTAGAAGAAGCCATAAAAAAAATATTCCACTGAATGAAAATGTGTTATCCATAGTTATAAACCAACAACAACAATAAGTTGTTTCGAGCAAAATAATAAAACATCAAAAAATATTTCATATGAATCACAAGCAATATCTATACCACAGCATATGCTCTACTGCATTCTCTAATTAAAATTCTACAGATATGTTGCGCCAAAAACAAAACAACAACTCCAGTGTTCAGTTCATCCGGACGTTCGTTGGCCTGCAAAAAAGTATCTATATGCAGCTAGTATAGGTGCGAGTAACAAAGCGAAATTATAAGTTTTACTTTTTGTTTTGACGTCAGATACTCTCTGGTCTGGGCTTATGCCTATTCATTCTCGAAAATCGCATATTCATCGCTGCCCATTGAATAGGGTCCGCAGAACCGGCTTGGGGCTTACCTATTGGGCATGACTCAGACCATTTCCAATGACTAACATTCTCAGAAGCCAGAGATCATACCACCAAACATCGTGGGGATTAGCTGCCGGTTCACAGATCAAAAGTAATATCCTAAGTCTTTTTTTGTGATACATGTAAATTGAAAATATAGATATTAAATGGCTTTGATAGTTATTTGGGTTTTAGAAGTCAACTTGAGTGTGTCAAGACGGAACAGATTCGATTAATAAATAGATTTAACCTGGGACAGGGTTTCATGGCGTATATTCGAATGACTCCGGTGTTGGGTTTCAGTTTGATTGAAATTCAGACACTACTCCAGCGAGTGCCCTATTCCCACAGATTATAATCATTCCACTCGTCTAATTGAAGGGTTAAAGATCAAATTTAAATTGACTCATTACTTATGCAGAATAATCGCTTAGCAAAGCAAAATGGAGTTCAATGACGAATTAACTACATATACATATACCTATTCATACATTATTATAAAGATGGGACTAGAGTGTTTTCGTTGTTAGGTTTTTGGACATAATGAACTTTTTAATTTTTGTCTTTGTTTTCATTAAGGTACTCTTGTTTAAGAACATAATAAGACGCACTGAAAACTGTTCCAAAACAAAGAGTAGCTTCATCTTTGAGATTGATGGAATAAAGAACACATAACCTTGCCATGACTCAAGATCTTATTCTAGATACCTACACATATAAATATTATATTTTGTTTTTTTTATGTTTCCTGATGTATACTATAGGGAAGTTAAAGTGGGTCCTAGGAATCAAATTATTTTTATTTTTTGACAATAATTCATTTTTTATCTTTGCGGCTCTCACCCTGCAACTTCAACAATGCATCTCGTAGACTGCTAGATTTCTAGAAGTTCGCTGATTAATTTATATCAAGTTATCTTGTATGAACAGACCGACAGTTACATGAAATGAGCTCGTAAGTTCAAACGTGTTTTGAGGTAATCGTTAAAAAAAAAAGTGATTTGAAGTAAAAACTTTGAAAACTTGTTTCCATGGCTGTGTCAAATTTTCAAAGCTGTATAGGAATTATGTAAATGAAAAGAAATCGATTAGAATATCTATTAGTTTCCTGTTAATTATTACTTACAGAGGACGATTAAAAAGTAGCTTACTATTAAAGTCAAATCAATGTCTTTTTACTTGCTTTATAAGACAAGTTTTGGTTATGATTAAAAAATACTTCAGTTTTAATTAAAATAAACACTTATGTATATGATGCCGAAGTTCAATCAAGTGGTTTTAGTCATACCGTTGGTGGCCCGTTTGTCCACTGTCAATCAAGCTACAGCCTAATTGGGTGAATCGATTTACTTCAAATTAAACAGAAAGCATATTTATATATGTACATATATGTGATGTGTAATTTTTTTTAAATCCAAAAACTATTTCTTTTTCAACATTTTTTTTACCCAATACTATTTAAGGATTTTAGAATTTGATTACATTTTTACTTGCAACATATAGACAAGTTATGCATTCGTAACAAAAATCGAACTCGAGATTTTGATAAAAGTTGACATTACGATGATAGCGAAGACCAAAAAAGTCGGTCTCGCGATTCTGTCTATCTGTCTGTTCGACTACAGCTAAACGGCTCGGCCGATTTTCTTCAAACTTGGTAGATATGGGTTTTATTTTACCCCTCTCCCCCCTGATGTTTTTTCTTTTTTTTAAGACCAAAAATAACGGTACCTGCCATACGAATTTTTGTTCGAAATTTTATAAATATTTTTTTTCTCAAAAACTGTCCCACAGATTTAAAAAAAAAAATTCATAAAATTTCATTTAGTTAAACCTAGGTAATGGTCCAAAAAATTTTTATTTTTGGTAACCCCTTAGAACCTTTTTTTTTGTTTTTGATTTTCTCAAAAACAGTACGACCGATTTTGATCATTTTTTCTATGTTAAGGCTCCCCAGCAGTTTCAATATTATTGTGTATTCAAATTTTCAAAAAAATTTAAAAACTCAATATTTCAAAAACCCCATGCTCGATTTTTTTAAAACTTGATAAATAAAACTTTCTTAAAATAATCAACAAGATATGAGAAAAAAAATTATTTTACCTGAAAATAAAGGTACCCTCCATACAAATGTACAAAAATCGTATTTTTCTCGAAAACGGTTCCGAGAATTTTACTTAAATTATTTTTCTTTTCATTAATTTTTAAGATCTATACCATAGAACGATTTTTTAAAATTTTGAATTTCTCATTATCGGCATAACGGATTTTAATGAAATTTTTTAGAGAAGCTTATAAAAAGTTTAAAAAACATTGCATTTCAAAACTTTAAGAAAAATATTTTTTTTTGAATTTTGAAAAAAAAAAATCTATTTTTTTTTTGGAAAATTCAATACCTCAAAAATGGCTCAATATTTTTTTTTTTAATTTAATTTTTATTCGAACAGTAATAAAAACTTTACTTACCAAATTTTTTCTTAAAAATGTTTTAAAATTTTTTAAGAAACCACTACAAAGACTTATAATTTTTGTTCTTGCATAAACCTATATTTGCTTGAATCACATGGCATCCTATTTTTACCTCCAACTACTAAAGAAGTTGTTTTAGTCTTACATTTTAGGGAATAATAATATATTATTGTATGCTTGACCATTATTTATTTGTATCTGGCAAGACGCTTACATTTGTTATGCATTGGGCAACATAGGTAATTCATTTTTTGCTTTGTTGGAATTTTATTGGTACAATTTATTTTCGATTTGGATTTATCAAAATAACGCATTGACAATGCAATTTAGCAGAAATAATATTTCTTTCAAATGAATACAAAGAAAGAAGAATGCCATAATTGTTCGTTTCGAAATAAATGCAACTAAAAATTTTGTTTTCCTTAAAAAAACAACAGTACTGCAAAAAATAAAGCATTCCTATGTCAAATTTAAAATAAATATCGATGTGATATTTTACAAAACTTAATGCTAGGTTTTCACTAAAATATAATCCGCGATTACGGGCAAGAGATTTAAAAAATTAATTTTAAAGTGTTTCTGCCTCCATCTCTTGCGAGCCAAACATAGGAGAGACATTGTTTTGCAGAAGGAATAACCTGCCACTTCTTAAAGCAAATATCAATAACAAACATTTTATTTTACATGCAAAGATTGCTTTGTCTTATTTTTGTAAAATCTTATTGCGGTTAATAATAAATAAATACGACACAAACTTTATCAAAAATGTAGACCACAAAAGATTAATTCCAAAAAATTATTTTAAACATACTCATCTACAATGGAATGTTATTTTTATGGCATTAATAATTTGTTCTCAATGTACGAAGCTACGCAATTTTAGAATATTTTCCAAAGGCAAATATCTGTAACATTTAATTCAATTTATTATACTTTTACAAATTATTAATAAAAACAATACGAAGCCATTTAAATTGGAATTTAACTTTATTTATCAGGAGCAAGTACCAACCAACACCGAGCTCGTTTTTAAATTAGAATAATCGTTCGAAGCTGGATTCTCCTCTCCCTCTCTCTCATCAGTGCTGCCATACTATTTGTTTTTGGTTACAATACTTAACTTAATGATGTTTTAAAATTAGTTAAAACCAGTTTCCCAATAATGAACAGAATAAGTAAGCCAACATAACTGGCAATCTGAGTTTAACATCTCGACAATTTTTAATCCGTGTTTTTTCCTTCCCAAAAACTATCAATTTTTATCAATTTTAGCTTTTTTGCAGTGTAGATATATCAAGCTATGACAGACTTTGTACTTAAACTGGTAGAAATTGTCAGTTTTGACTTGTATTCAATGAAAACAAATTCAGATGGGAATAGGGCAGTACAAGCAGAACAAAAACGACATTTCCAAGCGTTTAGGTATGTATGCTGGTTTAATTTCGACAAATAAGTGTTTTAAACTGTTCCAGAGACATTTAGGGATCAGCTGTTTTTTCACAAGGGATTGCAACATCACATCTGGATATCTTTGGTAGTCACTCAAACGTTCCCATTGCAAGGGGTTCGAATGCGTCGCACAGTGCGGTATTTTGATCAAAAACCTGGCCATAAATAAAAAAAAAAAAATTTTACCTCCCAGGATTAAGCTTGTGTCCGATAACAGGTAGATAACCAGGCTACTCTTTAGTGAAGTCTATCTATAAATTGGTCACCCCCGTTCGCGACACCATCAGTTGCAACTAGTACTAGTTGAGTAAGCACGATTTTTTTTGCGGTTTTTAAAAAAAAGTGTATTTTTTGCGCGTTTTTTTTTTTCAGTCTTAAAAGTGATTTTAGTGAAAAAATTTGATATGGATATCGTTAATCAAGGTATGTATAGTATTTTAAGCAAAAATTTATTTGTATATCCATCTTAACTTTTTCATATCGATGAGTTGAAGTAATCACTTAAAAAAATTGCACTTTTTTCGCTGTTTTTTTCAAACATTAGTGTTTTTGAAATAGCGCAACACGCCGCAACATAGTCTATCATACATTTTATTAAACTGCTGGATATGTAGAACAATCTTACATTTCAAGAGTTTGCACAAGTTTGCAACCTAAGAAAAAACAGAGGCTTTGAAAAAAAACCCTTTAAAACGACCTTTAATAATAGATTTTTATATTATTCCAGATGACTCTAATTCCACCTTAGCTATGACCAGAAAACAGCTTCACGAGTTAGTAAAAGGAAGCTCACAAAGGTGTTTTGATGAAAAACTTGAAGATTTGGATAAAAAACTTATGGATATAACAAATTTTCCCCCAGAGAAAGAAGATGAACTTCTCAACATTATCAAGGCGTTCAAACCAAATTATAAACGAAGATGGCAACTCTGCCACAGAATAGAAAGCCGTTTCTTGGATAAGAATGAAGAGTGGCTTAGCGAAGAAATAATACTACCTATTGGCATACTTCCCGGAAGGTCTAAAGGTCGCCCAAGCAAAGAATTCGGGGAATCAAGTGACCGAACAAAACGTCGAAAAACAGTGGAACTTCGAAGGAATGTGTCTGTTAATGAACTGACATACGCAGCACAGATGAGTCAAAGAGCGACGGGAAATAATAATGTAGCCAAAGTGATTCAAACTGTGACAAAAACTCCAACCAGGGCTATGAAGTTCCGAAAAGCAGCTGCGATTGGCAGTAAAGCCCTGAAAACGAAGAAACACACACCTGAAAACGCCTTGAGGATATTCGTCGATGCCAATTTAACTGTAAGTCAATACGAAGTGATTCATCAAGCCAACAAAGATATATATCCGTGCTACACCTACTTGTATAAAGCTAAACAAGAATGTTATCCACCAAAAAGCGTCAGTGAGACAGTTGCCGAAGTGAAGCTCCAAGATTTAGTGGATCACACAATATCGCGATTATGTAAATATTTGGAACCAGAACTCTCACAGTGCTTGGATAACAGGGAAACCGATTTAGAGCTAACATATAAGTGGGGATGCGATGGATCTACTCAAAGCCAATACAAGCAGAAATTTGAAGATGACGACAACAGTGATGCAAATATATTTTTGAGTTCCCTTGTGCCTCTTCGTCTCAAGTCTGGGAGTGAAATTATATGGCAAAATATCCACTCTTCATCACCGAGGTGGTGCCGACCAATACGGATTCGTTATTTGAAAGAAAATAAGGACATAACCAATGAAGAAATCGAATACATTGAAAACCAGGCCCAAAATCTTCAAGCAACAAAAGTAAGCGACAACATAAGAATCAACCATGTACTGCTTCCAACAATGGTCGATGGAAAGGTGTGTAATGCAGCTACGAATACTTCATCTACATTACGTTGTTACATATGCGGAAAAACTTCAAAAAGTTTCAACGACTTGTCTTCTACAGAACCAGAGAATCCAGAGACTTTCAGATTTGGGCTATCAATACTACACGCCAGGATTAGGTTTTTCGAATTTCTGGTGCATCTTTCGTACAAACTTAAAGCGGACGTGCATAAGGGACGCGTTACAGATAAAAGTGACCGGGAAAAAATTCAAGTTCCACGACAAATTGGGCTTACTGGTGGACATTCCAAAAGCTGGGTTTGGCAACACCAATGACGGCAACACCTCTCGTAGATTTTTCAATAGCCAAGAAGAAGCAGCTTCCATTACAGGCGTGGATTTATCATTAATTAACAAATTCAAAACTATATTAGAATTGATATCCTCTGGTTATGAGATAGATCTTAAAAAATTCGAAAAATTCACGATGGATACTGCTAAACATTATGTTAGCTTATATCCATGGCAGCGTATGTCTCCAACAGTGCATAAGATTTTAATTCATTCTGCTAGTGTCATATCCCATGCATTGTTGCCAATCGGTCAGTTGTCCGAAGAAGCCGCGGAAGCTAGAAATAAGCATTTCCGCCAATACAGAGAAAAATTTTCACGAAAATTCTCCAGGACGGCATGCAACGAGGATGTGATTAACCGGCTTCTATTGACGTCAGACCCTTATCTCAGTAGTTTAAGGACAAAAAGTAAGACCAAGAAACAGTCGTTTTCAAAGGAGGCTCTCGAATTTTTGACTGTTAATAACAATGATGATGATGACGATGATGATGATTATGATGATGATGATGATGGTAATAATGATGATGATGGTGATGATGATGTTTTTGAAGATGTTTATGATGATGAATAAATAATAAAATATAAACTAGAAAATTCAATTATTCCAGGTCTTTTTTTATTACCTACTTGCATATAAGACAAAAAAGATTAATCTTTTTATTGAGTAATTGACCTGTAATCATAAAATATGCAACTAAAACTAATCCCCTTCTCAAATTTTGGATTAAAAGGGTCGCAGGTATTTTAAATTGGCTACCTGCATTAAGAAAATTTGCGGTTGTAAATCCACTCATAAAAAAATCGAAAAAAGAGTTTTTCTGGGAAAAAAGTATCTTTCAGTATTTTTCTAATTTTTTAGAAACTATAATATTTATTGGAATAAGGTTTTTAGTATTTGAATACAAATTTATTAGGCCATTGAAAATTAAAATAAAAAATGTCCTAAAAATTGCAAAACTTTATAAAAAATCAATTAAAAAACTATTTTTTTTTTTCTAAATTTCATCTTTAAAACTTAATTTCTCAAAAACTATTTAATGAAACAGCTTGCATCAAAAAACAAAATAAAGAATGAAATATAAGCTTTAAAAAAAGTTATAGCAGAGTATTGTACGTGCTTTCTTTGATTTTTTAATAATTTTTTTTTCTCTCGGCTAATCGCGAGGTAAGTGGGTAAGCACTTAAGTGGGTTTTACTGTACCCAAAAAATGAAAATTTATCCTTCCAAATAACTTTTTAGTCATTTGGTACCTATTTGATGTGCAAAATGTGCCCAAATATTTTTGGCCAGGTTTTTGATCAAAATACCGCACTGTGCGTCGTTTAAACAGCAATTAGAACAGCTAAGAACAGACAATTTCTCATTGAACAGTTCTGTTCCATACACGTATAATGAAGAACAGTTTTGTATTTTTGTTTGTTATACTTACTCTTATTACGGGACCCAAACGGTCACAAACTAACTAACAATAAATTGTGTTCAATCCTTTTGATTAAATATAATCACGATCCGGAAAACCCTGAAATAAAATTCCAAACAAACATTCGAGTTTGGGTTGCTTCGTCGATTGACTGCTGTTCCAGCTTTGGAAATAAAAGAGCCAAAATCCAGGACTTTTTTTCGATTACCTATTTTAACATAGCAAAATGTAAGATAAATGAGATCTATATAAACCATATAAACAGCGATCTTTGACAAAAATGAACCAGTTGCAGTTATATTGAATTCTCCACATTTCGCGATTTTAGAGTCAGTGGGAACACCATTGCAAAAGGAACCAATCAGGGAAGAATATTTTTCGGTCAGAAAATTTTGGTGTTCAAGTGTCGATGCGTTTTTTAACTCTGGATTAACCTAGGTTAACGTTGAACAAGCGCACAGAGTTTTAAGGCTTTTATTTTTATCATCTAGGAGTGCTGCTTCAAATCTTCAATATCACCCGCATATACACTTTAGAGCTTTATTCCCATATATGTACATTATGTATTATACGAGTATATTGGTTTTAAACTTCAATAAACAGAAGTTTATCCTGTAGTTTAGTAGTTTAACTTTCCGGAATTAAATTAAATCTTCCAGTGTAAAACAAACATTTTAATGCCAAAATATTAAATATGCCATATCCAATTGTATATACCTTTCTTACAGATTCCATCGTTTTCCCTTCACAAAAGTCAGACATAACAAACCACTTTAAAGAGCAAAGTTGTGACATGCGCAAATAACATAAAAAACAGTTCGAAAGTACTCGTACTCGTACCCACTATACCGACTTATAATCCTATATACCTATTCTCCCATCTTATATAATAAGCTGCAGCTGCAGCTCTATTTATCTCTTTAAAGTTTGTTGTCATAACAAATACTTTACTTTAATCAAGATGACATTTCCCAGATAGAGCAGGATTGCATCCCGCTATCCCCCATTTCACTCACCTTATAGACTTGAATTTCATCCAACACAGCATCTGACTCCTTGAGAACCCGATCCACTTCAACATACACTTCGCGCTCTGTATCAGTCGGAGCAGCGTTTTCAAAATCTAGGAATACATCGTAAGATTTTGCTGTGCAACAATTGGAATCATCCCGAGCGAGTAGACTCAATAGTTTTCCCATTGCAAATGTGTGTTTTGTGTGTATCACGAAATCCTTGAGAAAGAACCAACAGCGAGTTCAATAGCACCCGAAGAAAACACGTTAGACTTTTTTTTTTGTTTTTGGAAAACCGTTAAAGTACCCCCGCGGAGAGAAGCGAACTTATTTCCTTGTTTTCGAATTGAAAATGATAAACAAATCCGATATACCGATTGCAGAAACGTTGCTGGCGAGCGAACTACTGAAAGAGGAGCGAGCAGAGTTTATTTGTATTATAAGTCTGCTGGTTTATCAAACCATGTCCCCCGGGCAGTGGATTTGAGTTTGAACACAATTTCGGGCAAATTATTCACTAAAATCTGAGTTTACTTTATTTTGTTTGATGAATCACGCGCAATCACTTTTTATTTTATTTTTTGTACAAAATTGCGATAACATAGCTTTGTTTGTTGGGCTTGGACGAGACGAGGGAGACGGCCTCGGCTATGAAATAAATTTTCTTAATAAATTGTTTCCAATGTAAGCACAAGTACGAATTTATTTATCCCAAAAGTGAAGCAAGGGATGAATGGTGGTGGTGCGGTGTGCAGCGGCAACTCAGACAGGGGCAACGCAAATTTTATTGTAAACAGATAAAGATCGCACAGGAGAACTTCGAGGAAGTGAACAGGAGACGAAGGCACGAAACTATGCACACATACCAGGAACACAGAACGAGACGACGACGCAAGGAAAACCAATCGAGGTGGTGATTGGTGAGTCGAGCGAGTTTCGACTTTCGAGTGATGTTGATCTGATGAACAACAGAAAAATTCTCCCCCAGCCGATTTTATTATTCCTACGGGGCGCGTTTGTTCAATTATTGTTTCTTATTAACAAAAAAGCAAGCTTGCCAGATGTTTTCGAGGAACAGCAAGGAGAAAAACCCAGGCAATCTTTCAGGACGACTCCTGGTTTTGAGTAAAAAGAATGGAAAAACAGGAATAAATAGCAAGCAAGAACCAAAAAGAGGAAACACCACACTGTTGTAGAGAATTTTTGCGCGTATGTAACGACGATAACGAAAAAACCAACGAGCACAACTCGAACTCACAAACTGCGACTGTAGAACTTTTAATTCAAAATATAAACAAGATAACTAATGTGTGTTTATCTTGATAAAGGCTTTTGTTGTAATTTTCTTTTATTTCTATCTTCTTGAAATTCAGCAATTTTACACGACTGACGATTGAGGAAGTGCACGACCAATTCAAATCAAGGCAGCAGACGCAGAGGTAAAAATTGACTGAAAAAATGATGGGGAAACTGAAAATGTTTGTTCGCGAAGCGAGAGTGAAAGAAAAAGACAGCATTTAAGAGAGAAATGTCAAGTAGTACTCTCTTGTAATTACTTACTGCCGATAAGGAAGTGTGATATGACAGCGCTGATAGCAAAATGGAGTGGAGACCTTTAAGGTATGTTCTCACTCGATATCTGCTTTGGAAATATTTTAGTATATCCATATACTTATAAAAGTTGCCACACTTGTGTTTTTCATGGGGAACATCTAGCATGTGTTGCGAATTGACCAATTCACATTTATTATTGTATAGAAACCTATATTAGTGTAATGTGCCAGCATTTTATATTTCGATGAGTGTACATTTTAGTTTGTAACTAAAAATATACAGTAGGAAGAAGAAGAAAGTGGAAGAATTAAATACAATAAGAGAGATATGTTATATTATTTCTGACAATAATAGCCGTGTTTTATTATCACCAATGATCCATATAGATTAAAGCCTAGTACGTAGATCGAGACAAGACAAATTTTATCTTTACAATTTTAATCTCTACAAAACTTTTCCAAATGTCGCGCAAAAGTTTAAATTTGGAGAGATAAAATCTAATTTAATGTGTTTTGTAGTGTATCTCTGGAACGGGTTGTCTTACAAAAGTCGTTCATACCTTTTTGGAATCTCCTCTCGATGCTTTCAAGAGAAGCATCAGCACCTTTTACATAAAACCAGTTTTAATAAAAATCACTTTCGGAAATACGGTGGCTGTCAAAATTTGTTCCGCAAAATAATGCTTGTATCATTCTTTTTCCTGGTTTAGTGGAGACATTTTGTACAGCAATGCACAAAAGTATGAATTTTGCGCGCGAACTGCGTACTGCTCGGAAAAATATCCAAGACAAAATTTGTCCTAGGAAAAAAATATGTATGGGGGACAAAATTTTTCCCGATCTGCATACTAGGCTATAATATGGAGAAAAAAACAAAAAATTGGCGTATACGAACCTTATATAAAAATAAACTGTACCTTTTTAGAAGAAGAAAAGGTGAAGCAACTTCTCCCCCATATTTGTAAGGCTTTTAACTTGCGATACATGCATATGTGTGTAGGTATTATGCAAGCTTTGTAAGACTAGTAATTTTGATCAAATTTGAGACTTCAATCATATGAATGACGAATAAAGTGGGTCTTGTCTATTTGTGTACAGATCAATTTTCTTTAAATACGGTATCTAGCTTTTTTTTCGAAAATGGGTTATTTATAAGGTATAGTCCCATAAAATTATATTTTTTGTTTCAGATAATTTCGTGTCGATAATTTCTTCCAAATATTAAACATTTTGGTGATTTGGTCACGGACAAAAACTTTCTGTTTAGAAATCACAAATTTGAAAATATTTAAATGTGGCACTGTTTTGGCTAATGAGAAGACTATACCACGGAAAAAACCCTGGTATAGATACTACGCTCATAACATTTTACTCGGCTGGTATTACCGAATAATAATCATAATCTAAATTTGTGTCTACAGGATTTTTATGAAGGGTTTTTTCAATTAGGGTGGGTAGATGTTCAAATAAAATGAAACGAGCTGTGTATGAGGCATCCAAAAAATTTTTTGAAAGGCCCATATTTATGGAAAATGATATCGTTAAAATACCCATCTCGGCTTCTTAATGTTGCCTGATCACAGTGGTTTCAATTACCTCTTCCACATAGATTCGGTTGAATTTGAGCGATGGCCTGTGACTATGTTCACTATAAAGATATCAGTTACTTGCGGTTTATTTGCATAGACCTTCGACTTCGGAAAGTCTAGCGGAGTCAAATTGCATGGCCAGTTCACGTCACCTCTGGGCTCGACATTGACGGTGATACTGCATCATGAACGTCGTTTTCGAATAAAGTACAGACAAGTTCGATCTTGTACGGATATAGACCCAAATTCCGATCCAAAATTCACAAAGTTGAAGTCTGCGAAAGGCCGAGTTGTTGTGCACCGGGAGAAACCAGTTCTTAGCTGATCTTGTATTCCTTCGACGGACGGAGTGTTGGCTGATTGATTACCGAACATGTCGTCTCTAATTTCGTCACCAAACGTTGAAGAGTCGACTGTGAAGGGCCACCAGGTTTATAATCAACAACAGATTTGACAGAGATGTCACCGAAAAAACATGGCTGCTACAAGAAATTCATAACTCTCTTGAAAAGTCACTGCCCAATTAATTTCCATAATTAATTGGAACACTTATTTTAAAATGATAATCATAATTTCGAAAATTTGCATTTCAATAACAATTTATTTAATAAAAAACCTCATAATGTAAGTTTATATACTCGTTTCCCGTTTGAAAGAATAATTTTAGGCATTTTGTTAGAAAACAATTTAATTTTTGGATTGACTTAGTATGTTTTCATAAGATCACACAATTACTGTCATACTACTTAAAGAGTTCACATACTTTTTTATACGTTTAAACACTTTTTAACAAGTATTATCGCAAGGCAATTTGATTCCGGAGGCACCTAAAACAATTAAGTAAGCCCACTATCTTTTGTGTATATATGTTTGTTGTCGTACGATACTAAAAGATAAAAAAAGGTATTTGATTATTTTAAAATTAATGAAATGTTAGAGGAAGTTTGGTCCTTAATTTGATTGAAATTAAAAAAAAATCATCTTTTCTATCGTCATAATAGTAAGGGTATTCATGTAACGAGATAATTTTCCGCTTTGTAGAAAGATATAACTTTCCGCAGCATGTTTTCATGAACACCCCCTAAGAAATACTTGCGTAAATGTGGGAAATATTTTGTGAAATGTCAAATTAAAAGTCAGAATCCATACTTCTTTAGTTTACGAGGTTTATTTCTGCACTTTCCGCAGAAAATTTGTGAGATAATTTTATGCGATTTGCAGAAACTTTTTCCCATACAAATTTTGACAGCTCGTTTCTGCGGAGATAAAATTATCTGGTTTACGAGGGTTTTCCGCGCTTACATGAATACCCCTAATATTTGGTTGGAAATGGAAATTGCTTCTAACTATTCTGAAGTGCAGCCTCAGCTTTAAAAATAAATGACAAAATATTGAGTTAAGAAAAGTCAAATATTTTCTATGGTTAGTGTATTCGCTTATCCTGCGGCCAATCAATATATTCTTGTAGTGGAGACTTAAACCGAAATAATTAAAAAAATACTCGACCAGTTCTGTTTAACTTAAATATAGGGTGTTCTTTTGTTAATGACTGTTTATTTCTAACCAATAATAGGTTAATATAAGTCTTCACAACCCAGTATGAAGCGATTTAATTTAAACAATGCTTCTAATGCAAAACTACACGATTAAATGGAGATATTTTCTGTCATGGTGTATACATTTCTTGTCAAATGACAATGACGAATCATAACAGAAATAATGGGTATAAAACCCACTTAAGTCACTTAAGTAAATAAAGAATGTTTTTCTTTGTGTGATATGACTAAAGGATGGGCCAAATACAAGTGTCTTTTTAAAAATGCAATTAAATGAACAGAATTAAATTGTTTCTATGTATTATGGCTTTATTAGTATTAATTATGGAACACAACGTCGTTCAATTGGCTGACTCGGCTGGTTTCACAGTAGCGCATTCTGACCTTGTAAGCGAATAATAATCTGAGATTTTTGTGCAGAATTCTCCTCAGGCTTGTGCGTAAAATGTTGAGCTGTTGAGATCGATGGCGAGTTGATGTTCGTGAATTGAGTCTCACACTCCAGGCTACAGCAGCCACATTCTCGTCTGTGTGCATCATTTCGGACAACACTTTTTTCAAAAACGAGCGGTTCGGGTTACACAGCAGTCACTTTGGAAATAATTTTTCAATATTTCCAAACGTCGCACATAGGTCAATTTTTCGCATTTATGCGGCCAAAAACATTCATCCACTTATATTTTTTCTATTGGGATTTATATGACGAAAAAAAATATAATTTTAATAAAAAACTATTTTGAGGTAAATTTAGAAATATTTTGAGGTTTTTTAATTTATAATAATAACATTTAGATATTTATAATTATTTATTTAAAAAAATTAATTTTTTTTAACTTCATTTTTTTACTTTTTTAACAATTTTTCAGCTTACAAAAAATAATAAAAATAATAATTATTTAGCTTAATTCATGATAATTCAATAACAAATTCGTCTAGTGGTTCAATGCCTCAATCGGGTTCGGTGTTAGAATCTGCTGGCACAAGCACATTTCTTGCTTCAGGGCAAAATGATTTTAAACTGGTTCGCTTTTTTGGCCTAAGGCTGCTTATGAGTGGATCGGAACTAAGTATAATATATACATTCAAATTGCACTGTTCTCTTGAAAATGTCCTTGCAAAATTTTCGCGATATATGCGAAAATGTTTATTGTGGGACTCTGCAGCTTTCTCTGGTAATTGGCCTATTGGCAACAACGAGTTTTCGATTATGATTGCACCGTGTATCAATATCTTGTGCATTGTCGGAGTCATTGGGTGCCAATTATAAAGATTGATGTATAGCTGACCTGTATCTTTGACAAATTGGTCATATTTTTGTGAATCAATTTTGTGTCCACTTGAAATGGTTTCCAATATGACCTTTTTAATCTACAGCTACGAGTAACTAATTAGAAACGAAAACTCAATGAATGAAAATGCACCTGTAAAATCTAATGGTTCTTTTTTTAATTATTTAAATGTTAGTTTCTTGTTTACTCAGCTGTTGACTTCTAGAGTGGTAGGTTGTGTGATATTGGTGCTTATACGAAAGAAATTTTAAAGGAAGTTCGAAGGTTCCGTTTAGCCACGACTCATTATTTTTCAAAAACGCCTCTTCTTTTCTATAGTATTTTGCCCATTTTTCCTTCAAAGTCGATTTAAATAAGGAAAATCTATGTTTCAAACTTTTTTATCATCCACAGTACTGCCATAGTTTGACAGTAAGCGATTTTCTTAATAATTAATTTTAGCTTCAAAATCTGGTAAATTTTGTTCTTTGTTAAACTCATAGAGGTACCTCCGACTAACAATTTTCACTCCTGATGTGCTCGGAGTTCCAACAGCAAGAAAACACAATGATTGTTTCACTATTCAGAATTTTAATTTTTTTGACCGAAAAATCTGTGCTGTTAAAAATGTCAATATTTTTGTCCTCTGCAGTCTTCCGCAGCCAATTTTTATTACATTTGTAGATGAAAAGGTTATACTTCACAATTCAAAAAGAATTATCATCCGATCTAACGCGGAAATATAACAAATTCAATTTTGAAAAGTAAAATATGGTAAAAATATAGCCAAAAAAATACCCAAAGTTTAACAGCACTAAATTTTTAGAATCATGCATTTCAGCGGAGCAAATTCTAATAAAAATAAAAAATCATACCTGAGTTATCGAAATCCATCACTATATTATTAATAACACACACAGAAATAGAAATATTGACCTTACAACTTTATTCGTCCTGTAAACTCTGTGCTAAGAAAAACGTGTACTGCGGTTAGAGATCAAGTTACAATTACACGTATTTGCAAACGGTGTGCTTTTGTGAGGTAAAGAGTAAAATTAAAAACTGGGACTATTCTCCCAACGATCGACAAACTGTTTTTTTTGTTTACCGTAAGTTTACAAAATCGACTTTTGGCCGCATAAAAGCTAAATATTGACCTATGTGCGTCGTTCAAGAGTTAAGCGACTCATTTCGTTTCGCCGAGGTATGATACTAACTTTCTATAAAGATTTAGAGCGGAAAACACCTGTCAGTGTCAAAATAACCTATCACGGCTGTTCTGATTTTCGACCGAATTGCGAAACGGAACGAAAATTGAATCTCTACGGCGTACAGATTAAAAAAGGTTGTTCTGACTTCCGACTGGATTCAATGTGCAGTGCAAGCAACTTGAAATTGAAAAAGCATTTTGGAAATCAACTGTGCTTGTTCTCATGAGCTATCAAACAAGTTTTGATTTTAATGTTGCTGACTTCAAAAGTTATTCTTTTATAATAAATTATTATTTTAAAGCATTTATTTCTTTAAAGCAATATTTTAGTCTTAACGTGATGATTGTATGTTATTCAAACTCTGAGATAAATGAATTGTTAGATTTTAAAAACACAAGAAACTTAGGTACTTAAAATTGATGCTGTGTGGTATGCTTCCTTCTATTTATTCTTGCTTAATATAATAACATAAGATTTTTTATTAGGAAACAATAATAACTTACATTTATTCATCAACCGAATCTACAATCCGACAACAAAAAGATAACTCAAATGAAATCGTTAAATATTTGGCGGATTGCACATCCGCTCATTTCGTAGAACACCCTTCAATCCGTAAAATTTCAAAAAATATGGAATGCGAAAAAAAGTACGTTTCGGTATTCGAACGAAAATCAGAACAACCGTGTATTATTTGAAAAGAAACCACTAGATAGCCCACCCTGTATACACACTGTCACAAAATTAACGGGACGGCTTGATAACTTGATATATATCCTCAGGTAAAATATTTTCACAAAGAATACAACCTCTCCTGTAGTACCTTTCAAAAATGAATTCAATGAAGGTTCTTATGACCTTTTTGATTGACGATTCCAGAACACATGTGACAATCACACTTATGTGACTTTTGCTTGTGACACCTATTTTATTGTCATTTTCACTTAAAATCCACAATTGTGTTTCCACTGTCTCTGTTTGCAAGAAAAATGAAAATTTGACTGCTGTGAAATTATGTTTACGGTTAGAAAATGAACAAATAATGAGAATTATGGGCCCTATTATGACTTCAGTCACAAGAAAAAATTGGCGAATGTGACTATTTGGCATTAACTTTTGCGAATCGCCTACTGGACATTCACATTCACTACAAATTAACACTACAAAGAAAAAGGTTATGTGTACTGACGTACGCGCGGCGCGGTAGAAGTAAAACTTCTTTTCCCTCAAGCAAAGCCTCTGTAAGATTGTAACCTATAAACGTACAAACATTTTGTATTCTAAAAACATGTCGCTGATAACGTGTCGTTTTGACATGTCACTGACAGTTGCATAGAAAATTTTTTACCCCCAACGCCGGAAAAGAAGTTTTACTTCAAAAAAGACAAGAGGTCTTTGTCTCCTTTGCAACAGGCTGTGGATGAGTTATTCAGTCTTTAACAAGCTGTGAAACTTTCGCGCAATACATTTAGACGAGTCCTCCTTAAGTGTTGCAACGACATGTCGAAGTGGAAGTAGACGTCCAAAATGCCGTCAGCTATGACATCCTCATAAGGGGATGGGAACAGCCCAACGCAAGAGAAGTATTGATGATCTGGAAACACCAGATAATTTTCTTGTCTGCATCGGTCGAAAATTAAAAAAAAAAGCAATCAGTTGAGCTGAAAAATAATAAAGATTTTGTTTTAACAAATTATCTGGAACTTAAAGTGGCTTGGAGCTATCTCGTTAACTTCTTCTCAGTTTTCACATCTCTCGTTTGCATTCTCAAGCCTAGTACGCAGATCGGGAAAAATTTTGTCTCCCATAATTTTTTTTTTCCTGGGACAAATTTTGTCTCGGATATTTTTCCTAGCAGTACGCAGTTCACGCGTAAAATTCATACTAAGGGTATTCATGTAAGCGCGGAAAACCCTCGTAAATCTCGTAAACCAGATAATTTTATCTCCGTAGAAACGAGCTGTCAAAATTTGTATGGGAAAAAGTTTCTGCAAATCGCATAAAATTATCTCACAAATTTGCTGCGGAAAGTGCAGAAATAAACCTCGTAAACTAAAGAAGTATGGATTCTGAATTTTAATTTGACATTTCACAAAATATTTCCCACATTTACGCAAGTATTTCTAAGGGGGTGTTCATGAAAACATGCTGCGGAAAGTTATATCTTTCTACAAAGCGGAAAATTATCTCGTTACAAGAATACCCTTACTATTATGAAAAATGTCTCCACTAAATTTTGCCAGGAAAAAGAATGATACAAGCATTATTTTGGGGGACAAATTTTGACAGCCACCGTATTTCCGAAAGTGATTTTTGTCAAAACTGGTTTTATGTAAAATGTGCTGATGCTTCTCTTGAAAGAGGAGATTCCAAAAAGGTATGAACGACTTTTGTAAGACCACCCGTTCCAGAGATACACTACAAAACACATTAAATTAGATTTTATCTCTTCAAATTCAAACTTTTGCGCGATATTTGGAAACTTTTGTAGAGATTAAAATTGTAGATATAAAATTTGTCTTGTCTCGATCTGCGTACTAGGCTTCATCTCCGAAAAACAAATCACTAATCAGCACTACCATTCCATAAACAAGAACAAATATTTTATATTGAAATTTCACTAAGTAATGACATTCGATGACATTACATATTCACTTTTTGACGTTGGCAGAATTTTTTCCAAAGGCGAAAGTCGTAGTTTTACCGAAATTCCCGAGCTCCTTTAAATATGAACATTCTTCGGTCGTTCCTAGCTCGTTGTTCGTTTTTATCATTTACATACATTCTTGTTGTTCCGTTTACGACCAACAACGAACAACGTACACAGTGCACAACACAGCAAGTCTAAATGGAGATGGAGCTCAAGAATTGTATCTTCTTTCCAGAATAAGAGCTGTCATTGTGACAGTTACAGAGTTGCCTACTTGACCTTTTAGTGTTCTAGACAGATTGTGTTAATAAACTGGAGCCCACGAACAATCGACAAAAAAGGATAACTGTCCCAGCTACTCATTATTATGTTCGTTAAAAATAAATCTTTAATAAATAAAACACCAAGCAAAATTATTTCTGGAATTTTTAAGAGATGTTTTCTTGTTTATCTTTATTTATTTTGTTTTCTTGTTTTGTATTTCTCACAGTTCACAACCTTACAAATTGAAAATTGATATAACCAATACTAAGTTTTTTTTGTTAAGAATATATATATATACTTTTTTTTGTTTAAATTTAATTTCATATTTTGATAAATAAAAACAAAATCAAAAGAAATTCCCCTTATTTATGCTTGAGTTTTGTATTTTGTTTGTTATTCCTGTTATTTTAGATTTGTTGTTGTTGTTCTTGTTGAAATAATAAACTTAAGAAAATTTGTGATTTATTATTTTGCGTGTTGTAAATGTGTATTGTTGTGTTTTTTTTTTTTGTCGCGGTTCTCTTTTGTTCGTAATACTTTTTGTTTTTGAATTGTGATGTTGTTTCTATTAAAATATTTTTGTTTGTTTGTTTTTTTTTTAAATATATTTGTTTGTATATTGGTAAATATATATATATTTATTATGTGTATATGATTTCCTATATAATTTCTTAATGCGGTGTTTTTTTCTTCTTCTGACCTTAGCGATGGTTTTATTCTTTTTTGCTTTACTCTTGTTATTATAGAAACTAACGTAGATATTTTAAAGTATATTTAAAAAAATCAAAAAAAAAAAAATGTTTTTCCGTTCAAATGGCATGTGGGCTTGATTTGAGTTTTATTTAAATTTAAAATATCAGCTATTTACATACATATTGTTATATTGGTAAAAAATAAATTAACAGAAACAAGAAGTCATGTTCTTTTTTAATTTGTGTGTTTTACCTGTGAATCTTTTGAATTTTCTTTGTAAGGAAGAGATTTTTTCTTTTCTTTGTTCCAAAAATCATACATACATTATTTTATACGTTTATTTTTGTTTTTTTTTTTTTTTTCTTTAATAATAGTTTAATGGATACATCGTACAATTTGGCACATTTTATACTTAAATTGTTTATCTTATTTATTTAAAAACGTGTGTGTATTATATTTTTTGTGTATGATTTTTTTTATTTGTGTCTCCCATTTTTTTTTAAATATGGATTTTCTGTGTTTGATTTTGTTTTTGTTTTTTTTTTTTAAAACTGGTATTCATAGTTATCATTATTATTCACTCTACAAAATATTTATGATTTTAAAATTTAATTACCACTAAGCTTAAAAGTAGATACGATATTTTGTTGCTTTTTGTTTTAAATAAGAATTTTGTATAGCACTGCTATATTTGGGCTTGAATTTTATTTTAGAGATAGCTAAGGTAATTTAGAAACAAATACAAATATATTTCAAATTTATAGCTGCAGTGAAATTCAGTCAATGCACCATTGTTTATTATTTTATTTTTTTACAAGAAGACAAAAATACATATTTTTAGGGGAGAACTATATTTTGTTTGATCAAGTAAAATTCTTTCAGAAAAATGATATACACTACCATCTATTGCTTAGTGCGTTATATTTTTATTGGTATACGCTTGTTTTTTTTTATTCAGATTTTTATTTATTTTTTTTTTCTCTCTTCAAAAGCTATACATTTGGCAATTTTTGGATTTTTCTTTATGTTCAAAAATATTTTATTTTTTGTTTTATGATTTGCGCGATTAAAAATATCATTATTTTTCACTAAATTCTAAACACTTAAAAGCATAAAAACACAACTATTTAAAAACGATATATCAACTACACAGAAAATAAAAAAAAATATTTAAAAGTAATCCTTTGGCTTTATATATATATGTATTTTTAAAAAGAGTATTTATTTTGCTTTTTTTTTTTTATTTTTATATTTTATTGCTAACAACTACTCAAAATATATATATACTTGATTTAAATAAATTCACTCGAGTTGAGAAGAGTGAAAATATATATATATATTGATATACAATTTTTAATATTAGGTTTATTAACTTTTTGTTTGTCATGTGCGCGAAAATTCGTGAAAATGTGCAGTTTTTATTTTATTATAAATTTAATTTTGGAAATCAATGTTTCTTTTTTTTATAATTTTTAATTTTTGTTTTCAATTAAAGAGGACAGAATTTATTTTATCAGATTAAAAATATAATTTTATTATATTTTTGTTATTATTTTTTTATGCTAAAAGTATTAATATTTTTAAAAATATTTATTTTGAGCAAAGACTACATCAAACAAATAGATGTAGAAATAGGTTTTTTTGTTTTTTTTTTGTTGTAATATTTTTAATATATTTTAAATTTAATGAACTAAGTTAATATTATGCGTGTGTTATGTACTAAAATTCTAGTATTTATACTCAATTCAATATGACAAAAATAGTCAGAGTGATTTTAAAATCTTTCTCATATTATTAATTTGTTTTTTTTTTTTATTTAAACTACATTTTGGAGATTTTTTTTGATTTGTTTATTTATTTATTTTCTTTTATTATTTCGGTTATAAGCAAAAAACAGGATTTAAGCTTATTTTGTTTCTGTCTTTCTTTGTGATTCCTCCTCATTTTTGTGCAAAAATTCTAATACTCTTTCTGAGTGAGTATTAACGATTCTTTGTTTTTTCATTGAATAAAAGTTTAAAGTATTAATATTACACTGCGGCCTTTTTGATTAGACACAAACGATATTTTTGTATTTCCATAAACCTTAATTAGAAAAAATCTTTATTTGCATTCACGAGATTTAGTTATGACTGAGCCAAGAAGAACTTTCAAGTTCTGAGAAAGTATAAATTGAATATTTTAAACAAAGGTTCATGATTTGTCGTCTGTGATAGTTATTTGGTTTTTATCTGACTTGGTGTTTATTGGATTTTAGCTTAAGAAAGATCGGATTTATTTTTCCAAGCATTCTGGGGCCTACGAAGAAAATTGCCGTAATATATTAAACGTTGAGATTAAATCAAAAGAGACTTTGAAAGTCAAATATCAAACAAGAGGGAGAAGAATATTAAAACCAAGTTCAAGAATTCAAGGATTCTCGTAAATTAATTTGCAGTAGTAGAATCTGAAACCGTTAAATCGTTAGATGCCGGGAATTTCGTTCAAATCATCTTACATAAATATATGCAATGCACTGAGTAAGTAAAACGTTTGAGTTACGAAGCAGGCCATCCAGTTATAGGAACTAACGTAAAGTTCCTTACAATGATTTATTGATGAACCAATAAGGGCGAAAAACTAACGTTTCAGGGACTAAAATTGCACAAGTCAAGATTCAATCCCGAAGAATTGTACAAATAACATTATTTTAAATAAGATATTAACTTTTTCTATCAAAACTGTATAAATTGATAAAAGTGTGATTAAATTTTCTAGAGTTTTCAGTTTAAATCTCTTCGTTTGTGTTTTATATTCAATTTTGTAAAGGAGACAATATATAATTGTTCAAAGCACTATCTTAATCCCATTTATGCAAATAAGTATCCTAAAGATTTTACGGCTTGTGGAAATATTCAAACTGTGTGCGTATGACCAACTGAATCACACTGTGTTTGTTACATAAAACATTTATATTCTTTTCAAAATAAAGAACTTGATAAGAAAATAATAAAAAAAATGAATAATGATGTGCGTTTATATTTTCTATGTATTTGTTTTATATAATTTTATTACAATTATTTTATATTTGAGCATAAGTTCAGCTTTTTGAGTATTGTAATATTTATTTCTATAAATAATACTAATTAAAAAAAGAAGTAAAAATAAGATTTTTTTTTGTTTGTCATGGTTATAAAACTAATTCAAAGTTGACTTTTTCAAATTTAGCTGCCATTAAATTAAACTAAAATATAGGAAGAAAACTAACAAACAAAAATTACTTTAAATTATTTCGAAAACAAAATAATAAAAAAAAAAATATTGTGCGCTGAAATTTTTCAATTATTGCCCTTCATAAGAAATAAAGTAGTTTAATAATCTCAGATGTTTTTTTCTATATTTTTTTTTATGAAAATATAAAACAATTATTTATGTTTAACTTTATATTTATAAAAAAAATAATAGTTATGAAAAACAAATAAAATAAAAATGACTATCTTGTGCTCTACAAGAATATTTTTGTGATTATTGTATGTTTTTGTTTTATAAACTAAATCTTAATTAAAAAAAAAAACTAAGAAAGGAAAACAAAATATAACTGACACTGCATTATACTTTTGGCTTTGCTAGTAAGTTTGTTACTTTTTACACGTGTTTTTCTTTTAGTTTGTTTAAATTTACGCAGTCATAATAAGATAGCAGGTAAAACAAATGTTTTGTTTTAATAGATTCTATTCATAGATATTGTTTGATCGCATTTTTTTGTTTTTTTTTTTTTTTGTTTAAACTTTTTTTGAGGGTAAAAGTGGTATTTTAAATCAAATCTCTTCTCTTTTATTTGTTTTTTTTTTTTTTTGGTTTAATACTCCTTCTTACACTCAATATCATTTAATTTTCTTCTGTGTCATGGCAAAAAAGTTCCTTTTGTTTTTTTTTTGTTTTCATGATGTAAATTGTGTGTGGGAAATATTTTGTGTTGGAAAAAGCGAAATTTTTTGTTTGTTTTTCTTCAAAATATATGAGTTGTCCTTAGATCTCTATGCTGAGTATTTAGTTATAGATGATGAGTATTTTAGTGTGTTGATTTAGATACGATATTTTAGAGTGTGTATGCTTAGTATGGCGTGAAACGATTGTATCCTCCACGATACATTTGTGCCTGTAAGGACAATAATGGCATTAAAAAATTTGATCAAGAAATAAAAATATATAATAATAATTACCCCATATCCGGGTACTGGTCCAATTCCATGTCCCAAGTATGGATCGGCATATTCTCTTGCATAGCTATTTATTGATTAAGGTAAAATATAAGAATTATTAGTTTTAATTATTTCGCCATAAGTTATTTAAAAATTTGATTGATATTTCTTGATTATATGAATTTTCTTGAGTGTTTTGAATCTTGAGAAAAAGGCTTGAGATAATCTTGATATTTTTTGTTTCGATCGCGGCAACTAATCCGATTTCTTTTTCTGTGAAGAAATAACGAATAATGTGATTCCCAGTGAAAAAAGCAAAAAGTTAAAAAATAGAAAATGTTAAATGATTTTTTTTAAATTATTTTATGTGTCTAGGCTTCTGAACAAAATCATAAAAAATCCTGGTGGAAGTTATAAGCTGAAAAATAACCCAAGTAAAAACGTTATTCGACCAAATCATTAGATGAATATTTTCTTTACCCAACGAAATAATTCGATTCCTAAAATTTATTTAAGAAAACTGTAATTTAAGCAGATTGTCCGAAATTGCATATCTTAAGGCTTATTACTTAAAAGGTTTATTTAAAAAAATAGTTCTCGTAAATACACTCTTATGATACTTTTGGTTGGTTTTTTAGGAGACAAAATTAAACCTTTACAAATTATACGGGTTTACAAATAACGACAAACAATTTGAAAATACAAGACAAGATAATTTTTTAGCATACTTTTGGGCACTACACTCAAATCCAGCACCCGTTTTCTGCCATCAGGGGGCCAATTATCGATGTGTGACGTTTATTTCAATTTGCAATGGGTTTAAAGGTGAAACCAAAGGCAATTTTTTTTTTATCATAGTCAAATCATTCATGTGAAGACAAAAAAGAGGTATGGAAAGCAAAATTTCAAGCTTGGGATTGCCAACAAAATATAACTTCTTTAATAATTGGAAAAAAGACTGGGATCTAGCAAACTATCAATCCTCATATTGTTCCTAGAAACATACAATTACTGAAAAATTCTTTCTCAAAGCAATTCGATGATTTGATAAAAGTTAGTCTTTAGTACGATGTCTATTATTAATTATTAATCTACTAATTATTCCCGGTATTATTCTCATAAGCAGAAACAGAAATGAAAGACATTTATCTTAACTTTTCAGAAAAAAAAATTCAATTATGACAGACAACTGACTGCATTTATCATTTAGTACTTTTAAGAACAAACTTTGACAGCTATTAATGTGTCCGAGAATCGTTTAAGGCGAGTTCATAAGCTAATGTCAAAAAATCTAACGAAAATTAGCTTATGTTTGAAAAATTTCCTTTTATAGCCACAATTGACTTATGCGCGCCAACATTTAAGAACTACCTCCCCGCTTTCATCTCTACTTCGGGTTTTGATTTTGTCAAATTAACTTTTGCGCCGCGCGTCTTTTTAATTTAACGAAACTTAACGAAGTCATTAAATAGAGGTTGTATGTGTTCGCTCGTTTTCTACAACAACAGGTGTCGCTCTTGATTGAATTTTTTTAAATTGAACGAAACTTAACGAAACGGAGCTGAACTCCATTGAAAAGAGGTTCTATATATTCAGCCGTTTACTTATATTCTCATAACCTAGCTTATGCACCTAATAGTTTGGTCTTTAGAAGAGTTATTTAGTATGCTTAAAATTAAGAAAATGTCAGACAAGGGCTCGAAACAAAACGACTGTTTTGAAATAGATTAAACGAAAAAACATAAAACATTCAGTTTTTATGAAGATTTTAAAACATAGTTGTAAGCGACTGTTTTAATTAAGCGGGTTTTGTTCCTTAAACAAGTAATGTTTAAAAGTTTGCGCCATTGGTATATATTTATGAATGTTCGGGGCTATATACTAATGTATCAACAAAGATTGACCCAAATTATACTATACAACTTTCTACTAAGGTCAACCCGCGATATGGAATTTAACTCGGGAAATGTTTCGTTCAGTCTATGTTTATATCGTCTTAAAATTGATTTAACCCAGCAAATTCTGTGAGTTAATTCTGGGTTAACTGAAGATATACATAGCCTTGACATATCTTCGCAGTAATTTTAATATCCAAATAATAATATAATATAATAATAAAGAAAACTCAATTTTTCTTTAAAACAAGTTTAAGTAGGAATTAGAGAGTGTAGAAATTAATCAACCGATTACAAACAACTTTAAACAAATGTCGAAGGCTGGGAGAAATTACAATTCCGTTTATGTTTTAACTAAGTTTTAAGATGTATCGTAATAACCTTTAAGGACTATTTACATGCAAGCAATCCACGACAGCAGAATAAAAGAAAAAATTGAATTGAATTTAAACTATTTATAAGTCTAAATTCTATACAAAAAACTAGACATAATGGTAGAAAACTGATTGAAATTAATGTTAAGATACTTAAATTTGCGTTTTTATTGCTAAAATAAGAAAAATTAAAAAAAAAATGGGTCATCTCGAATTTCAATTTGATTGAACTGTCAGAGTCTATTCGCGTTCACAATACCATCCACACTGCAAGGAATGAATTGTTCGTACGTAATTAACTAGAACTTAGCAGCAGCTGGATAGCTGTCAAAAAGTGTCGTACTTTATATTTTTTCGTGTAAACAATGTTGCTGTATAGATTTCTAACATTTGGGTGAGTTGATTTAAATGTTTTGCGAGTTTATCAAACAAAATTGATGAATTGAAGAAAGAAAGAATTATATAAACCTGAATCCAGTAGGATTACAAAAAGTCAAAAATACTGCACGCTAGGGCACATTCAATTTTTAGTTGCACAACTGCTTGGTTCGAGCAGCAAACTAAACAGTTTGTGTTTTGACACAAACTAAACGATTGCCTAAAATGAGTTCGCTATTTTGTGTAACATATAATTATATGCACCTGCGCGGACATTCAACCAAATATTTCGTCTGTTTTTTATAAGGAACCAAACAGTTGTGCAACTAAAAATTGAATGTGCGCGCCTAGCCTAAAAGTTGGCCAACTCTTGCTCCGTCTGCAGCTGTGTTCTTGATACTGAATTTGTGTGTATCCAATATTTTTAAACCTATTCCAGTTGCAGCTCCAGCTCCGTCTTCGTTGTTTTCAGCCAGTAACCCATATTTTCATCCATGTTTTTGTTTGATTTAAACGTCATTCGCGACGAATGAAGAAATGCTATGCAAACGAAACGTCAAAATGGACGAATGTTCGTTCATACGTATAGGTATATTTTTGCGTCGAGACATTTTCTTGGTCGAATGCCAATTGTATCTTTGTCGCTTCGTGCTAACTTCGTATGACTCTTTGACACTTCCAGATGTAAAAAAAGGTCTGTTTGGTTAGTTTTTTTTTGTTGCTTTTTGCACGAACCGTCATTGTTTTATGTATGCTCAGTAGAAATTTAAGCTATACAGTAGACTCGCGGTAACGTGAACTATTAAAAACCGAGCGTGTTCACGTTTGCGAAGTTGTTCATGTTTACGAAGGTGAAAATCTTTAAATTTTTCAAATAAATTAGACATTATGTTTTTACTCAAATTCATATATATTTTGTGTGTTTCGGTTTGTAAGTAGGTACCTAATTCATTATAATTTGTAAAAAAAAAAAATTATGTTGAAATCAATTAAAAAAGGGGTTGTCTTTGTCCGGATTTTCTTTTTTTTGCAAATTGCTGAACAAGGCCTTTTGACGGAGACGTTCAAGTACGCTGATATCTGTTATACTTATGTTTTCTTTTTCTGTCCATTCCAAAGATTTATTGAAAATGTTGATTGCTTCACTAGGCTCTATTCTAGTATGTGCTCTTTCCAAAATTCTGTCCTCGCTTTTTTTTTCATCCACTGGTCAAATACTCGTTCGTTTGGGTTGCGTTCGGAAGATCTTCAGTCGAGGACTAAATGCCAATCATTTACGGGATATCCCCGTTTTATAAAAACGATTCGAATAACCGACAAATGCAGAAAAGAAAACAACGTTTTGTATGTTAAATGCATTTTAAATTTGTTCATGTTATAGGGCTTTCTCAACGTGTTCACGCTACAGAGTAGTCAATGTAAAAAAAATTGTAATCACGTTAGCCGGTGTTCACGTAAGGCGGTGTTTTTGTTAACGCGAGTCTACTGTATAACTAAATTATAACTATTGAGTTAGAAAATATTTAAAATTAGGAAAAAGTTTGTTATATGCTTATAAATTGGTAAATTGTTAAGTAACTAGAATCATACTACCTTTGTATAATAAAACTTATAGTTCTATCAAGAAGACGAAAGATTGTGGCGACATCTTAAGGCTAGGGACTGCACTTGCTAGATTTGTCTCTGCTAAATTTGATAATAAAATATTCTCTTTTTTTACTACTTGTTTTGTATGTTATCCTACTCTCCACCGTAAAAGCATGCGCTAATTTCTGCGCCACCACCAGGTTAGCGTTCGCAATGCAAAATCACGCTTCATGATAATACTATACGTTATATATACAAAGATACTACTATCTTAACACTAAGGTGAATTTTGTAGTCATGGCCACACAATAAAAAAAAACTATTTTTCTTTGTTACGAGGTATTTAGATTGATGCACCGATATCTATTTAAATTTGAATTTGTTTTCGAATTAATAACTGGTATTAGAATGATTTCTTGAATATGATTTAACGGATATGCGAACGTACTATTTATAAAAAAAAATGACATTGCCACAAGATAAAATTTTAATAAATAATAAATCAAGAAGTATCAATATTCCCATTTGTGGTTTTTGAAAACTTTTTTCTTCACAAACTTACCCCGCGACTGTGGCATAGCCAGCCAAAGCGGGCTGTGCAGCTGCTGCAGCGGCAGCGTTGTACGCGCGTGCTGCTACCGCTGTATATGTGGTTGCTGCTGTATACGCCTGTTGAGCCTGTGATAAAGGCGTTTTTAACAGTGGTGCAGTTGCCTATATTTACACAAAGAAAAAAATTTGTTTTCTAAAATTCATTTTTATATTTTAAATACATTTTTTTTTTGTCGGTTGTTTGTTATTTCTTTGGTTTGGAGTATCAAATAAATAGCATTTTAATGGAAAATGAAACTACAATGGATGAGAGAGTAATAGGAAAAGAAATGTGAAAGTCAAACGATTCATCCTTTTTTTTTTTTTGAATTTATTTTTTGCCAGGGAATGAAAAAAAAAAAAAAACAAAAAATACAAGGAATTCTAAAAAAACAATGAAACATATTCCACACTATGCAACAACATAAAGGACATAGCGTGAAGAATAAAGGTATATGTGAAAATAAAAGAATTGCAAGAGCAGTCAAAGGAACCAAAACCACTGCACGAGTTTGTGTTATTGTACTTTTGTATTTATTTTTTAACGTGCATGCTATAAAAAATATTCGCTAGAGCTATTAACAAAAAACAACACACACTTTACCTAAAAAAAAAATAAACAGAAACTGGGGAGAACAGGAAATTAACAACTTGAGCTCTATTCACAATGAAAACCAACAACAACAATAGTAAACAAAAGTCAGGAAGAGTGTTTTTCTGCTATTTCTCTGGAGATATACAATTGAAAAACTCTGCCGGAAATTTATTTCTATAAATTTTCCAAGAGAAAAACACTCCGGGAATTTTTGTTTTGCTTATATACTTTCAGTTTATACACCGAGAAATGTAAATTTAACTCAAACTGAAGCATGAAATCTACAAATTTATTATTATTGTATAATTTTTTATCCATACAATACACATAACACATCTTCCATACAAACGCAATCACACACATACTATCTTCTTGCAAAAAAACATACAAATCTACCATTAAAATTTCATTTAACATTAACACTTAAATATAAATTTAAAAAAAAATATTCAAACTGTTGCTGTTAATTTGCACGAAATTACAAAACAAAACACAAAAAACAAAAAAAACAATTCGTAGGTTATGTTTCAATTTGGTTACCAAAACATTTTGAGGAACCTGGATGCGGTTGATCGAATGTGGATTACTGTTTAACGTTGTCACTGTGCGGCGCTGTAATTTGAATTTCGAACAATTGTTTTTTAACCGTTTTCAAATTTGTCAATTTGTTTTTTGTTTATTAATTGTACGATATATTTATGTATGTTATTAATAATTTTGGAAAAAATTGGATTTCAGTAGTTTGGTTATAAAAAGAAAAAAAAAACAAAAAAAGAAATAATTACCGGATGTCTGTGTTCGGAATAGGAGAGCAGAAATTTTTAGGATATATCAACGGTTGATTCGATTTTGCTTCTTTTTTTTTAGTTTGTGTAGTCTTTGATTACGAAAAAAGGTAGTGGGTCACAGAACGTGCTAAGATATTTTTTGATTTATAAGGAGACTTTTAAATAAAATATGAAAGGTCGTACAAATACTGAGCCAAAACCTGCTGAAAAGGAGTTAATTTTGCGATCGGTTTCTATCAAGTCAACACCTTAAAAAAGATCTGCAAATATAAGCCTTTCTACATTGAAACGTAGTAAAAAAACTTAAAAAAAACATCCACTAAACTCATAAATGATTTAAATTTTATTAAAATTAAACTACAGGGTGCGTTTTATGTTCCAAGTCGATATTTCTTTTTGCAATCATTTTTAAATGAAATGCAATTTGTAATTTTGATTGATTATATTGTCTTTCACATTTTGTTTGGAAAATAATGTCGTTCAAGTGGGGTCCTCTTGGGCAAAGTTGCGGTCTTTTAAGCACATTTTGCAGAACAATTTCGCAGACTTCTATTACAATTTCAGCAATTTCGTTTCTTATGTTGTCCGTAAGCATCGAGGCTCTGGTTGGTTTGTAGATGTAGAACATTCCCTTCAAGTTCCCCCATTAGAAGAAATAGGGAGGCGTCAAATCAGAGGATCCTAAAATTCACATCGTAGCATGAGCTGTGTGATGTGGAACCATCCTGTTGGAACTAAATGTTCTGAAGGCCTAATTGATCCAATTCGGTTTTTAGAAAGTTTTCCAACATGTCCTGTCATTCCGCCACCGGCCCAAATGGCGCACTATACAGTCACTGGTTTTTGGTGTATAAATCGAGGGCTTACAGGGCCCCAACAGCGACAATTCTTTTTATTAACAAATGCAGCCAAGTCAAAATGTACTTCGTCACTCATAGTGATTTCTTGTATTTTTAGCATTTTTGAAAAATTATTTAAATAAAATGTTTTAGTAATTTTAAAACGTTGTTGCGTTAAATGCTCCATAGTAAATTGTGTGTGTTTGACAGTCGTAATGTCAAATGCCAACTCACAAATTTTACTGAAAAAAAATGGCAACCAAATCAAATCAACCTGCAACATAAAACGCACCCTTTAAAAATTATTTTTGGTATATTGGTCTGTCGTTCTATCTTCAGTTTCCTGAGATTTTTCTTTTGTAGTGTCCAGCCATGTGGTTAGTGTTACATATGGTTTGGAGCGGTATATAGTATTTTGAAACATTAGAATTGGCGAATCCATCATTTATAGAGACTTACAGTTCATACAGATTCTTGAACGTGTTTTTCCGAAATTTGGTGAAATTCTTGGACCCTAAAAATAGTCTTTCTAGCTGTAGAAAAGTATGAAATTGAACTAAATTTGATTGGCTTCTCTACTCACTAGACTTAAATTGCAGATGTAAGAACCTATGGGAAAGTGCCATATTGATTTTAAAAATGGCCTTGAATGTCCATTCGGTTTTGACATTTGGTAGGGTTGTTACAGTCTCTAAGAGTCGGTTAGATATACACATTAAACTAAAGCATTACCGCTACAGAAGACACCATTGAGATCTAATCATTAAATTCTACGCAGTTTTTGGTTCCACATTTCATATCATACACTGAAGTTCTAGATCCACATTCGAAGAACAAGGACGTGAATCTGGATCTGGAAACGAATATGAGAAGCTGAAAACATTGTCGTCAGCAAAACTAATTTAATAGATAAGAAGTTTCTGACAAAAGCTCGTTGATGAATATGAGAAAGAGAGTCGGAGACAAAACGGAGCCCTGTGGTACACTACTGTTTATTTTATGAATTTTAGAATAAAAACCGTCTAACACAACTTAAATTGAGCGGTCCGAAACTTAATTTTTAATCCAAAGAAGAAGAGATTCATTAATACCAAATGCACAAATCTTACTTTCTCCAAAACGAAGTAAAGATTCTCTATTTTAATTAATTTTAAAATATTTTAAATCAAACACGTTCGAAACTTTCTTAGCTAGATGCGATTTTGTGTCACCATCTAAAGAGTATCTTAATAGAACTTAAAGTTTCTTTTAAGACCAAGTTCAGTAAGTTCTGAGATCCAACACTCTTGTTCTTATAACCCTGACATAAAATCTCACGGTAAACAAAAGTTAAGAGTACCACTTCACTAAAAAAATGTAAAGCATATGCTGCCATGGGTATATTCAAAACTTGAAACTCGGTTTATGAAAACAATTTTTTTTTCTGTGTACTATGGAAATATTCGTTTAACTTTTTCCTGTTTACTACAAAAACCATCACGAGCTTGGTTAAAAAATAAATTAAAATTTCTATCTCATAAACCCGTAATAACTAAAGCATTCACTTTTAATTTAACCAAAGTGAAGAGTTCCCATTAATGACATCGCAGCATATAGCGTAGAGCATATCTCGGGGATAAAACTAAAATTACAAAGCTGACGGATACATAAATGTGTGCGAGTGTATTTAATTTTATGCCACATGTGGCAGAGATGCACTCTTGCAAATTTAGTTGAATGGAATTAAAAATAAAAAAAAAAAAGAAAAAATTGCTTCCGTAGCCTCGGTTGCAGTTTTTCATTTTTATAATTTTATGGAAATTATTATATATTTTAACGTTCTGCTGATGATGCCGTAAAAAAAAACAACATTCTATATCACAAACAAAAAGCAAGGCCTCAAGGGTTGTTAGTTCACAGGTCACCGCCATACTCATTTTTATTTTTTTTATTTAATTATTTTATTTTTTAAAAGATACATTTATATCTTAAAGCAAAATCAAACCAGTCCGTTAAGTAAATTGTTTGTGTTTTACACCCAGAGAAGTAGAAATGTTCATGTATAGTAGGAATGTATGTATATGTATTATAAAAAGCTAAGTATATAAATATTTATATGT
This sequence comes from Philhelius festivus, assembly GCA_963931855.1. Classification (NCBI taxonomy): domain Eukaryota; kingdom Metazoa; phylum Arthropoda; class Insecta; order Diptera; family Syrphidae; genus Philhelius; species Philhelius festivus. The sequence continues at coordinate 210,587,675 of OZ007556.1, forward strand.
ATATTAAAAAAATAGGAAAGTGACAAAAATATCTACTTTGTTTTATGAAAATATTTTAGATCATTCTCTAAAAAATATACAATTTAAAATATGAAGTTATTATCTACTATTTATTTTTTTGATTTAGTTTTTTTTTTTAAATTTGTATCCATGTGTTCAAACGAACGTTGCACTAGTTTTAAAACCACAACCAAAAAACAAGAAGTATTAATATTTATATATATACGAGTATGTATCTATATATCTTTCTTATGAATGATTTGTGATGGCGGATGATGAATTTTTATTAATTTCACATACAATTTACTCATAGAAAAACAATACAAGACATTAAAAACAAAAAAAAAAAAAACTAGCCCGTATTCACCATCAATGCCAAAATCTAATGATATTATTTAATAATTTTATTTAATGATTTAAACAAAAACAAATTAGTTATTAGTTCGAAACTTAAATTTGTATCAAGTTCCTAGAATCCGATTTTTCAGAACTACCAATTTCAAAGCAAAATTAAACTAGTTTTATGTATATTTATTTATACAGTTAAATTTAAAAAAAATATTAATATTAATTAAAAAGTTTTTGTAAAAAAATATTTAAAATTACATTTAAGATTGTTGGCTGTGCGGGTACCTCCGTGACCGGTTTGGCTGCCTGAAAGAAATATTTATTTTTTTTTTCATGGAAATTCTTTTTGTTTGTTTTCTTTTTCTTATACGTATATAAACAAATTAAAACAGGACGAAAGGACCTAATTCTAAAAAAAAATTATCAACTCTACAACAATTGAAATAAAACATAAAGATACACTAACTTTAAGTACAAATATGTTATATAGTTTACAGTCGTTAAATATTGTTTTTTTTTTTTATTTTGTAGATATAAGTATCTACGAGTATATGGAAATATTTGTATGCAAAGATTACCTGGAAGCGAAGGTTTGGATCAGCTGTTGCAGCGGCTGCGGCTAAGAATGGATCATAGTACATGCTAAATGGAGAGAAAATAAATAGAAAAATTAATTTAGTAACAACAACCCAATCAAATTCATTATTGAAGTAAAAAAAAAATCGAGAGCGTATCGGCTAAAAGCAAAATTCAATTTATATCCTTTTCTTATCGCAGGGATTCTTAAACGTATCTTAAAGATTATACGAACAAAAAATAGATATCTATGATTGCATTTCTTATCCCTCAACTAAATTATGATACTTTATTCTTGTTTTTTTTTTTTTTTTTTATTGATACACTCATACATATTTTACGACAGGGCTTTAGGGACTTTCAAGTCTAAGGGAGACAAAATTCGTGTTGGTATTATAGGCTAACATTTTGATATTCAATGTGAATATTTTTTTGGGATGGGCGGAATTATCTCTTTTGTATGCTTGGATTTACGTAAATTTTTTGAATTATGATTGGATTTTTTTTTATTCAGATTTGTGTATTTATTTGAGGAAAAGATTTACCCAGAAAAATATTTTTGTTGTTTTAGTATTTTTCCGCTCATAAGATTAAAATATTCTATCGTTACTCTACGGAAGAAGACAAAATTTGAATTTAAATTTTAGTGTTTTTAAGAGTTAGTTTATTAGCACGAAGATTAGATTAGATTATATTTTGAAATATATTATATATCAAATTTCTTTGCGAACATAGACACCATTTAATATATGTTTCAATGTGGACGTACAAATGGTTGACTTATTCACTTAAATTGAACCCATGAGAAATCTTTCGGGTGTGTTCAATAAAACATTACCACCAACAAAATACATGGATGTGTTCAAAATGCAACGCTATATACATTTTTGTTTTAATGGACTGCTTTTAAGAGCCGGTTCAATTTCACTATAAGAGTTTTGAGCACGAGAGGTTTTGGACACTAAACGCATATAAAATTGCATTCATATCGGATTAGTGTCATGTCTGAACAATTCATATTAGGAAATATCCACTATTAGCTGAAAAGTTGACTTCTGGAAATAATCTACCAGGCAACTATTCTGTGTCGAAAAATTTGAATTCGACAGGAGTTATTTGGGAATTTTCCACTTGGTAAGCAACTTTTAGTTGTTCCCTTAGGCCAGGCGCGCTTATTCAATTTTTAGTTTCGCAACTGCTAAAATAAAACATATGGGCTTATATGGGACACCGCGCACTTAGAGCAACTCAATTGTAGCAACTAAAAAGTTTGTGTTTTGACACAAACTAAACGATTGCCTTAAATTAATTCGCAACAGTTGAGCTGTTTTCTACAAGCGCAAGAGAGAAAAGAGTGTGAGCGTGATTAAAGAGTTGCCAGTGCGCGGTACTCTATCAACTGGTGATTAAACTATTTGATTTCGATCACAGTTGCCAGTGCGCGGCTAGCCTTAGAGTTGATAGGATTTAATATGGGATCTGCCGCTCAACATCGGCCTTTCTGTAATAGACAGTTGAGCATTACATAATGTAGACCTTAAGTCCATAGGAGAATGGAAAAAGAGGTATATATGTGCATCTATCATAAAACGCACCTTACACAATTTCCAAATTAAGGTATCGATTCGAGAGAATCGAACTAGTATTTTTCAAAACACTGAACATAGCTCAAGTTTGCATGCTTTTATTTTACTAAAAAGTAAAAACATGGAAGTTATGTAACAATATCATCATCATTATGTCCTGTAATCTCGGGGCATAGGACACCCCGAGTACTCTACCCTATGGACAACTTCCCGTGCTAGAAAGTGGTTAACGCTAACGCCTAAAAGGACTGAATGGATGCCGGGATAAGTGGACAAGCGTTACTGCTCAGGGCAAAAACTTATTGTTGCGATAGTTAAAAGCCCACAAACCTATAGTGGGCGGCTACAAACGGCGTCTGTTTTCCCATGGTGGGCGACCTAATCATTTATGGTTTTGGCCATACAAAGGGTGGGTATGCCTGTCGAACCGGGAGAAGTAAATGCTATTCGAAAGTTTCCATTGAAATTTTTTGGTATTGTTCAAAAATTTTGCAGAGGAATTGTGCTGACATTTCATATGAATTAACGATCGTGGGATTCACGATATCAGAAAATTTTCACAGAAACCAAATTGCCCTCGGGAGTCATTATATGCTTTCAAAGGATTCTGGCTCCGTTAAATTGAGATCGATCACTCAGTGCATCGTTTTCTTTTGAAAGTTTGGAATTCTTCTTTTGCATTCCTTTCGCAAAACTACTACTTCAAAAGTTTTCGATAGGCTTTTCAGATCATTTTCCCCTGAATCTGTTTCATAAAAGAGCACATGTCGTATAGACAACTGCAATCCGAAAATTATATTATTATAAAGTCATCCAGCTGCTGTTCAGACACAAATGACAATAGGCATTTTTCTTTTTTTTTAAATTCAGAATAGAGCTCTGAACATAGTCCCAGTATGTTCAGCATTTTCTGAACATCCGCTCAACCAAACGTGCTCTGAGCGCTATGAGTTGTGTTCAGAATAGAGCTCTGAACATAGTCCGAGTATGTTCAGCATGTTCGGAACATCCTCTCAACCAAACGTGCTCTGAGTTGTATTCAGAATAGAGCTCTGAACATAGTCTGAGTATGTTCAGCATGTTCTGAACATCCTCTCAACCAAACGTGCTCTGAGCGCTCTGAGTTTTGTTTGAAACACACCTGAACACTTATCTATCACCATTTTTTTTTTTAATTTCCACCTGTCAAATGTTTTTGAAAGGCATTTAACTCTGTATGCTCAGTTATTTTATTCTCTCATAGAGCGCACTCTGAACACGCTCAGAACATGCTCAGAACGAAAAAAGTTAACTGACGTTAACTGAAGCACATAAAATCTTTATTCGTGCTCACTGCAAAAAAGTAATTGTTTGCATCGATATCTCTTGCAAACTCATTCTATGTGCATGGTGTCGGTACATAGTTCATAAATGTTAACGCTTTGATGTTAAACTACATGCTCTGAGTCTCAGTTAAACAATGACCCTACATTATCTAATGCAGTAATGCAGCTGTCATGAGTTCCAAAAAAATGACTTCCATTGAACATGTATTTTTTTGGTTTAATTCAGCTGTCAAAATTTGACATTTTAAAACCATTCATATTGATATTTAATAAATACCAAATAATTTCCATTAATTAATGTGGCACTTGACAAAATAAATAATGTATAGGTATTTATGGAAGCATAATTCGAGCAAACAAAAAATATTTCTTTATCATTTTAATTGGTATTGTTTGAAGGTTTTTTCAACAAGATGTGTCATTTGTCAACTTTCTAAAATTCACCCACCTGGTGAGTTGGTGTGAATTATTTTAGTATATAAAATCAGTAATAACCCTACAATATGATGGAAATTAATTAATTTTCGTTCACTGCTTCGCAATATTCCGATAAATAAAAATTTTTCCATAAAAATATCCGCCCCTAGTAAACCAACGATGGGAAATTATTTCAACAAACGGAGAGAGAAAAAATCCCAAAAAAACCTTTTTTAATAATTGAATATAAATCCATAAGGGCGTAAAGATACATCAAATTGATTGTTAATAGATGGTAGAGAATGCTACTGACAGCAATGAAATATTTCCATTTTTTTGACGAGTTCCGATTGTTGTTTTTATTCCATTGTATTTATATTTGTTTCTGCTTAATGTTTATTTGATGTATTCTTTTGATCGAACAGAATGGCTGTTGTTTAATAGCAAATATTGCTTTAAATGAAACTTTTCATTTTAAAATACTCAGAATTTTAATGACTATTCAATTTATAAAGGCAAAATTTCTTTGTTCAAATACATGAACATGCCATTTGGCTTTTTTGGGTAAGAATAATTCTTTTCCATTATTTGAAATACGATAAAAAGTCGTCAATTAAAAGTCGTGCATGAGCATTTTCTTTAATTTTTAATGAGATTTATTTCTGTGGGAATGTTGAATGTTAAAAACTTGCCTGTTTCAAAAATGAACACACATTTTTTGATGCCGCTCGTTTTAACGGTCTTTCCATTGGGCTCAATTCACTAACTTATTTGTAGGACATAACAGCAAATGTCAAATGTATTAATAATTTTGACAAATAAAAATTAAAAAAAATGGTTTTTGCTCTATAATCATCGATGCAAAATCATAATTATTATAACTTAATTTTGATATCAAAGAGAATCTACCCAAGTACTTTATCTCTTATATATTTTAATACCACTGTAACATAATTATTTGAAAAGAAAAAAGAATAAATCCATCTACTTTCGATGTGAACTGTTTGAATTCAACTTGAAGAACCTTTTCTTCTTGAACAAAACAAACAGGACCAACAAAACAAAAATGATAAAACAACCTACACCATCATCTCCTTTAGAAAATTTTTACAGCCTTGGGCAGCAAGAAGGACTCAAACTACTAAAAGATAAATCGATAACTTAAGTAAATGTCTTTCAATTTATTATACTCTTAGGCAAAAGGGTCTATCTTTATTGCCATAGCAATGTTAGAGGATGAATCAACTATTTTCTACACAAAAAGATAATTCTAACAATATTATTCGAAGAAGAAAGTTCAACTATAGAGAGGATACCTAAATACTATTATGCGAACATTCAATTTAAAATGAAAGCTTGATATTTTTTTTGTTTGTTTTTTTGCAGTAAAAATCATAGATGGGGTTTTATATAGTTATAGTATTGGGTTGGATATTTTCAGGTTCCAAGAGAAACATAAATGCTTGCCAAATGGAAAAGGATTATAATTTGATAGACAATTGAAAATATTGTTAGATTACAGCTGCAAGCATCTGATGGACTACTTAAAAGATATTCTGTATACGAGTATAAATGTGAACAGTGCTCGAGATAAAATTTCAGAAACACGCATAAACTATTTCAAGGGCAAGAAACGATGTTTTAAAATTTGATGAAGTTGCCCAAGTAAGCGAAAGACAGCTCTTATCGTAAAATATTCAAACTCGAAATGTTCTTAAAGTAGGCAAAAGCAATTTTGTTTAAAACTCAACGAAACGGAAAAGGTTATGGTGACCATATTTCTGGTTGAACGAATGTTAGTATTCGTGTACCAATTTCCAAAAATTCCAGTATTCTCCTCTTACAAAAGCATCATATACTGCTTCTACTTGCTTTCTAGAATAAATATTGAAATATCGAGTAAACCAGATTTGTTAATCTTATTTTTCTCTATTTATCTCCAATGATTAGGCAACTTCGTTAAAATTTTGTTAACATGTCTTTCTAATAAGTTCAAAGGAATACACAGAGAACACTAAACAAATATATGGCTTAATAAAAAAAAAGGTATCAATTTTTAAGTATTTTTGACTTTTTTTTTAAACCCATAACTTACAACTTGAATACTACGTATGTTCTAGTCGTGCATTCTATTTAAAATTCGCTCCTTGCTTTAATTTAACTTCTTGGTTTAAATTTCATTTTTCAAAATTTCTATATCATAAAGAAGTATGTACTTTTTTAGTTTCTTTGAAAGATTTTTAACTCCCTAAACTATTGAAAAGTCTCAGCAGAAGCTCTAGGTAACATCAATTCTGTAACTGCCTATCTGAAGTTCGCAAAATAAATGCTGGGTCCCTCAGGGCTCTGTCTCGTCTCCGATTCTTTTTGTCATATTCATAAAATATCTTTTATCTTAAGGAACTTGGTATCACCAAAAAGATTCCAATTATTCGTATGAGCCTCATTTTGTTGAAAAACCAAATATTAAGCATTCCAAAAAATAAAATGGTAAGACAACGAAATACATATTTTTCTTTTGATCTGGCAAAGCCGAAAGCTGGAGAACAATTCTCAATTCTAGTTTTTTTTTATAATTCACACGCGCTCAAGTGTTTATTGTGAGAACCTTATAATGTTGAAAGCAAACATAGCACCAGCCATGGAATAATTAGGGGGCGGGGGGAGGAGTTACAGAAAGGTCGATGAACACTGACCTTGAATATTTGCAAATTGAAATGGCAAGGGAAAACAGTTCACCTTTAGTCTTTAGATGGTAGTTGTAGCTATTATTGAAAACTTCAATCTTTAGACGTTTAGAAGGCAAAGTCATTGATTTTGTTGATGAGAAAATCAACCTTTTGGCTTCAATAATTTTTTTAAATACGAAAAATTTATTCCGACCTGAATTTCGTGTTAATTATAAAACGAAACTTCTGTAACTAGTTACGATTTAATTATTTTTTAAACAATTTTGCTTCTTAGAAGGGTATAATAGCATATAACTGATGAGCCCAACTGATGTGCCTGGCGAAACGTATTTTGTCTTAAGCTCGCAAAAAGCTTTCAATGGAATAATAAGTATCGGTTATTTTCAAAAATTTCCATACATTCATTATACTCTATTATACAAAAGTTGGACAAATAATTTTCGTTGGGTTTTCAATTAATTGAAAGCACAGCAGAAACCTTAACAACATAAAAATAAAAAAATATGGCGTAAGCTTTTTTGATTTACTCGCGATTATTTGAATTTTCTTAAAATTATGTCATTTACTTCAAAATCCTTAAGCCAACTTATGTTTACATTTATTTTTATTCTTGTGGAATCTACATGTGGAGGCTCAGGAACCTTTTAAATTCTTTTCTTGGCGTTTAAGCCAGTTTAAAATTTTACAATCTACAACATACGAAAAGGATTTTTCAGAAAAAAAAAATGCATATAGTTCTGATGCCAAATACCAAGAAAACATAAGCTTGATCTCGTTTTTCAGAAGTGGCAACTTCAGCTCCATTTTTCAACGAAAAATTAAGTTAAATTTAAAAATCTGTGCACCAGACCAAACTAAGGAACCTTAAATAATCTAGTCTTTTCAGGTTTCCGATAATCCATAATCTTTTAGAAAGGTTTACTCAAAAATTACAATCTTTGACGATAGGCAAAAAATTCTTAAGCTATTTTCCGTAAAATGGAATTTAAGATTCTTTAATAATTTGCAAATCAGCATCAAATTACTTTGAATAATACGGCTAATATTACAGACAGCCATGCGGCTGCTAAAGCCATTAATACTAGTACATCATCCTCCAAATTGGTCCAGCAACGCTGGAATTAACCTGCTAGCCTCAATATTAACCACAATATCACTATTATCTGAGTTCCGGGTCATTGTGGCAATAATGGTAATGAACAGGCTGAGAAGCTGGCCAGGCAAGGATCATTTCTTCTAACTCACATTCAACAATCAAGTCAACATTCCGCTCGGACATATGGAGGGCAATATTCTCTCAATTTTTCATAACGAATCAAAACGTAGGTAGAGCTATTTAACTACCTGCATTATTTATAAAAAGATTTGGCCAGTCTATAATAAATCACAAATGCTTGATCTGATATGCAGACCCAGGCAAGACATAACCAGGATCGTTACTACCTGCAGCGGACACTGGCCTTGAGCCCGATTTCGGACGTACAGTTAAATTCAGGGATTCTTTCTTTAGTCACACGACACGAATGGGGAATGATTTAACCGACTATATATTTGCCTTCTATTAAAATATAAAGACATTCAAAACCAATGTGCATCGGTATTTCTTTTTAAATCCACTTCCACTTTCCTATAACGCTCGCACTGTGCTCAAACATTTCAAGGGTGTTCCTGTTCATAAACCTTTTAGTTCGTAAAAATTATAAAACAAGAAAATGCAGCGAAGTTAGGCATTCCTCACAACACTAACTGTCCTAGCTGTAGAGACTAGCGGGAAAAGGAAACAGTCCTCCATTTCCTCCGCAAATGTCCTACTCTGGCCAAATTGACGAAATTGACGAACTTTCGGAAATGAAGATCAAAGACTCTATCTCTTATCTCAACGCAATGAAATGGCTCTAGGACGAACTTCTGTAACTTGTGTGCCGTGCTTTGGGTTTGATTCTTTAGATCCCGAGCTAGCCGACTGAGAGCTTTGACGGAAGTTTACAGTGCAGGGGCCGGATGATCACTCAGTCGGATTGGCTAATGTTTTAGCACCATTCAATAAGCTGCCTAGTTTAGTACAGTGTAGATGGTGTCGTACGAGTGTGGTAGTCCGGTTGAGTGAGTGATCCATATTCCGGATGATTGTGCAAAAGCAAACACACTATAAGAGACATCAAAACCTACTAGACCTTCTTTTTGAACTCAATCCAAGCTGGATGACTCCATGAGAATGTCCAAAATTTCTCATATCAATTCTATTCAAAGTTTACCACGAGTTAAGGTATCAAAATGGCACACTTCAAGGGTATTTGGGCCAAAAGGCTAGACTGCCATTGGTCGCCATTTCTGCCTACTTAGCTATTTTCAAAATTGTATCCTGATTTGTAAATCAAAACAATATTAACTTCTATTTTAACGAAAAATTTCAATGCTGACTTAAGACCTTTTTGCCTAACGTCCAGAGTATTAAAATGTATGGAAGCTTGTGTACATTAAAAGAAAAACTGAGGAAGGTTAACAAGGAAATAATATCCATTCACTTTGAAGGTTTTCAAGTTCTCAAAATAAATACGAAATTAATCCTATTTAATTTCTTAGACAAAAGTCTTAGTATGATTGGTAAATAAAGATAAATAACTTTTTCTTTAAAATTGATCAAATTTTAAAACTGTTTCTTTATGCACAAACTTTGAATGCATAAAACGAAATCGATAGAATCTGTTAATTAATAATGGGATAAGTAGATTTTAGATTAGAATTACTACAATTAATCAAAAAAGTCCTATGTGTGAAAATAGTTGGATCAACTGCGTTCAACTATTTTTGTTTAGTGAATAACAAATTAACATCCTCATCAAATAGTGTTAATATTTTCTTAATTTAATATTGAGCGACGTTATGTCAACTTAAAATTCAAATATAAAAAAATTGTTAGTGTTGAACGCACTCAAGCCTTGTGCATTTAATTGAATAATACATTCAATCGTTGAATAGCCCTGTACGCTGTTTTGGGATTTGTTTTTGTGATCTTTTATTCTTACAGTTCATACAATTTTTACTAGGAAAGTTGAAACAAAAAAAATTGGGTTGTTTCATTTAATGTACAGATGCAAAGCGATGTGGGTAAGGCAGTTCGACTTGACGCCATTTTTGTTTAATTCATATTCATACCATATTGGTTAGTGTAGGGTATGTTATTCAAAAGTTGGCACTCTTTTTGTTTTTCAAAAACATGTTTGGAATTTATGAGTGTTAGACCCGTGTTTTTGTGTGGTTTACCTGATATAAATTCAAATATTAAAATTAACTATTGAATTGTTATGCAAATGCTCAAACAAATTCACAACTACACATACCATACAATACAGTTAAAAGGAAAAAAACTATGTATTTCATTCTTAACCATAAATAAAAAAAAAAAAACAAAATAAAATTAATTAAAACAAAAAACAATAAACTTTCCTATAACATGCCCAAAAGCACATTTTCAGTATCAGTGTGTTATTGCTTAGGTTTATATACATTTCGAGCTTTCTAGTTCAAATCAAAAAACTTTCCAGGATATTAATAAAGTTTTCACATTTGTTTGATAGATATGTAGGTGTGTGTGTGCATTACAAAACTTTGTACACATACAATACAAAAACAAAATAAAATATCGATAACGTGTGTGAAGGAAGATTTATGTACATACAAAATATATCTACTTACGGGGTGAATCCATGCAAAGCATTAGCTGCTGCTTGTGCTGCCGCAGCATTCATTGGCGTTTGTAATCTTCCGGTAGCTGCAGCAAATGCTGCGGCAGCTGCATTAGCAGCAGAAGAAGCATTTGTCGGCGTTGGAAATAGTGCCCTTGAACCTCCTGGCCTTTGTATGGGAAGTCCACGCATTGCAGCAGCTAATTAATTTTTCGTGTGTTTATGTTTTTTTTAGTTTTGTTTTGTTTTATTGGATTTTGGTTTCATCGAGTTATTTGATTAACAATCGTGCAGGTGTTAAAATAGGGAAGGCAGGGCAAAACATAAAAGAAATAAATAAACAAAGAAAAAATATTATATATAGATGGAAACCAATATTAGTGTTACATGCAATTAAAGGTTATAAGTTTTACTAAAGATATTATTGTAATAAAATTGATAAAAAAAACAGTTAAATAAGAGATTTGTTTTTTTTTTTTAGAAATTCTTGAAAAAGTTAAAAACAATTGGCAATGCTAAGCAGGGTCTGTGTGATACTGTAAGTATTTTATAGTATAATATTGGTCGATGTTTTCTTATTTACTAACCACTAATGTTGTGTACATACATATGTATATACATTCAAAGTTTAAAACTGATTTTAAAGTAAATGTTTAACAGTCTCACCTACTTATAAATCTTGTCTATGATTTATAACAGTCGTTTAAGTCTTGATTAAAGTAAGATTTATTTTAGATTAATAAAGAACTTTTTTCAACGGTTTAACTAGACAACATTCGAACCAAAGTTGACTACCTTTCATATAAATTCATAATTAAATAATATCTCACCATGCATAGTATGTCAAAAATATCCCTTCCATTAATATACAGAGTTAGCTTAGCCCACTTGGCTTAAAAACGATGAGTAGCATCAAATAACTATATATGTATATATTTAACTTCCCATAGGGAGTTATTGTAATCGGTCCGATTTTTTTTTAATAATTTTGCGCGTAGTAAAAGGATCATGACTAGCCTTGAACACACTGCGGGTGTCAGGCAAAGTTGGGGAGGATTTAAAAGGAGATACCGATGAACATTGGTTTTGAAGATTGCAATGGGAAGGAAAATATTGGTCCAGGTAAAGCATTCGTGAAGTGCGGCTAAAAAAAGAATTAGCTCAGCAATTGGACCTGCGAAGCCAGCTGAGGAGCCATTTGAACGACGTTGTGTTCCATATTAAATGGGAATGTTTGCTCTTACTAATAAAGCCATAATTCATAGACAAACAAATAATTTTGTTCATTTTATTACATTTGTATAAAGAAACTTGTATTTGGCCCACCCTTTACAGCAACTATCTGTTCGTAGGGTACATCGTGCATGAAATCATCAACCAAGGTAGAAGGAAGCATGTCCGATGGCTGGTCTACTTCAAATGCCCAGTCTATAATAAAGTTCTCTGGCTCTAAAAAAAACACCCATTATAAGTGTAGTTTTCATCCTGACAGATCGATTAAAGTCCTAAACTTTCCACTGAATGAATCCGGGAAGAGACCAACGAATTTTAAGTCGAAATTACCTTCTGCTCATCAACTCCAAAATGGATATACTCGTAACAATGACTTAACTACGGATCCCGAACCAAACTGATCCAGCTACGTCAAATGAAAAAAAACAAACGTAACAAGATTATAGCTCTCCCGATCATTTACAAAACTGCATAGATTTATGAACATAAGGAAGAGTGTCGGACACAAAACGGAGCCCTGTGGCACACCAGCATTTATTTTGTGGATATCAGATTTGAAACCGTCCGATACTACTTTTACAGAACGGTCCGAAAGTTAATTTCTAATCCAACGAAGAAGAGATACATGGATATCAAATGCACGTATTTTCGATAAGAGAGCTTGATGTTAAACTCTATCAAATGCTTTTGAAATATCAAGTGCAATAATCTTACTTTCTCCAAAACGATGTAAAGGTTTGTTCCACTCTTCGGTGAGATATACCATCAGATCACCAGTGGACCTATTGCTACGAAAGCCATACTGCTTTCGTTCATCAAGATATTTCTTGAGCTGAAAATTGATCAGCGTTTCCATGAGTGCAGTTGTAGTAGTTAGAGTGGAAGAAGGATTCGCCATTTTTAAGAACAGGCTGGACAAATTCTTTTTTCCATTCACTCGAAAAGAGACCTGAAGAGTAGTACAGATGGAAAAGCTATGCAGTGGTTTTGCCAGCATTGAAAAACACCTCTTCAGAAATATTGAAAGGATACTATCCGGGCCAGCGGATTTGTGAATCAAGATCTTTAAGTACTCTAGCAACTGCACGAGTAGGAAAGAAGATTCGTCCCATAAAATCGTTTACGCTCTCAAGTACAGAAGAAGTCATGTCCCTCTCTGCTAGCTCCTTATGAAACTATCGTTAACTGTCTTAAAGAGATGCGTATTGACAAGGTTCTCACTAGTCAACTGATGAGACCAAGTGAGATCGCCGGACTAAAGGCCAATAAAGCTATGTTGAATCAATTATTCAACAAGTCCAATTAACTAGTGCTAAGTCTTCTCCTTGGATCATTTATTTCAATAGTATATAAAGTTTGTATTATTATACAAATCTTCTTATATTTTCAAGAAATCTATACAACTCAACTAGGTCATGCGGACGATACCAAAATCATAGACCACTTCCAACGTAATAGATTCACCGTAGCGATTCAAGAGCTGGCGACTATTAACCAACTAAAAAACATCCACCAGTTAGTAAAAAAACTTAACTATGGATAGCAGGACCTTCGAGGTAGTTACGGATATAATATCAGATCAAAACTTCCAGCTCGAAAGACCAAGAACATGCTCTGCTAAGCCCTTATACTACCAGCCAGTCCATCAGGGAGTATCATAATTTAACAACAACTTCTAAGAATTTGCACAATTTTATGTTAACAAAAAGCTAAAGGAGCAGTCAAGCGAAAATAAATATGTCTGGATTGCTTTTTAAACAAACATTAATAATTATAATTGGTTCTTGAATTAAATTAAAAAGTTCTTCACACTCTCATCGGTAAATTCAAGTACTGTAAAATTATGATAATCAAAATCAATCAATTCATTAATATTAAAAAAACACTTAAGCCCTATTTTAATTTATTTCAGTTTTTAATTACTTGAATATTATTTCTGTAAGCAGCTTACTCAATAATTACGATTTAATGAAGTTGGCAATGACAATAATCACAGTCAAATTAAATATTTGGCTTATATATTACTAATATTTATTAAAAAAAATAAATAAATTGAAACAAAAATTTCCCTACCGTCCAATGGAAAAAAAACCTACCCCCAACATAATAAAAAGGGTTCACAAATTAAATTAATATTTAAATGTGAAATTCCCACACAGAACCAGAACCACATAGCCGATCATCAATCTCAATTTTATTTCTATATACAAAAAAAAAGGTAATAAGTATAACTAGACTTTTTGGTTTTTGAAATAAATGCTAAAGGTATTTTTGTGTAAAAATATTAAAATTGCATTTACATTCTATAAGGACAATCGTTTCAATCAAAATCGTATTTCGAACAATATTTATGTATGTATAATAATATATATGAATACATTATTCAATTACCATGCATTTCGTGCATTTTTTTATCAGATATATATTTCTTTAAAAATCCATCATTTCAAATTGGGAAATCACACAGAACACTATATATTGGGATATTATGTATTGATATTTTATCTTGCTGGCGATGCTCTACTTGTAAATATAGTTTTTTTGTTTAATGGAGAGCGTGCAAAATGGGCTATAACATTGTTCCTTTATTGATTACAGACAAAAAATAACTATATATTATATATATGTATAAAAAATATATGTATAGACCACACAATATTTCAATGATTTTTTTTGTTGTATATAGTAGGTTTTCATTACAATATAAAGCTTCATATTCACGTCGATGATAACAATACAAACAAAAAAAAAATAAAAAACGAAAATCGATTTCAAAAAACTTTTTCATTCAACATACGACAGGGGGTTAGAAATGCAATCATAACAATTCTTTTTTTTTAATTTAGTTTTATGCGAAAAATTTAAATTATAAGTTTAATCAAAAAAAAATCTCACAAATAAAATTAGAATAAAGAAATTTAAATCGAAACAAATTATTATTGTTTTTTTTTTTTGCTCTAAAAATATTGAATTTTGCTTTTTTTTGTTTCTTTTAATTTAGCGCTTTTCTTGTATATAAATTCTTTTTATATACCTCCGTCTTTGTGTGGCGGCACGTGGTGCTAATACTAGTGGTGTTGTTGGAGCTAAAGGAGCTGCAGCTGGAGCAGCTGTTGGATTCATTGGTGAAGCACCGACAGTTGCGCCTAAGAATGGCCAAGTCATCGGAAGTCGGTAACCTTTTTCAAATAATACATTCATATTTGTTTAATTCTTTTTTTTTGTTTTCCTTGAGAACATACACAAACAAATTAAAAAAAATCTTTTCTTGAAAAAAAAAAAAAAAAAATAGTACGCATACGCCGTGTATGCCTCATTCAAATTATACTAGAAATCTTTTGTTTCGAGTGTTTAACTTTTATCGGATATATTTATATTTATATTTTTATTTTACTCATATATTTTTTGTTAACAAAAACAAGTAAATGTATTATTTTTTTATAAATTTACTTAAATAACCTGACTTTAAGAGTTAACATTTAAAAAAAATTTAATGAATAATCCAACAGTTTTGTGGTAAAAGCTGTAAAAAAAAAAATAATTAATTATTTTGCAAAATAGTCAGTAGGTGTTTGACATCACTTTTATTTGACACTTGTTTTTTGACAAACGGAGTTACCAGAAGCAAATTTTTAAATCGAACTCTTATTTCAAAAGACAATAGTAAACCTGTTTTGTCATTGCTAGGTTTAAATTTCATAAAAAAGTTAAAAGTTTCTCGTGGAATTAAGTTTCTTTGAACAGTTATACAGGGTGGGCCAAATTAGATCTTCCAATGTAAAACACGAATACAATTTTTCGTTTTTTTTTGTTTGCAGCTTACAGCTGAATTCTTGGAAATTTATAATGGAAACATACAGTACACAACAATGCGTTATCGTTTTTTTCTATTTGACGCAGCAAAAAGGATTTGTGATTAGGAGTTTGATCAGCTGAAAACTGTAGATCATGGGACTCCGAAAATCCAAGGGCAATACATCAGCATCAATTAAACCTATCACGATGCATTGTGTAAAAATAAATTAAGAGGCCATTACAGTTCATAAAAGCTTAAGCCTTCAGAGAGATGCACTGTTTAGTGCAGTGTTATGATAGAAAAAGTTATCTTCGAAAATGAGGATGAAACGCCCGGAAACTATTTGAAGGTCTTCTTACAGAACAATGATCGACAACTTTTTCCGAGCAATAGCGGAGCAGCATCTTTATTTGTAGTTCAAACAAGATGGATCGAATGTCCAAACTGCTGCGCTGGGTCTTTTTTGCCAGATCACGTCTTTCAGATATAGCAGAGCATGTACAGAGAAGATGAGAAATAAATGTTTCCTCTTCCTCGTCTATACAGCTTCTGTAAAAATCGTCTGAGATAACTTTGAGTTTCGTTGCATTGTTACCTTTAAGAAGGAGTCCGTTTATGTCACCTACAACGGAGCCAGCACCTAGAGAGACACTTCTTCAACGACTTGGAGGAGCTCTCTAACAGTCCAAGCAAAAACGTATTGAAATTTAATAACGCTGCCAAATTCTAGCCGACACGAGTGCGGAAACCACAGTTAAAAAAAACATAAATTGGGTCACGGGGACAATGATAGGACGAACTAAAACGACTGCAAGATGCACATGTTTCTTGCAGGAGCACCAACAAACTGAGAATGGGCACTTCGCCTACGTATATATACCAGCGATTGCCACTCCTCGGTTGAACACGACCGTCAGTGAGTTGATAGGTCCACCTCTCCCTTAGATTGATAAAATAATCTTGAGGAAAGAAACAGCCCATTCGACTTAATCAGCAATACTGACCAAAAAAGGGCTGTTATAGAGTTTGTAGCGAGACAGAGTCCAGAAATTTAACAGAGGCTTGTCTATCTTAGAAGATGCAGATGTCTGAAGTCGATGACACGTTTTCTTTGAGCCAAGGCAGGACTTCTTTTATCGCCAAAAGTTTCGAATGAAACAAGCTGCAGTGATTAGGAAGACGAAAGGATATTTTTAAGTTTAGTCTGTCTGACTACACATCTGCACCCACTTCATCACCAGTTTTTGATCCATCAGAATAAAAATGCATCGATTCGTCTTCCAGGAATATCAAGGCCTCCCGTAGATGGATCTAGAAGTGATGGTAACCTGAAACTTTTATCGAACTGTAATTGTGGAATGGTGTAGAATGTGTTGCTTAGTATTGATCCCATAATGAATTCAGAATGGCAGAATGGCCAAGAATTGGCGAGCAAGCTTTAAAACGAATGTCTGTACTTGTTTGCTGAAAACTTTAGAATTTCTGCTTGAAATGTTTGTCGAACATTTTATTTCGAGAAATTCAGATTTCCCTTTGGCATCTCATTCATTATATTTAATTGCACCCGACATTGTCTGGGGATATTTAAAAGACAAAGTGTACGTAAATAAACCAAATACTATTAGACAGTTAAAGCAGGATACCTGACTCAAAAGACGGACCCTGCAATCAAAAACGGTGTAATAGAAAACACACTTAAAAGGCCCAGTGTATGTATCCAACAAAATGATGGACATTTATATGATGTCATACTCGTATTTCACGCGTCGTGAGCTATAATAATATATAATGTATTAAATATATATGCAAAATTAGTACAAGAGTTATACGTGTTTATTATTTGACACACCCTGTATTTACTTTACTTAAATTCATTTAAGATTTTATATAATATCGTTGTAAAAGTAACGACAAAAAAAAATAACTATCCTCCTCGTTGTAAAATGTTCGTTTAAATCACGGTGAATATTAAAGGTCTTATAGAACTTCTTTCAAATATTTTTTTAAATTTAAGGAAATTTGTTGATTAAATATTTTTTGATTGATCCGATAAAAGTTAATACCTGTCTATTATTTTTATTTTTTTTCGAAATAAATATACACAAACAAAATAAAAAAAACTCCATAAATAATGAAACAGCACAACAAAAACAAGAAAAATTAAAAACACAAAATACATTTCCTCCCAAAAAAAATATAGTATATAATATTAATTGACATTTCAGTTTCATTAATGAAAAAAACCATAAGAATGCAGAAGAGAAACGTAACTCGATTTAAAATTTAGGTAAACAAAGATATTAAAATGAAAATATCAATAACATACGATTAATTTTTTTGATTGTTTATTAAATTGTTTTTTTTTTTTTTTTTTTTTTTTAATGCGGCCTACAAAGGAACTTTACAACTCGTATAACAATTAATATATTAAAAGCAGTTTCATATTTATATAAATTGTTTCATCTTTAATTATTAAGTTTAATATTAAGTTTAAAAAAAAAACTGGAACACAACAAAAATGAAAGAATTTTTTGTATTGTGTTATCCAAAATTGATATCAACCCAAATCAAATATAAATTAATTATTTTAAATATTTAAAAGTAAAATTAATTTATATGAACATATATGTATATAGATATTATGCTGCTTAACAAATCGATGCTTTTAATTTTTAAATTTGCTCTTTTTTTTTGTTTAAAGAAAATAATGCTTTTTTCTAAAAAAATCCAAATAAAACATTATATTATTTAAAATTAATTAAAGAAAACGAAAAAAACTCTTTTAAACACAACTTTCATATTGGCTTCTGTCACGGTGCAAACAAAAGTTCAAATAAAACATTAAGATTGTTTTTTGAAAATTATAATTGAAATAGAATATCTACATTTTTTTTATAATTTTGAGTGTTTTTTTTTAGCCTACGGTTGTCTGAAAAGTGTTAGCATTGCCCTGTTTTTTTTTTTTTAATTAATCTTGAATAAAAATATACCATGAAACCCTTTAGTAAAAACAAACTTAATACAAAATAATAAAATATAAAATTTATTTGTTATGACTTACCTTCTGGCCATTGAACGCAAACTGTCATTCCGGAAAAAACATTAGAAAAGGAAGAGAAAAAGTTTTTTTTTCGAAAATTAGTTTATGATAAAATTGGAATCAAATTATTTAGTTATTTGATTTAGTAACATTCAAAGGCATATCAATATGTTAATTTTAAAATCTGAACGAATGTTCACTTGCAATTAATTACATTTATCTAATATTTAACGTATGGTTAAAACTAATTAACTACAAGATTAATATTTTTTTAAATAAAGAACCAATAATATTTTAAATTTTCCTTGAATTCTGAAAATTACTAAATCCTACAGAATATTAATAATACACTGCATACATGAAGGGGCATTAGGAAATATTTAACACTATTTATATGAATAAAGTGTCATTTTATTTGAAGAACTAAACGAATAGTTTCATCTTTAAATATTCCCTGAATAGAATGTTGTGGCAAACGATAAAATTTGTACAAAAAAAAGTAGAAACAGTTTCATTTTGAAGTACACTCGAAGGCGCATTTAGAAGAGTTTAAGTTTAATGTATTTAAAGATGTATGCACTTAGATACATATTTTATTTATTTTCAATATAGAACAAAACAAATGGTTTCAGGGCAAAACAAACCCTGATATTCAAGAAATTTCAAAATACAAATCTAGTTCCTGCAATGCTCAAAAGTCTATGCAGTATCTGAGTTATACTTTAAGGGGCATCAGGGCAGATATATTAATTCAACTTAAGCCTCCTATTTGTGTATATCTTATATAACATAATGCTAAAACAAGTATTACAGTAAGAACACTATTTCTTACATAAGATAAATGCAGTTGAAACAACTTTTAGCATACTTCCAGGGGCATTCAATAAAACAATCAAGTTCCTTACAGTAAAATAAAAAAAAAACAATTTCCCTTCTTTTAAATTGAAAATTCAATCAATAACAGTAGTTCTTAAAGAAAAAAAAAACCTTCAAACGAGAACAAACTCTGAATTCAACAAATGTAAACTAAACCTAAAAGGAGCCATCAGTTAAAATAAGTAAAGTTTTCGGAAACGACCAAAACGTGCTCTTTAATATTTAGAAAATTAATTCCGAACGGAATTGTTCTAAAAGGTAAAAAGTTACTTTTGTAAAATATATCCTTTCAATGTAAATGTCACATAAGGGATAAAAAGAAAGGAAAAGTCAGAAAAAAAAAAACGAATTCAAAAAACTTTAATCTTTTCTCGCAAAAAGGAAATTTGCAAAAATTTATTCAACGTCACAACTTAACCAGTTTTCCTGAATCAACTTCATTCTCTTCACTTGTAAGTTAAGCTGGGCAACACAACTCTTCTTGATATCCTTTTTCCATAGCCTGAGAAAGCGAGAGAGAAAGTTAAAATATGATCTAAAAGGATTAAATGGAAATCGCATTAGCCCAAAAGGACAATTTCCGTGGATTTTGCTAACGTCATAAACTTCTTTGCTCTATACCGTTGCTACTACTACTACTAATACTACTGCAGCTTTTGTAGCAAAAATCTTCTCATCTAGTTATCCTTTTTTTGCACGACGAAGAACGACTAGGGAAGGTGTGAGATTTTAGAAGAACCTCTAACGTTGAATCAACAAACTACTGCACCAAATGTGCACCTTATAAGGATTCAAGGTTCGGTTATAGTGGCATATAGTGCACACGTGGATTAAGACTGATTTTCGCAAAAGTACTGGAAGAGAACTCAAGTTAAAAATATGAATATTACACAAGGATGAGAAATAGAAGCAGCAGAAGTAGAAATAACATATGATGGGATTAGATAGAAACTGATGTTGCTTTAGTTTTTTTTTATATTCATTTTTGTACTTCGAAGGACACCTTCCAAGCGACATGTTACTTTCGAAAATGAATTCGTAATGTCATTTCTTATGAAAAGACTTAATCTCCTTGAAAAATAAGGCCACCACGTCACGTGCATCTGTGTCTTTTTGACATACAAAATATGTAAGTATGTGAAGATTGGGAAATATCAAATTGAATTTTCGTAGCTTACAATATTTTATAAGAAGTTCAAACGAAAAGTTGAAACAACTAAGAGCATTAAAATATGCAAAAGGATTCAATGTTTGTAATTTGTTCTATGTTAAACTATAATAATGACTAATAGTAGTAAGGTGTGAACAAAATTTTGGTTTTCATAGCACATGTAATCCAAGTTTTCACTTCATTTACACTTTTTAAATTTTAAATATCGCCTGACAATATGCAACTTTATTTTTAAGCGATATTTGCACTATGGGGTCCTGTATTCCAATGAGATATCTTCCGAATTTTGGGATGAAACATTCTTGAAAGATGTTTTTTGAGTCAATTGAAACGTTGAGTTGACTCGAAGTCAACCCAAAATTACTGATGGGGACTTAATTTCTCGGATTAAACTTAGACTTTTCCAGTAATTGAATTAATTCTCCTAAAAAATATGCAACATGATTTCGTTAAATGTTAGTTTTCAATCGAGATTTGTAACACCAGTTCCGAATGAAACAGAATTTCTACTACCTACAGAATATAAAAATTAAAAAAACTTGATCTAATAAATATGCAACATTATTTAATTTAAATTTAAAAATAGCCTGTTATAGATTTGATGAGCAAATGTTACGCAAAAATATGAATCCTGTAAGGTAAACTCTCTTGCGCACCTCAATACAGCTCATGTTACGGAATTAATCAAGCAAATTTTCCCTAAAATATGCAACAATGTTTAATTTCCTTTGATAAATTTGGATTAAAAGCCACAAAATGCTTTGTCATAATCAGACACATTACCTACTACCTTCACCAATATTTAAGTTATGTAAATTTTGTAATTATACAGATAGATCCTACTTCATGCTGAGTACCATTTCCATTCTATAAAAAAAATATACGTGCTTGAAAGTTGGAGGATGCACATGCCCAAACAAAATTGAAATGAATTTAATTCATTTATTTTGTGAACATAAAAACCTACAAGAGTATAGGATTACTATTATAAACTTATTTAAGCTACATTATACATTTGTGTTAATAATTAATTAATTTCATTAGCATTTTATGTTTTTAGTATCTTTTTTTTTTGATTTCATTCTTAGAATAACAAAATTTGAATTACAGTAATATTGTTGTTTGTTTTGCTCACCTAGAGCTGGAGCCGCAACGGCACCTTCTTTTGTTAGACAAACTGATGTAAGGTGATCAACGAAGATAAAAATGGAAAAAAAAATTAAGAAGAAAAGAAAACCATAAATAAAATTAAAATTTATTTGAAGTAATTATGTTTAAATGATTTAATTTTTTTTTTTTAAATTAAAATAAATAAGAAACAGACGCTGGAATGTTGTTCTAAGCGCAGGAAATACTTAATTTTACTTTTTGAAACAGGCAAATAATACACTTTTTCGATGAAAGTAAGACTTGGCTTACACACAACAGTTTACTAATTTTACTTAAATTAAGTGATCCTAAGCAAACAATAATAAATAAATATAAAAAAAAAATATTGTTGGCAGTATTTGATCAGTTTTCAAAAACACCAGTAGTTTTTCATAATACCAAAACGAAATCGGTGAGTTCAGCTGACAAATGTTGAGATTTCAAATTAGTGAAATTTATATTTCGTTGAAATCTTAACTTTTCATTGATATTTAGTTAAAATCTCCATGAAATCTTTACTATCAATTTCAACTATTAAAAGTTTTCAGTTTTCGAAAACTCGGTATTTCGTTTTAGTGAAAACATAAATAGTATTAAATTATCCATTTTTATGATTTTACTAAATTTGATATTCACAAAAACTAATTCAATCACTCACAATTTAGCACTCGAAGAGTTTTAACATTTGCAACTCATTCAATTGAATGCAATCATTTATAGATTCGCGAACTTATATTTTCCATTCGGTTTTGAGTGCGAAAAATAGTCAACAAAATACTACCGAACTACCGGGTAAATTGATTGAGGGGAGGAATGCAACTGGTTACTTCGAGTGAGCATTGCTTATGAAAGAAATTTTTATCACTTCCTTCGAGGAAATACCTGAAACATTCCAGTGGTGTTCAAGAGATGGGAATGATTCTATGACAGCTCTGTTTCCTATCAGTTTAAACGCTCTGTTCTGAATTCTATCCAATAAATGGAGAAAAGTTGGGGCTGCACCTGTACAAAGATGTAAGTTATACTCGAGTTTTGGAGTATAAACGCCTTATAAATGGTAGCCAGATCAGAGGGAGTGCAAATTTTGTTTAATATCGATATAGAAATCCTAAACATTTAGCAACATTTTTGGCGATCTCGAAAATTTGGTCATACCAAGGTCCATTCAAGGACAATGGCGAAGGAGGACGTGAATTTGAGAACGTGTATGAGAAGCTGAGGTTAGAGTCATCGGCAAAACAATTAAGTGGATTAGAAGTTTCAGACAAGAGATCATTTATAAAAATGAGAAAAAGTGTCGGAGACAAAACGGAGCCTTGGGGAACACCAGCATTTATTTTGTGAATATCAGACTTGCAACCGTCCAATACAACATGTATTCCACGATCTAAAATGAAATTTCTAATAAGGGTTTCGTTAATACTAATCGCACGCATTTTCGATAAGAGTCTGGTGCCAAACTTTATCAAATGCCTTATAAATATCAAGCGCAATAATCTTACATTCTTTAAAATAATACAAAGATCTGTTCCACTCTTCGATGAGATATGTCATCAGATCACCAGTGAAACTATTGCTGCAAAAGCCGTATTGCCCATTCATTCAAAAGTTTTCGATCTTCGAGATATTTCTTGAGCTGATGATTGATCAGCGATTCCCTGACCTTAGAGAGAATGACCGTTAGGATAAGGGGGAGGATGGTTTGCCTTTTTACGAAAAGCCTGGACAAATGCTGTTTTCCAGCGATGAAGAACACATCTTCAGAAGAATGGTGGGTATACCATCAGGACTAGCGAACTATACCCGTCTTATTGAATAATTTACTTTCTCAAGTAAAGGAGGGGCAATGGTGCTCTATGGCAACGTAGAGCTAGCAGCAAAATGAGCTGCGAGTAAATTTGCCTTATCTAAAGAGCGAGTTATCGGGATTTCATTGTAGATGAATGCTGGAACCGAAGTTTAAATGAACTTTCTGCCTTAATTTCTGGTCATGTAAGAATTGGTTTTTTTTTATAACATCGTTACAATGGTTTCTGACTTGTGTATGATTTTTCCGATTTTCCTCAGTTGGGTTGGCTTTGCAGGAGCAGACTCTTACTTCTCTCAACCTGATAGCTTTTTGACAGCTTCTATCAAAGCAAAGAAAAATCACTTCTGCAATCATATCGGTACTGGCATCAACGTCACTATCGCACTATTGTGGAAACGTAGTGACCAGTTAAAAATTCAAAAAAAAAAGTTAATCAGTTCGTCCCA
This sequence comes from Philhelius festivus, assembly GCA_963931855.1. Taxonomy (NCBI): domain Eukaryota; kingdom Metazoa; phylum Arthropoda; class Insecta; order Diptera; family Syrphidae; genus Philhelius; species Philhelius festivus. The sequence continues at coordinate 210,611,824 of OZ007556.1, forward strand.
GTTGACTTTTTCGTATCGCCAAACGGTCCTAGTAGGAATGGGACAAACGAAATTGGCTGATATAACACAATGGTCCGAAATGCCGATGGAAATTTGACCGTTAAGCATTTGGCCCAGCAACATCTGGTATTCGAGTTGGCTCATCTAGAAGCTGAGTAAGGTGGTGCATCTCAGCAAAGATCTCAACATTTCTTCCTTCGGATGTTGTCTGTCCTGAATAGCGGAGCCAACTTGAATTATGTACATTGAAGTCGCCCGCAATAACGAATTCAGTGTGAGGGTACAATTCGGGAAATGGAATCAGACACTGCATCAAAATCATTAAGAGGTGAATTGCTGTCAAGACTCCTATACACAACAAGGCATGATGTGCTTACAGACAGTAAATTTGAGCCATATGAAGTTAAAGTTCTTATTAGAATAATGACCGTACTGAGGAAGCCTCTGGCATGCAACATCATTTGCGAAAGAGCAATTGCATTAGTTTATAGCCAGACAGTCGAAATTCTAAAAGAGCAGTATTCGCACCAACCTATGGTTCACCTATTGCCAAAACAGCTGGTCTGTACGTAACAGAATGAGCGTATACGTCAAAAAAATTCTTTCTCAGCGAAATATTGGAAAACACAAGACAAAAGTCACTTACCATTCCAAAAATCACAAACACTCAAAACACAACTCTGACGATTTAAGTTCAACTGTGAAGTGCAGGTGGATTAATTATCAGAATTTTGTCCATGGAAAACTATTCGGATACATATTATGTTTTTGAAGATAATTATGCAAGCGAAATCGGAGAAGTCCATTTTTTGAATATTTTTGAAGCGCCTGGTATCTATTACTCAATTAAAACAACAAATTTGACACTTGCCAAAAAAAATCAGAAACCCCATAATTAAAATAAACCCTTAAATGAGACAAAAATATTGAACCTTAATTAATGCCTGATTAATTCGCATCAAATATTGACATTAATTAAAATCAGTATCAAAAAAACTAACCAATTTACATATATATAAAATCCAATTAAAATAGGGAAAAACCACTGGATTGTCCTTTTCGAAAACCGTCAACTGAACCAAACAAAAAATCAATAAAATATACATAAGCTTACCTAGCATATATGTAGCTAATAAATTACCATAAACAAAATAAAATTAAGCTATAAATTCTATCAACTTGCTGCACAAAATATCAAAACCCCCATTAAGTCTGTGTTTAAAATTTCCAACCACATGCTTCCTATAAGAACTAATGAAGGAAAACAACAACAACTTAAAATTATGTAAATATTTAACAAAAAATTAAATACATACAAAACCATGTGCAAGGTATTAATTTGATAATTCACCCTAATTAAACGAATGATAACGACAACAGTGACGTGACGACCGAAACACTTTTAATCAGACGCCCACACCATCATCGAAATGTAAAACGCAAATTAAAATTTCAATAAAACTCCGCCGCACGGCTTCAGCGGAATTTTACGCCACGCGTGGCAAAATATACAAACAAGACATAATTTGAATAAAGCTAACAACGACCAAAACGTTATGATTGTTTTTGTTTTGTGAGTGTGTGTGTGCTGGAGTCCTGTTTAAAATTCAAATTATACAAATTTGTGCTCACTAATAATTTAATCATCCGAGGAAGTGAACGAAGTAAAAAAAAATAAAATAAACAAAAATGGCTGATTTCAAATCTTTCTCATCCTGTCAGATGAGAAATGCGAAATGGAAATGATTTCATTTCCTTTTTAGCAAAATGTATCCTTTTTGCAGGCGAACGCAGATGGCAGACATAAAAATAAAACGACTTATTTGAATGTCCTTACCCTGAGGGGGCTGTGAGCCCTTTTTCGGTTCGACAACTATGACAACGACGACTACGACGACGATGTTCCATGCAAATTGCTTTTGCCTTCGATTTTGTTAGGTACGCTACCGCCATTGATACACACACACATAGACACCCATAAAATATAGACAAAACTGTTAATGAGCGCATTGATGCATGAATCCTTTTAAGTTAACTTTTGAGGAGGTCTCATTGCGGGATGTCATAGTTAAACGTGGCTTACTTGGCATCTTCATGGTGCCATTTGTTTTTGCCAGTTATATATCGGACATATAGAACCTCGCCCCCACTGGCCATTGTCGAAAGGAAATTGGCTATTATTGTGTTCCAGAGGAGGTTCTGGGTTTTTGGTTAAGTTAGTTTTTAACAATTTAGATGAGTGTGTAATGTTTGATGGCTTGGGGAAATTAATTGAATGTCATTTTGGGCGAATTTTGTAATTAAGTTGCCGACACACACTGACAGGACTGAAATCGAAAACAATTCAACCAACCGGAATTGCAGTGATTATTATGAATCGAATATTTAACGAAGTCTTCTAGGACGTGATATTGACTAATATCGGGTGGACTTTATGAAACGATAAAAACGGGTTCTGTTATTGTAATTTCTTCTATGAATTGATGCAAATCACATAGGGAATGGCTTTATATAGTTTTGTAATTGGTTTGTTCTGGAATGAACGTAGGAAAAACCTTAACTTTGAGAAAATGTTTCCTTTTTCGTGACCTTAATGGACTTGTTATGAAATAATATTCATAGATATTGAAATGATGCTATTATTTGAGAAGATACAACATTGAACTTAAACTCAATTTTAATTTCCTGTTCAGAGCAGACATTGTGCAAGAAGTTCCAAGCAGTTAAAAAAATGAGTTTACGAGTAAATAGCCAGTTCAAACTATTCAAAGCAGGTTAAGAAGACTTGGTAGTCTTCGGATGAAAGTATGACCGATGAATGGGACCTCGGTATAGTGTGCCCTACATAGGAAGTATATACTCTGATTTGTGCCAACTACAGAGGTATAAGTCTCCTCAACGGCCCACACGAAATCCTGTCATCTGTACAGTGTGATCACTTAAAACCGTTTGTCAACAATCTGATCGTCTGATTGGTCTCTTTTACTGTGGTTTTAGGGCCGGTAGATCAACAGTCAACCAAATTTCCACACTTTGAAATATTTTGGAAAGAAAAACCCAAGAATTTCAAATCGATACACACCTTTTCTTTATCAATTTCAAAGCCGCAAATATGATAGCCTAGACAGAGACGTCGCATCTCGGCATCCCTACAAAACTCGTCCGCTTGTGGCAGGATGACGATGGTGAAATCTGTCCGACAAAGTCACTTAAAGCAATTGTATGCAATTCGCAAGTCAAAAACATAGGTACAATTTGTCAAAAGTCCGTTCAACTACTTGCTTATGGAGAGCTGTTAATCAAGCATTTGCAAGTATTGAATCGCAGGTGGCGAAAATGGGTTTAGCTATTAATGAGGACAAGACGAACTATATGCTATCATCGAGAAAGGAATCTTAACATCGTCGATTCGGGCTAAACGTCACGATGGATAGGTACAACTTCGAAGTCGTCAAGGACTTTGTCTACCTGGGCTTCACTATCACCTCGTAAAATGAGATCAGTGCAGAGATCAAACGAAGGATCACTCTCGTCAATCGCAGTTTCTAAGGGCTTAGAAGGCATTTGAGTAGTCAAGCCCTTTCTCAAAGAACCAAGGAGACCTTATCATCCCGGTCCTGCTGTAATGGGGCAGAAGCATGGACCCTGTAAAAAAGCGGATGAGAATCTGCTTGGGTGCGTTGAAAGGAAGATTTTTCGGGTGATTTTCGGTCCAGTATGTATCGATGGTATATGGAGGAGCGGTGTCAACAACGAGCTTTACGGGCTTTACAGCGACTTGGTTAAAAAGCTAAAAATACAGCGGCTGATGTAGCTGAGACATGTAGAGTGTATGGGCACCAAGGCACCAACCCGATGAGTCTTCGATTCTACTTCTGATGGTCAGCGTAGTAGGTGGCGCACAAAAGTGAAGTGCGTAACTCTAAGGACCGAGCTGGATGTTGAAGCTGTTGCTTGTTGGTTGATGCCGTAGTAAATCCTGGACTGTAAGCGCCATCTAAAGTAAAGTAAGTAAGCTTGAAGAGTCTATTTTGAACTTGTTTAAAGCGTAAAAAAAATGTTTGTTTTAATTTTGGACCTTTAATTCTCGCAAAAAAGTCTAACTTACAGAAAATCATACGAATGATTAAAAAGCTCAAAAGGTATCTAATTGACGATGTACGTATCTCCTATAATTATTATAAATAATAATAAATTATTCTTCACACTTTGCTTAAGAAAAAAAAAAAAACAATTTATTAACAAGAATGTCGATTGCCCTTAAGATTACAGTCATTTTATGATTAAGCAATTTAATATGATCCGAGAAAATAAATTGATTCATAATTAGAATCTCTATTAGTGATTCGTTTTAATCGACTTGTAAGTCGTGAATGAGAGAATGGAAAACTAAGCGCCAATGCAGTAATTGCAATTTTATTAGACTTGATTTTATGGCTTACGTGTATGTAGATATCTTAGCCAACAAGAATATCTAAGATCTAAGCATTTAAGCATTTAAATAAAAAATGTTATCCACTTAATTATCTTGTTAAATTCTAAGTCTGAACAGAACTGCTTCGGTCTAAGAAGGAGCAATCTCTGAATAATTAAGGGTTTTCTAACTGGCTACTGTTAACTGAGAAGACACCTCAGTATTCTTGGTCTGGTGAGCAGTGCATGTGGCAATACTCATGATGAAACACCTGATCATGTATTTAGGTAGAAACCAATCCATATGCTTAGATTTTATCAAAGAAACTAATCTGGAGGAAGAGGCTGAATTTGAGCAATGGCATTAATTATGTTGGCTTTAAGGTTAGTGGTGGTTTATTGGCATATACCTATGACTTAAGAAAATCCCCCAAGAGGAAGTCTAACGGGCTCAAATCGCACGATTTCGGTGGTCAATTCACATAGTCTTCGCGTAAGATAGCCATGTTCCAAAATTTCACGTACAAAATGTTCATTGTGGCACGGGCTGTGTGGCACGTACCACCGTCCTATTAAAACCATATGCTGTCGATGTCCATATTATTCAAATGGGCCTAAAGAAGTAGGATATAATTGACTGATAGCGCTCGCTGTTGGTGGCGGACTGGCTAACGTATGCATTCCAGCCCAAAATCCACATCGAACCGAAAATTTCTTTGAATGCATAATTATTTGGTGGATCTCGTATGGATTGCAATCGTCCGAAATTAGAAAATTTCGCTTGTTGACGAAATGAGTCTCGTCGCTGAAAATGATTTTTCGACGGAAATGTTGCTCGAACAAAAGACTCAGTTTAATAAAACAATTTTTCATTTGCACATGTTGTTGATAATTATGACTATTCATGTTTATCAAGACAGAATAAATAAATGACATACAATTTGACAGATGCAGCTTCAACAACATGGCCGCAATCACTTGTCAAAGTCAGTTTCAGAATTTACTATATCTGATCATTTCGTATTGTTGAAAAACGTAAGTAGACGAAGCATAGTATTTATTTTTACAAACTTATAGACGAGATTCGTCAAAAAAACTTTCCTAACCTTGAAAACCTTTCTTTACTACTGCTAATTTTAAACTAAATGTTCCGATTGGGAGTTTCAACAATTTAGGAAAAAATCATTTCGCTTTTTGAATATTTTGTTGTAATTTCAGCAATTTCGGTTTTTATATTGTTCATAAGCATCGAAGTTAAAGATGTTAAAATCGGGAGCCGTCAAATCAGCGGATCTTGGTCGATCATCACTTTTTGATATTTTTCCGCCAGGACACATTTCTCGTGACCTCGCACGAGGTGTGTGTGATGCGGCACCGTCTTATTGCAACAAAGTGTTCCGAAGGCCTAACTGGTCCGATTCGGGCATAAGAAATTTTTCCAACATGTCCCGACAGCGTTCAAGAGGAACTGGTACAGAATTGTCAATGGCATCCTTAAAGAAATATGGGTCAATGACGTTGCATATACAGTTACTCTACGAGAGTGTAGTGGTCATTGGTGTATCAATCGAGAGTTTTCAGTGCCCCAATACCGACTATTCTGTTTTTTTTTTTAAAGACAGCCAAATCGAAATGTGCTTCTTCGCTCATAATTAATTTTCGCCAAAAATGGCGGTCGTCTATAGCAGGTTGTAAAAACTTCAGAATTTAAATCTAGCCGATGTTTATGGTCCACTTTATCGACCACTGTAGCGACCACTCTCTACGACTGTCAAATCGTAGAGCTGTGTCAATCCCGATTGATTCGATCTTTCTGACCCGTTCACCATAAAGATTCATTAATTGCAATCACAATAGACTAAATCAATCAAACTTAATGTCAACCTCTTGCCACTGAAACCAATAAACAATAAAGTGAACGAAACGAACGAAAAAAATTTATATTTCGTTCAATCGACTTGTTCTCAGTCATTTTACAATACTAAACAGGTCTCGCACCAATCAATCATTGATTGATTTCAGCTTTCAAAATGAACGATTGACACAGCTCTAGTCAAATACCAACTCACATATTTTATTCACACAAAAATGAAAACGAAATAAAATCGATCTGGAACATAAAATGCACCCTGTATATTTGAGGCCACGATACTACGAAGCTATTTATATTATATGTGCGTGAAGTTACGAGTTAGCTGGAATGGAGGAGACATGTAATATTTTGCCCAGTCCGAACGGCTAGAATGAGCGGCAGTTCTACAATTATTTTTATCGAGTATTGTGGAAGATCGTTTTCTTTCAGGTTTTTCGACCAGATATTAACACTTCCTATTATCGCTTTTGTTCAATTTGAGACTGCGTTCAAAACAATTAAATTTACAAAATATCGGCCGTTGACTTATTTTTGTATGTTTCTTAAGTTGTGGAAGCAGCTTTTGTTACCAGCACTACCATCGCCGATTTTTTATTTTTTCTTTTAACATTAAGGCATTTATAATAAGCGCCATTTTGTTTGTTATTTTTAATAACGATGTTTCTGGACCTTTTGGCGCTAAGGTAGGAGATCTGATTATAAGCGTTTTTGGACGAAAAAATGACCCAAAGTTCACGCTATTACAAGTATTTGTGCTTTAAGCTAATTTACCAACTCAAACATACCTAATTATTGTAGTTCATGAATTGAAAAATATTTGATCAAACGAAAAAACAATTAAAAAAAAAAACGACATTTTGTTTAACATCCTTCGGAGCAAAATAAATATTTGTATAATTTGATTCTATAAATGGCTCTGGTTTTTATTCACGTCATGTGTCCCTCCTACCCATGTGGTATCAATTCGCCCATTTTAGCTTGTTAAGTTTTTGTTATTTAAAACTAGCATTTATGAATTAAGAAAATTTAAAAAACAAAAACCTTATATTAAAAGCTTCATACAAAGAGCTTTAGTTCCTTTAAAAAGTGCAGCAAGTTAATAAAGTATTTAATTTGTAATGCAACAATATATTAAAACTACAATAATTTATTTAAGAAAATCGAATAAAAACATATTTTATGTGTATAAGTTTAAATATTGAAAATATTTTAAATTAAATATATATATAAAAAAAATTACATACCATCAAGTAAAAAATACTAAACATAATAATATTATTTTCAAATAAAACACTTTTCCATATTATGGAAGACAACTCCAGTCACAGTTGAATTTTTACCCTATTCATGGGATTCGAATTCAACTTTAAATGCGTTGTTGTCCACACCATAAGACAATTATTAATTATTATTATATTTTTGGGCATAAAAGACAAATGCATGCATTAAAAGCAAAACTCAAAAAAAAATATTTGTATATAAATATTGTTTTAAAAAATTTAAATAAAAAAATGCAATATATTAGGGAATTATAAATTTGTATTATTTTTTAAACTAAGCTGATAAGCAATTGACAAAAAAAGTATTACAAATAAAATGTTAAAATATCAAAACATAATTTGTTGTTTGTGTTTCTGTTTTTTTTTTTTTAATATTATTAAACTTACCATTTGGAACTGTTGATACTTTTTTGGTTTGTACACGAGCTGTTGCATTGTTCACCTATTTTCATTTGAGTTTGTTTTGTTGTTGTTTTAATTGATTATGATATTTTGTTTTAATTAAAAAAGAAAGAAATGTAATAGATTAGTAAATTTGTAGTAAACTTGTTTTATTTTTTTCTTAATATAAAAGTAAAAAAGTACTAAATTAAAAAATTAAATACTTTAAAATTTAATTTTTATCTCTCGGACGGACACATGGGACACACATATACACATATATTTTTAAAATTTTGAAGTATTCAGAAATTTTAAATTTAATTCAACAAAGGGGGGGTTTTTTTAATTTAAACAACATAGTACCAGAATTACCAGACTGTGAAGGTTTATAATTGTATGTAGATACTATTATTTTACTCGAGGCTTGTCAAAGTCCATGAATGAATAATTTTGGGGTTTAAATGCACTGCGACCTGAAGACATATATATAGCCCTTTCCGAGCTAAGATTAAACTTATTCTAAATACAACGCTTTTATATTTCGATTAATTTACTCTCTCAAAACTTCTACTGCAATCTCGAAGTTAGAGATAAATTCTTTCTGAACTAAAAATTCTATGACAGCCAAATTTTCCCGCAAATTTTCCTCGAATTCGAAAGGTTGAGCATCGTTCACGTTCCCAATTTTCGGAGCTGGGAATCATTCCTCGGGAAATTTTAGTTGCAATAACCTCAGTCATTAATTCTAAATTATTTGAATATGAGCTACGAAAAGTATACTCAGCCACGGAATTAAATACTAAATTTCAAAAAAATCATCCACCTTTTTTGAAATATATAATTTTCAAAATATCATCTAAAATAATGTGTGAAGATTAAAAATATTTTTATTTTAGAAAATTTTGGTATGATTACCTTTAAAAATGCTTTTCTATAAGTTTTATCAACATTTTTGGAGTCGACTATAGAAAACTCGAGAAAAATAAGATTTTCCTTAACTGAGTTTTAATAGTTATACTCTGTCCAACAAAAATTGTCAGTACAGGCCTTATGGGAGAGCTTTTTCAAAAGCAGTGGCGCCTGATGCACCCTCACTACAATGCGTTAGGAAAAATGCCACTAAAAAAAGAGCAAGCCACTGACTTTTCTTAAGGAATTGTTGTTGTAATTCTTTGCAAAAAGTTGTACACCCCAACACGACCGTCGTATCCCACTGCTGATGAGATACTGTCAAGAGTAGAGCTGTGTCAATCGCGATTGATTCGGTCTTTGTGACCCGTTCACCAAAAAGATTGATTGATTGCAATCAAAGTAGACCAAATCAATCAATCCTAATGTCAATCCCTTGCCACTGAAACCGATGAACGAAACGAACGAAGAAAAGTTATGTTTCGTTCATTCAACTTGTTCTCAATCATTTCACAAATCACAATACCAAATAGGAATGGACATGAAATAGAATGTATCTTCCTCATTGTATATAAACAATGGAAGATGGCGTGAATGAAGCTACGAAGTAGAAAAAAGCCATGCTTTCGTTCATTTTCACATCGTTTCGGTCTCGGTCTGAACGAAACGATTGGAATGTGTTGAATGAATGATTGAAAACATTTCGTGTCGGTCTTTATCTCGTTCGGAACGAAACGGATGGATGAAAAATGATTTTGATTGAACGAACGATTGATTGAAAAGATCGAATCCTTGAACCAATCAATCAATGATTGATTCGATCTTTCAAAATGAACGATTGGCACAGCTCTAGTCAAGAGTGTCAAGTGTCACTCAATACGATCGTGCGCTCTTTATCTACATCAAATCAGAGTTACCATTATCATTCTCAATTGCAAGCAAGGAGCTTTTTCAGTGGTTTTTATTAAGGAGCTTTTGGGATATGAAGCTTTTGAGAACACATTTTAAGAAGATGAGTATGTTGAGTGTTGTCTTATTGCTTTTCAACTTAAAAAAAAACGCGCCTATTATCTTACCGCTTGGTGTTGTGGGAAATGGTAAATTGAATATTGTTTTCAGTCGTTTTGAATCGGCAGACGGTAGCCCTACGCGTTTTTTACTCTCATTTGCGGCGATTTATAATGTAAACTACGGAATCCCTGTGAGAGCTTTAAAAGGCGACACACTTATGCATGGCAATGCAACCAGAATGAGAGACAAACGTCCTATCTTCCCTGTACTGAAATTTTTGTTGGACAGAGTATAGATACAATTATTTTGGAATCAAAAAACATTCGTTTTTAAATATTCTAGAATATGCCAACAACAGCTCAATATCAAACTGAGCTAAGATCGATTAAGTCGTTTTCGAAATTCATAGGGAGTTTAAAAATAAAATGATGTTCTTTAAAAAAATGTTCTATAAAATACTATTTACTATTTTTAAAAGCATTTCTGCATTCAAAATTTTAGCAAAATTAGTTACACTAGTTTTGAGTTTGTCGAAAATAAAATTAAATGCACGACTGGCTCTGACGAAAATCGTCTTATGTTTCGGAGACTTAGAATTATAAAAATGGATGTTATTTTTATGATTCTCCTACAAAGACTTCTTCCTCCCAGTTATGCCTCCTCTAAATTTCGTCAAACTTTAATTTAGACAACCTATTTGTAAATGATGCAATAGACATACTTTATAGAGAAATATTTAATTCTTCTTCCCCACCTTGGTATAATCACACGCTACGATCTTTGCGAAACAAGAGGAATAAATTGTGGTAAATTTTCTTCCTCTTGATCTCCAACTGACTACTCTAATTATCTTCACTTTACCTAATATATAAAAAGGACCCAAATTGTGAAGTTATAATCCATTATCCAATTGCTAAGCTTTCACATATTCTCTTATTTTCATTAGACAATACGGCTTTGTCAAATGTAGATCCACAACGAGTAACCTCATTTAATTCTTATGCTTTAACCTCTTAGCCTTAGAGAACGGAAAGGAAGTCTACGAAGTATCAACCGATTTCAGTTAGGCTTTTGAAAAAAAAATCACATAAGCTTTTTCTATTCAAACTGATGACCCTTTGGCTTGAACCTATCTTCTTAAGATGGATTTCTTCTAACCCGAAAAACCAGATTTATCTTCTCCGATGATTTATTAGCTACCTCCGAGGTGCCAAAAATGCAGCCACTTAAGACCTCATCTTTTTATTCTTCCAATAAAGATATTTCCCATATATCACTCTACGTCGACGATACCAAGTTTTTCAAGACTATTTCTTCGACATATGATTCAACTCTTCTCCAATTTGATCTCGACAGTTTCTCTGACTCTTGCCTAAAAAATTGCTTACAGCTAAATGTTTCCAAATGACATTCGCATCCAATCTCCACCCCATCTCTACCTCCTCTATTAACAACCTATATCCGCCGCTGAGTCAATTCGCTACCTTGGTGTTTTATGTGATAGAGAGCTCAACTTTCTCAAACATAATGACAAGATTATTCTTAAAGCAAACTAGGCTTTGAGAAACGATCTTCATATTTAACCATCCTTTCTTCGCTCTTTCTTGGAATAAGCCCGTCAAGTATGGTCCCATTGTCAAAAAATTCATATAATCATATAATCCAAAATCGTTTCGTACGTTTCGCCCTTCGTCTTTCGAACTCGAATTGAAAAGTTCGCCAACCGTAGTATGTCGAATGTGTAGTTCGCTAATGAAAAAATCTCACCTCGAACGTTCGATTCGCAAACCGTAATAGGGGGGTTAATTGTAACAATAATTATTTCGAATTTAACCTCAGTTCAACCTGTCTAAAACTCGGTCTTCTAAGTCATCCAAATTTAATTAAATTCTAGATTTATAAAATAAGAGCTTTATTTAATTTAGACTCATAATTAGCTTTCTTATTCCTGGTTTAAGCTTTTCGATTAGTCCTTTTTCGGATATCACTGAATCGGCCGTCCACAAAAGATTTTTTCTTGACTAATTTTCCTCAAGGTACACTACACGAAGGACTGTAAACGAGATCTTTCGATTTTCATCTGGTCTTCAATAAATTTGAAGATTCGAAGTTCTAAACTGACAACACAAAGACAATTTGATTTTCAACATTCTGTTTGTCACTTCCAAAAACCAAATCGTTTTGACATCTATGATTTTTAAATATTCTGTTTATTATAACTTCTTATTCAAATAACGCTTAATAAACGTGGAGATACGATTTATTTAAATACTGGGTGAATTACGAGGGGCAGTGTTGTTTTTATTTCTTTTTTATTTCTTCTTGGAACGTGACTAAATGCGGAAAATGCCAACTGTTTAAATCTTATTATAGATTTCACTTTTATAGGCCTGCAGAAAATCTAACAACTGGAGACTGAAACAGACCCTATTCACATAATGACAGCGAGGCATTATGTATTCCTTAGTTTAAGGCGTCTATCAATAAGATTATTTACAGATACTCCAAATAACTGATGAGTTGGTAGGAGGTCTTCTCGACGTCAACTCCAAGTACAAGTTTTTAAATCAATTTCGTCCATTTTTAATTTCTTGGCAAAACTAATAAATAGAATAAAAAAAATATAAAAACAAAATTTTAACTTCATGGACACAAATATAGTTTTAGAAATTGTCCTTAATTAATATTTTTTTGTTGTCTTTTCAACAACATCAGAAATAATTATTTCATAAAACATAATCACTTTAGTTGTCATCATTTGAAATTCAAATCCTAACCACGAATTCATCTAAAATTCGCTGTATCCATAGTTTTTTTTTTGCCTTCATCCAGGCATCCACTATAAAAACTCATTTTCAAATCCTTAATAATCAAACTTCCGCGGACATTGTCTTGTCGGTTGCATGCATGTCCGATCAGTTTAAACCACAAATAATCATGTAGAATGTCATGTTGTCATTTGTTTCAATTACCATATCATCAAATCTCTTCTGTCTATCGTCAAAAATATATATGGCTTGAGGGAATTTATGGCTAGTGACATAATTCCAAACCTTAGTTGCATGGCAAAGCTTTTGTGGTATAGAGCTAATTTATGGATCCCTCAATTTCTCGATGTTGATGGTATCCTCATATAATGCTCGCACGATTTACATCATATCAAATTTTCATCTCAAAAACTTACCCAACAACAGGAAAAAAAATCAAATTAACAGAGTTGGAAAAATTTAAATAAAGTTCATAGAAGAGTCGCACAGGCTTGCCTTAAGGCAAACAGGCCAACATTTTAGTTTTTGTAATAAATTATCCTTCAAACGTGAACATATGTTTTTCCAAGAACTCAAGATGAACATCAGGTACAAATTTAATAAGCCTGTTATTAAATTTACATAGCGCCCGCACTTTTCTTTATACTCGTAAATTTGCAAAAAACTTAAAGACCTACACGATTAAAATAATATTTTATTCATCGTTGAATTAACATGGCATTATTTCTGACATGATTGTAGTTGATTTAAAAAGATGTCTTGTAGATAAAAACAAATTTGGCAAACTTAAGATATGACAGTTAATTGTTAACATTTTCCACATTTGTGATACTTAGTAAAGCACAGACGGTCTCTTGTAACTTTCAAATTTACTACCTTGTTGAATTAGCATTTAATGTAGTTATTTTTAAAAAATACTTATTTTTTTTCGCCTTCGTATACATTTTACTTTTTTACAACAGATTTGAAAAAAAAATTAAAACTTATTTGAAACTGAATCGGGGCTTGATTAAACTTATCACTGTGCTTCTGGATTTAAACAGAATATCATGTTGATTTTCTAATAATAAATCTTAATATATGAAATTAATCTTCATATAATCTGGAAAGATTGTTGATTTTACAGTACTTCTTTTCATTTTAACACAACAAATTATTAAATTCCTGTATTAGTGGTTAATTTCTGGTAAATTTTACATGATATTTTATGTGAGATAAAATTAAAAAAAATATATATATAAAAAGTGGCACTTGTTATAAGCTCAGAGCCAATACTGTTTGGCATAAGGCCTTATCTACTAGTATAACAATTTGGGCGGTAACAAATTGGTTTCCGTCGTTCGGTACCGCTCGCCATTGAGAGTCCCTGCGTTACCAAGGTCGTTTTCGAAATAATTGAATAACCCATTATATCTTCCTAGTAATTATAGTTCTTATTTTCTTGCTATAAACCAATGTTGTTTGTTTAAAGGCCATAACCTGCCCTTAAAGTACCTTCACATATACATATATATCACTCTGGTACAAAATTAAACAACCAGCCTTCAAACACAAATTGTTCCTCTGGGCTGAATAATTTACGCAAAAACATAGGGTAATTTAAAATATCCCTCCGATGTTGCCACAATAACCCAATTGTACATTTTCCGAATCTGTGCACTTTTAAGAGCGTATACGAGTATCTATCCGTCGCGCCGCCGAACTAGTTTGTAGGTTGAATCGTACATATTTTGTGAACATCCCATTGTATCCGTTCGACGACCACATTCTAGGTCCTCTTCGACAATATGGCATGACAAATATCTGGACTTATATAATTTTCCGAAAATGTTTTGTGAACCCGATAAATTTCCAATTGCAGAGCCTGAGAATTGGAAAATTTCAATTCTAAATTGCATTTTACAGTGTGTCTGATAGAGTTGCTAGTTTGGAATTTACTATAAGTTTTATTTATGAAGGGAATACATTCGAGTTGCTTTATGTGACCCCAAACAGTGACAGGCGATTAGTCAGATACGATATTGTGACCTCAGGTTAAAAACATAGCAACGACTAAAAAAACAGTTTGCGGTCAACCACTCTCGGCGCTGCTACACATTCCAGTGAAACAATGTAACCTCTCGAACCAGGAATAGAGCAAGTTCATCTGCAAAGGCTTCCTGCCTTTACTTTACACATAGAACGTACATTCATTATGCAGAAAATTTCGTATCATACGGTACAGAAGGGGACATAGATATAAATATTTTTGCAGGTGGGAGTCAGATATGGTAATTATACATGAGGGGTAGTTTTTGTATAGCTATTGAATTTTGAAATTTTAGAGTGCCTCTTTGCAGCATTGCAACATCAGTGCTATCGTTATAAGGCCTCGAAAATTCTATGCCGATTATTTTAATATCAAACGATGTAGCTATAGAATGTGGTTTTTGGGAGGTATGATGCCCCTGCTCTCGTTTAGTTGAAACTGCATTTTTGTTGGATACCTTCCAACAAAATTTTACAATCAAGTGTATCTTTAAATATTGTGTTTTTTTTTGCTCAGCGTATATGACCATAACATTAATATGTAGCTATACATTAGATCTCTATGTATATTTATAAAATTCCATACAACATTTTGAAGATATTTAATTAAAATCCATTGGATTGTTGGTTCACAATACATGCAATCCTCCTCTTAACATGAAAACATAATAATGAAATTCTAGCATTTCATTTGCTATGAATATTGATGAGAATTCGAACTAAGTTGCCAATTAAAATTGAATTGTTGTGAAATATGAAAAAAAAAAATAAATCGATGGATATTATATGTAAAATTGTTGATAAAATTATGAAAATTTTTTTTGTTGAAATTGTGAAAATTAATTGCATGTTATTACACATGACGTTTTATGATAATTTTTTAAGCAGCTAATTCACATTGTGTTGGACTTAAGAGAACAACGGGATGAGTTCAAAAACTGTTTCAAATGAATAAACTTTATATAGCTGGTTAATTTGTACATATTATGTAATTATATATATAACCTTTTTTATTTATATAAAAAGAGCCTCAATCTAATCATTGAATTGAGCTTAAAATAAAAGCAATATTTATTTGCTATATGAGAAGGGTACGCAAATCAAATAGTCTTCAAGTTAAGGGTAAGATGGCGCTGACAGTAAAATCTTAAATTGGGTAAGAACTCAAGAACTAGCCATTCGATTGAGCTGAAAAGTATATTTTTTATATAATGAAAAGATCATATAACTCCTTTTTTTCTGTATCATATTCCAAGCAATATATAAGAAAAAAAGAAAGACTTAACTTTGGCTGGTAACATATCTTGCAGAAGACCTTACGCTCTATCTCATTAATATTCTTCGGAGTAGCTTTGCCCTTGGGTACATAACAAGACTATGGCAAACAGCTTAGGTAATCTTCATTCGTGCCCTCTTTGAACTAACAAATAAGATACAAGAAGCTTTGTTAGTAAAAGACACAGCATTACCTGTTTTTTTTTAGACATAGAGGGAGCCTTTGACAACACATCTGAGGCTGTACACAAAGTACTTGTTAGGAAATGCATACCCATCATTATAAACAAATGGATAAAAGAAATTTAGGCACTAAAATGCAGAGGCACAAGTTTTGTCCTACTTGTAAAAAAAATAATCACAAAACGAGGCTGCCCTCAGGGTAGAGTACTATCTCCCTTGTTGTGGAGTCTTATAGTGGATTAATTGGTAGACAATAATCTTACTTCCCAAGGTATATGCTGCATTGGATTTGCTGATCATATCGCTATGATAACCGTAGGTGAGTTTGAAGAAACTCTGGGATCTGTAGGGCTATCAATTATAAACCCCTCCAAGACTACAATAACATTACAAGGAAAATACTTCTGCCACACATATTAAACCTAAGAATTACACTAGAAATTCAACTCCTCTGTAACAAACAACTAAAAACTATAGTCGGCAAAGCCACAGAAGCCCTAATCATTTGCAAGATACTTACGGGCAAGTCATGGGGCTCTATGGTTTTAAGACCCATCATTACCTATAGTGCCGTTGCATGCACAACAGAACCGAATTATCAACAGCTAGTAAGACTCTAGAAAATGTCTAATGGCGCGCGTGTATTTGTATAACGGGAGCAATGAGAACCTGCCCCGCCGAAACTATAGATGTTGTCCTCCATATATCCCCGCTCTACGAGGTTATCGTAAGTGCGGCAATTGGAGCTATCATGAGATTCTCAAAGCAAGAACTGGGACATGCAAAATTATTGGTCTCAGGGAAAGAGACAGACAATAACAAACCTACTTAAAATCCCAAGGAATGGTATGATCAAAAAATATACGTAATTTCAAGAAAAAACTTTTAAAGTTAAGCAACACAAAAGTTTGAGTAGGAGGAGAAGAAATAAACTACACTTTCGAAACAAATAGTATTAAGTGGTACACTGATCTTTGGAGAACAGAGGAAGGGACTGGTGCAGGAATCTTTGGGCCTAGAAATAAAAACTTTCTATACCGATGGGACCTACTAACATTTTCCCAAGTGGAGGTACATGCTATAGGGAAATGCGTGGATCGTAATCTCAAAAGAAACTTTATTAACCAGAAGATTGCCTTTAGGTCAGATAGCCAAGCTGCACTCAAGGCACTAAGCTCATATACCATTATATCCTTGGTAAAAAGAACAGGGTCACACTTCATTGGGTACCTGGTCACTTCTGTGTTCATGGAAACGAGGACGTAAGCCCCTTAGTACAAATGGCCGCATTAAACCCTTCAACAGGGTCTGAGGACTACTGCGGAATAGGAGAAAACATTATCAAAAACAAAATCAAACAAGAAGATCTAAAAACTGGAAAGAACTCCCATAGCTATGTCTGGCGAAACTACTACTGGCATTTATAACCAAGAACATTTCACCAACTGCATCAGGTTAAGTAGGAACAACATTGGAATAATTAAACATGTTTCCTCTGTGCACACAGCAAACTTAGAAGAAACCTAGGTTATTTGGTGTAGTAAGCAGTGCAACATGCTTGAGTAAATACCACACCACATACTAGGAAAATGTTGCCTACTTATGTAAAAAAAACTATATGGGACAATACCATTTAGAAGAAAGCGAGCTATTCTATCTGAAGGTAAACATAGAGCGCGCTCCGATCTTGTTTTGACAGCTGATGATATGATAATCTGCAGTTGAACAGATCTATAACCAGTGACAGAACTAAGCGAACATAACTCTTTTCTTTATAAATGTCAAAGTGGTTTTCGATAAATTCAACTTCAATAAAATGTTAAACAAAATAGACGGGTTATTGAAACTGGCGTCTTTTTCTTTATAACTATATAACATAGATAACTGCTTGAAAATAAAACGTTACACACTGACAGCGTTTTATGTTTTTGTTAATTTTCAATTATTTAATGTCTTTCTTCTTTTCACTTCAGTTCGCACTACCTTATCATAAAAAGCCATCTACCCGCCAGCGTAGGAACTAATTTTTGGATCTTTGAAATTGATATTGAATATTGATCTCGAATTGTCTTTGTAGTAACCACAAAAAAGTAACCCAGATCAAGATCCGTAGATAATAAAACACACCTAATATCGTTTATTTTGTCATGTCAGAATCATAAATGATAAATAAATATATTCGATTTAAAATGTCAAAATATTTTCATTAACCTAGAATCTCACTATAGTAGTTTTATTACCGTACTTATTCTCCCTAAATTTCAGACATAATTTCAAGGGTATTTGTTTTTCTGAACGGCTAAAATCATTTTATTTCTTAGTGCCCATCTTTTTCAATTAACAATCAAATCAAATATTTTTACACGCCTTAGAAATGTATAATGTCGGCTGTTTCTTTCAATTCGAGAACGTACATACGTCCCCATTTTACCTTCGTACTTTTTAGTTTTTATTTGAAAAGTTCTTGACTTTATTTTTCGTAGCTATGGGGTTTTTTGAAAAGTCTAATGACAATCCTTATGGCGTAACGGGGGATTTTCTTGTTACCTATGAACTCAACGAGAACTTTATACTGCCCCCAATAGATTGTACAACCAATCTATATACACAGCTACACTTACCTATCCAGGCTTTTTCGATGACACGATAATATCCGTTTCTCATTTAAACGAGATAAAAGTCTTGTAAAACAATGTTGATGATGTTTTTCAACAAGGCTATTGGCAAAGAAAAGCAGCAGAAGGGGAGTGTTTGAATGAAGATGAAAGTTGGCCTTAAGGATATAGGAATGGGAAATGTTTCCATAACATTAATGCCAAAGTAAAAGTTCGGGATATTGTGAGAGGCACGAACAAGGGTTTTATTCTTCAGGTACTGTGCTCCACTTCATTTTCATCTGCAGAATCTCAATCGTTGTTAACACAAACTCAAAATGAATGTTTTATTTTTAATTAGTTTTTTTTTTTAGCTGCCTACACGTTTAAGGTCATCCTTATTTCAAAGGATACACATTGAGCTAGTTGAGGTGATGGAGGATGTACATTGTTATTTGTGAAACTAGACAAAGAGGTACAATAAATGAAATATATTTGGAATTAAAATGGACTTTAAGAATCATGAACCATAAACTGTTGAAATATATACTGGGACTTGGAGGAGGTTTGGAATCTTACAAAGCCTAAGCATTGTTCACAGATAATCTTAGCATAACATCGTGATGTTTTCTTTGTTTTTTACTGTTTCGGGGATGTTTTTTTGTTTTTTAAATTGATTGTATGTTTCCGAATGACAAAGGAATTTAAAAAAAATTTATAAAAATGTATTCCTAAGTTTGACATTTTCAAATTATTATTCTTGTAGACGCTACGAGTAGGGTCAGGGTGTACTTAAACTTTAACTCGAACTACCTATAGACCCCTAACTGGAAGACCGATTCTCTTAAGTATGGTACATAAATGACAAATTGTTCATAAAACTCATCTAAATGGATATTCAATCGGCGTGCGTACATTTTGGTGGCCATGTTGTTTTGATGACATCTGTCAAACCTGTTTTTTGATATTCAGTTACTTATGCCATATCACCATGGTAAGTTACACGATTAAACAGCACATCCAAGTGAAAATGAGTGTTTGTTAGTGTAAACTTTCGCTGATTGGGCTTCAGAGCGTTTGGAAGAGGACCCCAATTTTGGCCGAAAAATCAGAATTTAGCGACGATTATAACCAATTTCTGATGGCCCAAGTTGAACCATAAATGTACCTAGACGATATGTTCTTCCAGCAGCACAGCCGGCGATACGTGCCACACAGCGGACGTTACGATTGACATCCTGCATGAACGATATCTCTTGTAGAAGTTACGTAAATTGGTCAAAAAGATCATGTGATTTGATTTGTGATTTTTTCTTTTGGGGTTTTTGAAGTCGCAGGTCTATGCAGATAAACCACAATGGACCGCGATACCCTTACTGTGAATATAAAACAGGCCATCACTCAAATTCAGCCAGATCTATGAGCAAGAGATACTGAAAATTGGACCACTCGGATCGTAAGAATCTGAGACAGGTAATTGAACGATGTCATTTTTCATACATAATGGCATATTTTTTAATTTAATTTTGGTGGGGGCAAAAACCCCCATTTATTCGGCTCAATTACAAGCTAATGTTAATCAAACTTAAGAACTAAGAAACTTGTAGCTACGTTTTATGGTTAGTGGGGGTTGATTCCGTAGACGTTATTTCAGGCACGGGGTACTGAGGTAAGAGTCGAAGTTGCTAGTGTTTGCGTTAACACTCCGGAGCATACGAGAGACTGGTTCATTAGAGCCATAAGAAGACGTACGGTGGGTGGGTATATAAAAGAGAGGGGGATTTCGTAAGTTACGAGCGTTGGTATTAAAGAAGATAGAGTTGTAAAGAGTAATTCAGTCAACTAAACCTGTAAGTAGTCGATGAATGAAGAGGATTTCAAAAATTTTTCTTCGTTCTTCTAGTGAATTTAGGTTGATTAGTTTAAAGCGGTCTTGATAGGGAGGCAGGAAAAAGACCTCGAAGAGCAAAACTAAGGAATCTACGTTGAATATTCTCGATTCTGACGAGGTGAATTTGTTGGTAAGGGGACCATGCTTGACGAGCATATTCGAGCAGAGGACGAATAAAGGTAATATAGATGGATCGGGTGACGTATGGGTCGGAGAATTCCTTGGACCATCGTTTAACGAAGCCAAATGCTGAATTGGCCTTAAGAATTATATCGTCAATAATGGGAGATGAAGTTAAGTTCCTGATCACATAATATACCAAGGTCACTTATCAATTCGACGATAGATAGGGTCTGATCATGAAGAAAAGTGAAAAAGTGATTGAATGGCATTTGGCAATTATTAAATCTAAACTGTTTTTGAGACACCAAACTAAAAAATTATCGAGATCTAATTGCATGAGAGCAGAGTCCTGTTTAGAAGAAAAGGTCTTAAAGAATTTGGTATCGTCGACATAGAGAGAAATATGAGAATATTTAATGACCATTTCAGTATCGTTAATAGCAAGAACAAAAAGGAAAGGGCCAAAGTGGCTGCCTTGAGGGACTCCGGACGTGGCTAAAAAGGGGCAAGAGGATGCAGATCTAAGACGGAAACTGTAGTAATGGTTTTTTAGATAAGAACAAATCCATCTCAATAGAATTGGTTCAAAACCGAAGCTGAATAGTTTGAAAAGTATAAGTCTATGGAAGATTTTATTGAAGGCCTTTAAATATAAAAATAACTTTGTTAATACCTAACACACAGCTTGTTTTATTTCATTTCGACATCTACCCATTCTTATTGAAAACTACTTTTCAACAGTTAGCTTCCATTCAACGATTTTGGATTGTTTCCATTGATATTGAAAACGACTTTAATGATTTTGATTAAACTTCAGGATGTATTTGAATTTTTATTTCATACATCTAGCTACAGCTTTTAAATATTTTATTTGAATTAACAAATACCATGCTAAGTTAACTGATTATCAGGTTAATAAGGTTAGACATTGTAAAACTAACTATTATAAAAAGCGTTAAGTCAATAGTCGATCTAGTTAAATGAAAACATACTGGAAACAGTTTTAAAATAGCATCGACTTGGGTAAAAATTAACACTGCGATCATGTCAAAATTTTGTAATATTCTCTATTTACAAGAATGTCATGTTGAAATAATATGACGTCTTCTCAAATCAACTAAAATGTTATCAGTTGAGTTCCATATTATCAATAGAATGTTATTGAAATCCTGTTTGTATGCTTCTGAATTTTCAGAAACTATGGAAAACCGTGTTAATTTAACAAGACACCTGTTAAATTTTTTACCTGATTTTTCTGTTCTTCTGAGTAAAGCTATAAATTAAATTTCAATACCAACATCCTGATGCCTTAAGTGCTTCTTCAATCTGTCAGCTTTAATATTAAGTAAAAACCTTCCCTTACTTCCTTTCAGTTAATATTTTTTGTTTTCTTTGAGTTCCTTCTTTCATGTATATCATTTTTTATTTCTTATCCCCCTTAATAAGGATAGCCATTACTTGACTACAATTAGGTAAAGCTGCCACATTATCTTACACATACTATCCCTCTCTCTTTCTCTCTCAATTAGATTAAGTTCGTTCTACCACACCACCGATGTGCTACAATAGCATCTGAAGTTTGTCAGTGTACACTTCTTTTTTGTAACTTCAAATCTAATGGAGTCCTTATAGTGAAGTGCTGCGTGAAAGCACACACACACATATTGAGAAAAAGAAGTATTTTCAAACAATAAGGACTATCTTAAGAATTCACAAGTCAATTAACACTGAAACGACTCAAAGTTATTCTTAATGGATTTTTTTTTGCTGTGGTGTACATCACTGCTATTACTACTTTAGCTGTCTTGAGCACACGTCCTTTTTCCTTGTTTTACTTCTTTTTTTTTGATTGGGAGAACTTTAGATTTACTATACCTACATAATTGGATCACTTGGTGGAATGTTGATTGATCCAAGAATAGAAATCAATTAAACACAATAAAAGAAATTGTTTAGCAGTAGTAGTAGATATTCTATTTATGTGTAAGTGAAAAAAAGTCGGTTTACCTATCGACTTTGAAATTGATTTATTCTATTTTAAGGTTTATAATTTAAAAAGAAGGAGAATAAAATGTTGTTGGAATAGAAGGATTTATAAATACATTTATTTAATTTAAATTGAATACTGATCTATTGAGTTTATGTTGTTTTTAATTAAATCTGAGAATAACATCTGCTGCTGGGAGGAAAACATTTTGAAACTTGCAACAACTTATATTTAGATATTATGGAAGTTTCTGAAGTTAAAATATTGGAAAAAGCTATCAAATTATGCAAATCGATTTGAGCTGAGAGAACTCACAAAATAACCAAACAATGAAGATGATTTTATCGGTTCAAGGCTTTTCAATTTGGTTGTTTTAAATTTTGTCATAATTAAAAAAAAAGACTGCGAATTTTGTCAAGTCAACATTTGAAAATTATCAACCACATTTTAAAACTTTCTGTGCTCTTCTTTTCTTTTGTCTCCTGACTTCGATCTACGAAATGGTTTATCAATATTTTTCTTACCGCATTTCAACCCTTGACACTGCAATTCACTCACTTTTAAAAAAAAACATCTAACCCTAAAGCTTTTTTCTAAGAACATCCTCTATAGGTATATAACCTTTCGAACGCAATAAGAATTTTTTAAAATCATGTAGTGGATAGGGCTAGAAGTAGTAGTGGTAAAAAGTAACAGCTTAGAAGACACGGTTCCACTGAAAATTAAGAGTAGCGTGAAAGAGAAAATGTTCATCTTCTACATAGTTACCGACTTATCTACTGGAATTGTTAATTATTGAAGAAGGAAACTCTGGAGGTGATCCTAAAAACTATCAGGTTTGTACCTTTTGTTTGTTTGTATTTTTGATTTTCCTCTTCAAACCAAAGAGATACAGTATCGGTTGTTTTTTGTGGACATGCATTTGGGTTTATGTTAAGTTTGTGTGTATACATGATATAAGTGTGCCCTTCGTTGTTCTAAATTCTGGTTTTCTTATTAAATTTCATATCGGGACTAGTTGTAACATTTGTTCGGGGTAAGTTGTAACATCTTGAAATTAACCATGTTAATTTTTTTCAACTTTTTTTTTGTGAAGAAAGAACGATCTTTAACTTAACTCCTTACTACAGTTGTGGAGAAAAACTTCAACCATGTTTTGTGATTTCTCTTTGCTTGATAATTACTAAATGCTGTAGGTGGTCGATAAAAAATAATTATCTACCACCACTTGGGGATACCGTTATATAAAGATGTGATTTTTTTTACAATTTTTGACACAATCTGCCCGGCCCATGTTACAACTTGCCTCATGGTCATGGTAAGTTATAAGAGCGTGACTTTGTTTTAATGTTATATCTTGACGTCTTTTTTTCCAGCTTTGTGGCACTGTTTTAGTAGATGTTAAATCTAACACATTGCTTTCAAGTTTAAAAAAGGTTAAGTTGAATTATTGTTAAATCTGAGGAGGATTGGTTTTACACTATTTCACCCTATACATAAATAGTAATATTTTGAAAAATATTCGGTCATTAACCTTAACACATGTTTTTCCTTATTGGAATTAGTTAAGAACATTTGTAGTTGTATATACAAGACACAATTTTTTTGTGAAATTTTGGGGATGTTCGAGCTTTCAGTGGTATATACGAGTATGTGCACTATGCGTCCCGAAAGGGTTAAGCCATCCCCCGGAATATACACTTTCAAACATTTCTTTAATAAGACCTGTAGGTGCCCAGCCTGCTTTAGTGGTACTTATTAAGATACTAATGTATCGAATAAGATTCATTTTCACAACACTCTCGGTTCAATACCAAAGATTAATGAAGAACAATAGTATACTCGTACTTCCAAACATGAGCCGTGTTTTTTGCAAGACTGAATAGCCAGATCAGAAAATTTTAACAGGGAAACAACAACAAAACTAACAGCGAATTTAGATCACCAATCAAAGTGAACATAAAGTGAAATTAAATTGTTGAAATATTCAGAGTTAAGATGGCGCTTACTTCAATTTAAGAGCAAAAAATGTCAAACTCGTGATATGGCACTGATATTGAAATGAAAGAAAAAGACTTATATAAGACTTCTATAAGCGTTCTATTAGTTCTGAGTTCCTGCGCTCGGTTACAAGTCGCACCAAAACATGCCAATAGTTAGTGTTTATTGAATTTTATTTAGTACAGAATTCTGTTGTAGAGCTTTCTTTTTCGAATTGAAAATTTTATATTGAAGCTGAAGTATTGATTTTAGATTTTTCATCAAGATCTTTAAGCCTTGCATTGTGATTTGTATTTTGAATGAGTATGAACTTTGTATATAAGACTTATAGTACTCTCATGAAGACGAACGATTGGGGCGACATCTTAAGCATAGCGATAGTACTTGTTAGATTTGTTTCTGCTAAATTAAATAATAAAATATTTTCTTTTTTACTACTTCTTTTGTATCTTATCCTACTCTCCACTATAAAATCAGCACCGCCACCAGGATAGCGTTGGTGCCACAAAATCATCATAATACTATAGTTTATATATACAAAGGTGTTAACCATCTTTTAAAAAGCCTACTTTTAGGATCTTTAAAAACTCATTGGAGTTTTGAAATTTAAAATTAATGTCTGAGTTAAAAAAAAAGAAGACATTTATCAATTGTACGAAATTCAGCACATTAGTGCTTGCTTTTATTTACAATATTCGATTCATTGAAAACAGTATAACGAGTAACTCAATTTTGTACTCTCAAAAATGAATCTAACTCTAAGACAAACTCTAAAAATACCAAATAAATTTAAATTTTGTACAACGTTTCGTGCAAATGATCAATAATCTTACCTTTCATAAAATGCCTTTGGTTCACGAAAATATTTCAACCTCATAACGTCACTAATAGACTTTTGTTTTGCACAAAAAACACAAGTTTTTAATTTTTTATCTTATTAGTTCACTAAATAAAAATAAAATAGAAAAAAAAATGAAAATGTGTTTGATTACTTCAGTAGACTTATAGAGAGCTGATACAATGTTAAATCATTCATTTCTATTTTCTAAAACTAGAAAATTTGATGTTTTTGTAAAACACATTTCATGAAAAATTACAGATTACAAATCGATAAATAAATATTTTATAAAAATTTCTTAACTTAAAATATTTTTTTTAACGTAAATTTTCTTTACGTTTCTTAATGCAAAACACGAACAAACCTTAAGCCTGTCACACACACAAGACAAAGTTCTAAAGAAAAGGTCAAGAAAAATTATAGTGCTTGAAACATGTTTTTTTCTTATATAAATATTTATATTTACTGAAAGACAAGGCATACTTTTAGGCTAAGTGGTTTTTTTTCAATAAGATGCAGTTAATGAACGTTACGTTTCTTATTCGATTTACGATTTTAAAGTTTTAATACTCGTACAATGCAATGGCGCATTCTTTTAAGAGCCATATACGTATTCAATAGCATCCACCAGAAGACGAAACTAAATTATTTTAGGTTGAAACTAAATTTTTCTTAAAAACTGATTTACTAAAAAAACATCATCAAAAAACAGCACATTCGAGCAATGTTTGTTGCTATATCAAAAACTTCTTCCTTTTTTTTTTAAAAAAAAAAAGAGAAAAGCGATATTTCGGTTGGTTAATATTGTTTATCTTTAATTACATCAATGCAAGTATATTTTATGTAAATGAGTTGTAAGATGAAAAAAATAAGAACCCATAACCCAAGATCAGTTTTTCATTTGTAAAACAAACTTTACTATTTTCATGCTGTATTTTATATATAGTACGTGTCAAAGGATTAAAGCATTTTAAAACAGAAATTTCCGATAAGTAGCATTCGACAACAAACAAAATTTGTTTTTAATTTTTTTTTTTAATTAATGAAAGTACATTTTGCGATTTTAGTGTCTAAGATGAGGGATTGATTACTTTGTGGTTTAAAAAAAGTACTTTCTACCAAACATAACACAAAACAAAGACTATGGACTTTCATTGTGATTGATTTTATTACAAACAAAACAAAATTTTATTGTATTTTTATATTATTAACTATTTTTATTTTTTTTTCTCTGACGTGAATCGTTGTCTATTAATTTTACAAATCAGAACCGATGCTAGGTTTAAAAAAAAATTGGCATCACTGAACAAAATGACTTTTAACTTAATGTGACAACTTAACGAAAAAAGGAAGGAGAGACTTGAAGAAACTAACGAGAAAGTTGCATGTTTCGGTGTTTTATTCCAAGAATATTTTTAAGATCTATTGTATTTCATTTTTTGACATTCAATTACATATTCTAGAATATGGTAAATGTCAATCAAATGGTGACATGATGGAGCCCCAACTTTTTTTCTTACTTATTTTTTAGAACTTCACGACGCCTTCAAGCAACGGTCTTGAAGCAGTCTAGGGATTTGAAAATTGGAACTACTTGAGATGTTTTTTTTTTTTTTCAGAAAATTCTCCAAAGCAGAAAAGTTCTCAACATTGATGTTCTAAAAATTTTTTTTTAATAACTTGGCATCACTTTTATTTTTTTTTATCTAAACTGTCAAAGCTAACATTCTGTCATAACAACTAATAATCAAAAAGTTTGATTCTCTCACTGGCTGAAAAAATTCTTAAAAATTAAGTTTTCAAAAATCATATGGAAATGCTTTTAATTATATCTTGGCATCACTTATCGCTGAACTCTTAGTTGTCAAAACTTAACGAAAAGAAGAAGAGGTTGAAAATATAAGTCGATGCATAAGACCATTGAAAATCTTGAGAAGTGTTTCTTAAATACCAGCCTTAAAATGATTAAAATTTTAAAGTTACAGAAAGGTATTCGAAAAATCCATATTTTGGAATCACTCATCGCTTTGATCTTTGAGCTTTCAAAAATAACAACTTATCAAAATAAAAAAATAAAAGGCGAACGGAGATCATAAGAAAAATAGAAGTACTGAAAGCCTGGAATTAAACTTGAGACTAATTTTTGATGCATAATTCTTCAAATTATTCACCTTTTTTTAACTTCTAGTACATTTTGAAAGTTAATCTGTGAAACAAATCTTATATGCTTTGACTTTTTCATTAATTTACATCCAATTCTTACCGAAGGGCATTCCACTTGCAACCGAGGAGAGAAGAGAAGAAAAAAAAACATCTTGAAAAACCCTTCAAGTTTTGACTTTTAGAATTTCCCTGTTCCTTTTAGATTTTCTCCACTAACAAACAAAATTTCAAAAAAGACTACCACCACAGTGAAACCAACTCAAAATTAAATAAAATAATGTTGACGATGAAGAAGAAAACAAAATATAAATCACACAAACAGGAAAATGCTTCTTTTCGTTGATTTTTTTAACCGAAGAGAAAAACCACTTCAAAGTGTTTTCACCTCAATTCATAAGCTTCTAGTAGTTTTCTGCTACTATACTGTTTGGTTTTCGTATCCGACCTCAAAAAAAAAGGAAAAATCTCAGAGAAAATCATAAAAAAACAACAACTACATATACCTAATACAAAACGAAAAATAAGTACAACAAGGACGTTAACCTCCTTTTTTGTACAACGAAATACCAAAGTCAAAACAAAAAACACAAGAATTTGACTCCAACCAAGACGACTATGACGACGTATTTAAGTGAATTAAATTATGTTCCCTCAAATACAAGGATATCATTTAAGCAAAAACATTTTAAGTCTGAGGTATGAAGACATACATAGGGTTGCCATAATTTCTGAAGGTTTCTTGAAACCAACTTAAAGTATTGGAACTCCAAATGCCAAAGACACAACAATTTGTGATGATATATGTTGTTCTGATCTAAAAGTTCCAATTTTTTACCAAATTAAATGTTTTTTTTTTTTTTTTTGATTTGTGATAATTAACATCTATATTTAACTAATTTAGCCGCTATGCAACAACGTCACAATTTATATCTCACTAAGAATGTCAGTTTCCCGTGAATAATCGTTCTCAATCCATTCATAGTCTATTTTCTTTTGATATTTTTTATAAAAACAAACACAACAGTATCCTAGTTTTTTCGAACATACTTAATTCTGTTTTTGAGTTTAACTCGTTATAAAAATGGATACGTTCCACAATTTTTCACACGGTATATTTCAAATTTCAATACATTCCGTTGAATAAAAAAGTAGATTGATATTTATCTATTTGTGGAAAAAATCCACAAAACCATTTCGAAAATAAAAAACAATATACATGAATACGTTCCAAATTATTTCACATGGAATATTTTAAATTTCACTGTCACTAAAAAGAATAGGGGATTGATATTTCTCTATTAAAAAGAATAACTTTAAAATAAGAAAACTTTAAAATGGAACCACGAAGCCATCACTGAATTAAAAAAAAACAAGAATACGTTCCACAGTGTTTCACACGGAATATATAAAAATTCCTATTAAATAGAAAAGTAGATTGACATTTATTTACCCACAAAATTATTATTAAAATACGAGAAATGTGGAATAAAACCAATAAAGTTAAAAAAAAAATACTTGAATGCGTTTCACAATGTTTCACATTGAATATTTTTAATTCCATATTAACTAAATAGAATAATGGATTGACATTTCCACGAAGCCTTTCTTGACAAAAAAAATACATCCCACAATGTTTCATATAAGAAAATTTAAATTTCTTAAAATTCACTTATAAGTTGAAAATAAGATTAAAAAGTTTAAAAAAAAGAGTTTAAAAAGAAGAGAAAAAAGAGCACTTTTGAGTATAAAATTGGAGATTTCAGGTCCACTTTTGTGAAAGTATGTTTGCTTTTTTCGTTGTGGGAAGATGAATAAAAGTTGTGGAAGGTATCAACTATTTTATAGTTGATAATGATAAGCAGTACCCCTTGACTATCTTGAAAACTGTCCTGGATCTTTGATGAACAAAATTGATCAAAAGTGACACTGTTCTTGTTGTTTGCGGCGGGCGGAGGCGTGTTGGGAGAAGAAACAAAATCCAGAAACAAAATCCCCTTAATTAAAATCAAAAATTACAAACACATGGAAGCATTAAGAACTCTGGCAACCCTACACTCAAAAGCATTAAAAAGAGTAAATCAGAATAAAAAATAAAACAAAAAAAAAAAAAAGCTGATGATCCAGGGAAGGTTGTTATCCTGCTGTATGAATGTATATGTAGCTTCACTATTTTACTCTTTTCCCATCCGTAAAAGCTATTTAAACCCCAAACCATAAGCTGGCAGTAAATATCAATTTGTGGTAATAAGAAGCTTAAGTTGCTTCAGTAACTGCGGTGGCTGCTAGTTTACCGATGGAAAAGATATTCCTTATTGTGTACACAGGTATGTCTAACAGTGTGTATATCACCTGCATCATCACCGGCACCAGATAATTCCGAAATAATTAAAAATTGTTCTTGTGTTGTTACTCGTAAGTTTTTCTTTTTTTTTATTTTTAAATCTTCTCGTTTCTTTTTTTTGTGTGTGTAAGATTCATAATATTACCATCAGAGAGTTGAACTTTTTCTTGTTAAAAATAAAATGCAAATTTACGATGGCATAAGCAATAAGTGAGATATAAAAATTACAAAGAAAAATACAAAAAATAAAAATGAAATAGAAAATGTAACGAGAACCGGAAGTCTCTACGTGAATAAAGGATGCAGACCGGACCACCACATGCTAAAAAGGAATATTTATTCTTTTCATAAAATTGCAGGTAATGTGCAACACGGATGTCGTAAATTGTAGAATACACGTGAATAAAAGCAATTGAGGATACACAATGTGCGAAGATCTCCCAAGGACTAACAGATAAAAAGAGTACACTGGGTGTAGGGTTATCGTTGAGTAAGGATGCTGGCTTATGTACGGGTATACCTATGAGGTGCCTTTTTAACAAAACAAAGATGTAGAACAGGGCCATATCGGCAAGGATTTATTGTTTCAACTTTTATTTATGTGGAAATATTTTCATTTTTCAAAACATAATTCATTTAGATTGAAGAATTATAGTCAGATTAAGTTTAAACATGAATACAAAAATGATTAAAAAATAGAACAATGTTCTATTTTTTATGATTTCACTTTAAATAAAATAGGATTACATGTAGTTGTTAATAATAATCAAAAGATGGTTTGAAACTATTGAATTTATAATTCCAAAGATTACCACTCAGTGTAGATAATAAATCGTTCTAAGTGAAGTTTTATCGAAGTTTTAGAAACAAAAATACAAGAATATATCCCAGACAGAAAACCTAGTACTCACCAAGCCCTTAATTGTAGCTTTTAGATGAACTTTTCTCCACAGTTTTACCAACCAACCTAACTAAAAATGTACACGAATTAATTGTTCGATAAATTAAAAACTAAATAGATAAATTATAGGCCTTTACGGCTTGCAAAGATTCGAAACCTTAAAACACTCAACCATTCTTGTATCTGAGTTAGCAGAAATGGAGGGCACCTACCATTTTCTGTTGATTCTAAAAGTCTATACTTCGTCCAACAAAAATATGCAGTACACGTCTTATGCGAGAGCTTTTTCAAAATCAGTAGCGTGCTATATTTTTGCACTATACTAAATTGAAAGAACTCCTCCATAAAAAAGTGCCTATTGACCGCACATCTGAGTGTGCCTGTGCACTGAATTGCTGTGTCCTATGGCTGTTGGTGATATTCAATTTCAACCCCCATTAAATATTGATGTGCATTCAGAGTTACCCTTGTCCATTTGGTAACTTGTTCAGTTTTTTTTCCTTGGGTTTCTGTTGAGGTGCTTTTGATTTTAGAGCTTTAAAAAAATGGTCCATTTAAAATCAACACTACGACAACCCTGTGAGACCTTTAGTGAAGGACAGATTTATGCAATCCACTGTAGCCAGAATGCGAGGCAAACGTCCTATCTTGCCCATACTGCATATTTTTATTGGACAGAGTATAATGAGCTGCTTTTTCATGACAAGAGACACTCTTGGAGGATTTGTCACTTCATTGCAAGAGGCAGTACACCTTTCAAAAATATTTTTGCAACTGAGAATCGAACGCAAGACCTTTTGACAATCCAAAGCATTTAGCAAGTGATATTGAAGTGATATTTCTTCGAAATATTATTCTCAGCTGAATTTTGTAAAATTCTTTTATTTTTGGACATTAGCCTTATTTGAGAACAAAAGATTTATCACAATCAAAGGGAAGAATCCATTTCATTCGACTTATTTCACCTGAAAGCTTGCAAAATTTTCTTTTCAGAATACAGCCAGTTGTTTCCTTGTATGTAAAATTCAGCCAGGATTTTAGCTGATGTTCAAAAAGTAAAAACCTAAAATTTTGCCCACTCTGTTGACGAGGGTACGTAACTCTAAAAGGTTAAGTCTAATTTCAACTTCATTTCTTATAAAATCAGATGTTCCACAAGTGAGTTACTTGGGACCTATTCTTTTTATTTCTTATTCTTTTTATTTCTTTGAACTAAAAATCAAAACCAATAATTTTTCAACTCTAATTCGATAGGGGTAAGTGTAATTAAAATTATTGCTAACAGTTTAATTTTACAAGAAGGAGGTTCTTTTTAATCTCAATAAAATCAAGGCTCATAGGAATTTCATCTCCGTATACGAAATCGCCTTTGAAATAACTTACATATTTTTATATTTATCTCGTTCTTAATAATTCTATCAACAGAATTGGCCATCCAAAAAATCCCATTTTTTCTTTAATTTCTATTTGATAAGTGCCGATATTTACATCTCGCTTATATTTCGTCTCAATCTCCAATTGAATTGAAATTCAATAAAATCAACCCTCTTTGGAATTGCGATGAGTTGGAAATTGATATAAAATTCCCTTAAGCATTACAAATGTAATTTTTATTTTCATCTTTAAATTAGCAATAGCATTTGACATCCAAACTGAAGTGAAAAATCATAAAAAATTACGTTAAGCATTAAATCAAATACACTGCCTTTGGGAATCTACTCGCACTTTAAAAAGCCAATTTCTTTATTTTTTTTGTGATCGATTCGATTTAATACTACCCTATCACTTTCAGATTTATAAAAAAAAAATCTGAGTTTCCCTTCACAAAAGGCCATTGACTTGGGATCCAATCATACCTCACTTATGTGAGTTTGATGTGGAAAAAGTTTTTTTTTCCAATTTCAAGATTTTCTTTTGGTTTTGTACCCTAAACGCGTCATCATCGTTGTGTCGACATTGGCATCGACGACAACGTTCTCTCGGCAAAACGGAAAAATATCATGAAAAGAAAAAAAAACAACACACAGCGGGACCTTTTTTCCCAAAGGCGTACATTGAGCACCTTTGCTTTTCCGAACACGAACCAATATGAATGAATAAACCTGTGGCAAGATAACAACCAAGCAGGTAGGTAAAGTACCACCTGCAACCTGTGTCGTATATTCCATTTCAGTGACTTTGTTAAGAATGCATATTTGATGGGTTGGTCCCTTCGGGTTTCAAGTTTCTGTCGTGTCTTCGTATGCAACCAGCGAATTCAATAAAGTCAACACTCAATCCTCTGATAGCAACTTACTCTGTGGAAATTCTATGCGTTTCGAATAAGTAATTCTACGAAAATTGAAAAATAAGTAAATCGCCCACTATGGCGTATACGTAACCTTTTTCTGAGATTTATTTTTTTAAGACTAGCGGGGGATTGGTGTGGATAAATAAGTTCTAATAGTAAATGGATGATATTTGAGCAAAAAGAGGAAATCCACATTTGCAAAGGTAGGGTGAAAAGTGATAAAAAGGGTCCATAAAATCTAGAGACTAGCTTTAAAGTTGGGTTTAGTATTTGTTTTCCTACAAAACATCAACATGATTCTCTTCGTGACGTTTTTACATGGGCCACTCTGACTCGACCATCTGGACCTTCGAGGATTTTCGTGATTCTTCACAAAAGCCACCTTTGAGGTGGTAGGGACTTGGACGATGTTTGAACTGGACGATTTCTTCGAAATCTAATGGTGTTTACGAGATATTTTCTTGAGCTTTATTTTTTAAAAACAGTGGGTATTTGTGTTGTTAAATTCGTTTGAATAGTAGTCTATTTAAGTAGATGCTATTTAAGTAAAAAGAGGAAAAGATAAGGTGAAGTGTTGTGAACCGAATTTCAAATTTTTGTAAAGGAAGTATTTATTTTTTTCTGAAAGATCAACATTCTGTGGAAATAATATTTGTTCTAAAATAAATTTTAACAAAAATTCAATATGATTGAAAATACAAGTTTCTAGTACACTGTGGCGTATACGTAACTTTTTTGTTCAATAGAAATCTAAATTTTGTAATTATACAAAATTTTTAAAATTGTAAAACAATTGTTTAAATTATAAGTTGAATCCAATCCAAACCTTGAATTTGAAATTTTGTTCCTTAGAATAGGGACAAGAATCGAAACAAGCCCTATGGAGTATACGTAATATTTTTATTAATATTCAGCTTAAATGCTTGCGTTTAATTTTTGTTTTTTTTTTTTTTTATTCTAAGGTTTTTAAGAAAAAATTCTAATTTTTGCTTTTTGCTCTATTCATAGGAGGTAAATTTCTAAACAAAAAAATTACTAAAGAAACTTCCAGCAAAACCGTTAAGCTCCTGTCTATATTCAAATTTTTTAGATGTACGTTTTTTTCCACTTTTCAACTAAAAAGATTGGCTGAACAAAGACTCCTTAGAACAAAATAAAAACGATTTTCACCTTGAAATGTAAAAGCTTGTTGTGAAAGGTCTATGAGTTCATTCATTTCAGCTTTCAAAATCAAATTGTTTTGCTTCAAATGGATTTATTTTTAACACAGTTTTGTAATGAACTATAAAGTGCTAATGGTCTTGCATCAATAGTGACTATCAGAAACGAGAAAGAAATCAATTAACTCCCCCACCCCCTCGTCCCCCAACATGTCGAATGCTTCCCTGAAAATAAAACATACTCAACAAAAAATTTAATACAACGCCCCAATAATATTTTGAAATTTCATACAAAACTGGAGCAGCATAAAAACTCTTGTATGTGATACTGAAAGGAGCATACATACATAAATATATATGTATGTACATACAATTGGGGCTTGTAAAAAAGTTATAAAAAAAAATAGATTCAAGGAATAAACTATTTTATCCCCAAATTCTCCCCAGCGTCAATCGCCTATCTATACCCCTTTCTCAAACCCAAATGAGCTTCAATGCATAAAATGCACTTAGCTCAACTTATTGCTGCGCTGTGTGGCCCACAAAAGTTGTTTTGTATGTGGGCAGAATGGTTGCATGTTTTTGGAGTCTGCCGCATCTGTACGGAATGATTTTGTATTTTCAAAAAACAAAAAAAAAATAACAAAAGTTGCTGATATGAAATAACATTGTGCATTCATGTTTTCGGGGGTTTTATTTGAAATGTAAATGCAGTCCGTTTTCTACAATGATGGTGGATTTTTATTTTCATTGTTGTTTTTGTTGGATAGTGAAATATGTACTATTTCATGGGATTTCCTAAAAAGCTATAGCGAGTGTAAATAAACGATTTTAGTGTAGAGTAGAGTTGAATAAAAATTGGTTTTATAAAACGATAAATGCAATGTCACTGGGGCTCTGGGCTCATCCAGGATCAACTTTTTTTTTTATTTAGTTTATTCAAGTTGGTTTGGATTGCGTGTATGATTTTTATATTTTTTTGAAATATAGTTTTTTGTTCAAATTTAAAACCGAGTGGAATATGTTCCGTGGGCTTTGCCTATCATGGCAGAAGGCATTGAAGTGATAAACTAGAAATATCATATAAGTTTATTTTTTTTTCTCTCCTCAGGTGTGGTGAAATTTAAACTTATCAAAGGTGTTGAAATCTTCTATTTTTAGTTGGATTTTTTTGGGATGAATTTTGAGGGTTTTATAGAGTTTCAGATCTAATATCCGATGGACAGCTTTTTGAATAATTAATTCGACTGCTTTAATGTACAAGTTTAAAAAATAAAAATCGATAAATGGGAAAAGCTTTAAAATAATTAAATTTCTTCAAATAATAAAATACATCTCTAATTTCAGTAATGTGAACTTTTTGACAAAAACTTGAAAAACAATTTTATTTCAACCGATTAAGATATTGAAGCTATCGACTTTAATCAAAATAGATAGAGTCACACTGAAAATATGAGTTAAGCCTATTATTTGAGTTTACCCTCGAGGGTTGTACGTCGAAATTTTCTATACAACATTTGAAGAAAATCGGTCCAGTAGTAAAGACTCCAGTTCGATGAACAGTGGACGTACATAAGCACGAACGTGTCGAACACTTCTAACATTTCTACTTCATTGTTATTTTATGCTTGATTTAAGCCTTTTATTTAAAAGAAACTAATTTTTGTTATATGAGCACGTAAAACACAGTCTTTGTGCATATTTTCCAAGATGAATTCAAATGGTTTATTCAAAATGTCATTTTCCTGCTTAAATAATAGATTTTATTAGACCCATTTTAGCGTGGGTAACTTTGACTCCCGCTGAATTCGACACGAAAGTAAATCTACGACGGAAATTTCATAAACTTTACTATGTTATGAGATGATAACTTAAACAATTATAATCAAACGATGTCCCAAAACTCATCAAAAAGATGATACAGATGCCCCAAGTAACTGTTCAAGGAACTTCTTTATTCATCCAGAACATTAATTTGCAACAATTTTGTTTGATAATAAGAAAAAAAAATATGATCAGGATGAAAATTAAAAAGAACCATCCGGGAAATTTCTAATTTAATTAAAACTCACATTCAAATGAGAGAGATGGACAGAGAGTGAAAGAAAGATGCAATAGCACATAGCCCTCCCTTCAACTCATGCCAGAAATTGCCGCAAGCAATTAAAATAACGAACCAGCAGCAAAAGAAACAAACGAAAAAAAAAACACCGTCTGCCTTCCTTCATTTGCATGAAACGCACACAGCAAATTGGATGCTAGCTACCGTTATAATTAATACATTCAAAACAGAATACGTTCTTTTTTACCGCCCCTCCCCCTTCCCCACTGATTGCCTGTATGTGTGAATCCAATTTTGATGGATAAAAGATGCATCACACCGGAAACAGTCCATCATTGCGAGCACAAAAAACAAAAAAAAAATGATGAATTAAGCCAGGAAACTGTCTTTTATGATGACGGCTATCGGCATCGGTGCCTGTGTTATCCTGGACGAAAGTACAAATTGATGCAGTGGCAGCAGCGCAATACCAAAGGGAGAAGTGAAAAAATATAATTAAATACAATCGAACAAATTAAACATTTCGAGGAATTTTAAAATTCCATATTTGTCCGTGCTCTTAACCAATGTCACAACTCACAACCCCGTCTTTCCTTTCAGCTATGAGTTATTGTAATTTCAAGAGTAAATTTTAATCGTTTAATATTCCAATTATAATGTGTTCCTGAGGAATAATAAAACAAAAAACACCCTTTGCCAGGAACTCAGGGCCGCAGATTTCAATTAACAACTTTATTTAAAATTTTCGTGAATGTGAAAATGCGGACTCGATGGTAAGTGATGGGGAAATAAAAGTTGATCCTTCCTTCGAAAAGCTGTATGCACCAACATTGTGGCATTGTTCTTTTTTTTTATTTTTTCATTTTGAAGAGTATTCTGGCGTTAAGAACAAAAACAAAAATTAAGGTAAAAATAATGCCAACAAAATTATGAAAGGTCCTTTCAACACCCGTTTGGAAGTTTCATACTTTTCCAACTTATATTCGAATTTTTAAGCATTAAGACAAAGTTTGGGAGAAAAAGCATTTCCAAAGTATTCGTTTCGATTAAAATATATAAGTATAAAAATTAATATTTAAATTTAAAAATATATGTGTATATAGTTTTTTTTTAAATCATCAAACAAATTTGTTTTGTTTGTTTTTTTTTTTTTAATTTTTTTTTGCAACAAAATAATAAAACAAAAATTAAAGTTTAAAATTAAAAATTTTGTAAACACTATTTATATAATGTAGAATTATATATATATATTAATATATTTATGTAAATTTGTTTTTAAGTAAAAAAATGTTCATGCACACCTCAATCTTGCGTCCCTCAACCACAGTGCCGTGAAGACGTTCGCGTGCTCTCTCCGCATCGCTACTATTAGCGAATGTTACAAAACCGAATCCCTACATGCAAAGGACAGAACAAAGATACATGCAATTTTGTATTGGTTGATTTTTTTTTAAGTTTTTGAAAAAAAAAAACATTTTTTTTCTGTGTTTTCAAATATATACTTAAACTAATTTTCTATAAAATATTTTCATAAGTGATACATTTTTTTTTATTTATTTTTTTTTCCTAAATATTCTTGAATTATGTTTAAGTCAAATATGTTTTAAAATTAATTAAAAAAAATATTATTTGCTCAAAAACAACGTGCAACAAAAACATTACATTTATATTTCATAAACTCTTTACATTTTTAGCTGGCTTACTTATTTGTATTCAATTTTTAAATATTTTTAGACCTTTTAAGGATTGACACACCTTAATATATTTCTTATATAAGAGTATTTCAAAAAGTTTCGACAAGAAAGTTTTGAAGAATGTTTAGGCTCTACCAAGATTGTCAGGCATTCTATTCAAGGCTCCATTTAATATGAATTGTTTTGAAAGTTAACTTTCAATTTAAATAAATAAGTGAATTTTTGGTAATTTAAGATCTGTTTGCTTTTAGCACTTTGGATGTTCATCTTCGAAGATTCACTGAAAGTGATGAAAGAATTATGCAAAGACTATTGGTCATAGCGATTTTTTTCAAAATTTCGTCTTAATAGTTCAGAGGTCGTTGTAGAAAGAATATTACTCTTTACACAACCAGCCAACTCCCCTCCCAGTGGAACTGACATTTCTGCTGCATTTCACTTTTACATCGAATTTAAATGGAATCGAAGAGTTAGGTCGAAATATTCGGGGTTGTTTGTTTGTTTCTATATTCCATTTTCAATATTGCATCGAAAACGTCGACAGCAAAGACTAAAGGGGTTTTGACTACCCTTAAAATGTTACACACAGTGCGAGCGTTCGGAAAATTAAAATGGAAATACCGATTTACTTTGATTTTTGATATTAAAATGGAAGGGCAAAACAGAGATAGTTAAAACATCCCACATTCGTGTAGTATGGCTAAAAACAAATCTCTGTACTTAAAAGTACGTTCGAAGTTGAGCTCAAGGGGTGAACTGATGAATGGAAGAATGAAACTGGCTATTTTACGAGGACACTGGTTATAAAAATAGTTCTAGCACTGCGATGATTTTCTAGATGCAAATACTTTTCTTAGTAAATCTCTTTGAAATATCTTTTTCGAATTCTATCTGAAAGACTCAAGAAGGTGACAATTGTACTCAAGCTCTGGACGAATATGGACTCAATATACAAGGTGGCGCAAAATTAATCACCATATCGAAAGACGTTATAATTTTTGCACGTCAATCATATTTGACATTTGTGAACTCGAAAGCTGCAGTATACAAATAGACAAGCAATGGAGCGCTATAACCCCTCAGAGCTTGGAATAATTGTGTCGATTTTTTTGACCAATAATAATAAGAATTTCGACGCCGATTTTCTAATCGTGCCACGCTAACTGGGCAAACAGTCTGGCCCTTGGCGACTCGACTCGTAAGACTGGAACCACAGGAGACTATGCAGGACCCTCAGATTGGTCGTATGGCCGAGAATATCGCGGCTGTTACCGCCTGAGAACGAATTAACATTAACCAGACGAAGGGCCATGCAATTGGACATCAGCGGACGGAATCCACAGCGAATTTTAGTGAAAGACTTACACATTTACTCGTACAAAGTGCAAACAGTGCATCAGTTAATGCCCGATAATCGTTTGTAGCGTGTGAATTACTGTCAGGCCATCCTCAATCTCAACAACTCAATAAGCAAAATCTTCGTATCTAGGGGACTGAAAAACCGCGCATGATGCATGAAGAGCCATTACATCTACACAAAGCAACTGTGTTGTGCGACTTTCACGAGGGAGTAGTGAGTGGGCCGTATTTTTTTGAGGACGCCATTGGCAATACGGTCACTGTTAATGGCGAACGCTACAGGGCCATGATAAACGACTGTTCACAGCCGAAATTGGATGAGCGGTGCTAGGTGAACACGTGGTTTCGACAAGATGTAGCAACCGGACACACAACACGAGTCACAATTGATACTGTGAAGGATGCGTTTCTCTTAAGGAGAATATTCGAAAGGAGTACGAACAATTATCTTGCTGAGTCATGGAAAATGCGATAAAATGGGCACAAATGTGTATAAACACTGGTGGCAGCCGCCTGACGAATATCTATATCTTCCGTCACTCAAAATCATTTTTTTTATTTAGTAAAAACGTAATTCAAAACCAAAATTGTATGATTAATTTTGCTCCACCTTATGTATAATATAGCCAAATCAGAAGGGAAAAATAGAGCTTGTCAAAGCATTCGACGTTCGTGTAGTGCGGTTAACGAAAGAATTTCATACTTCGTTCAAAAGTGGTTTTAAGGGTCAACTGATGTGCTTTCCTTGGTGTACGAATATTTCGGAGGAATCTTTTAAGGCGAGGAGTGCAATTGGGTTTTCAGTAAAACAACGATAAATTGAAACATTTTTGGATTGTTCGAGCAATGTAAAATTTTCCAAAATGGTTCTATCTCTTACCATTTAAAAAGCTCTATTTTTAATTCAAGACACATGTGAGTTATAGAAGCACCTAGTGCAAATGTGGGAAGCAATATCTACCTTTGGACAAATGAAGAATCTATAGATCACAGTCAGATGAAAAAAGGGGGTTTGGTCTATG
Source organism: Philhelius festivus (assembly GCA_963931855.1). NCBI lineage: Eukaryota > Metazoa > Arthropoda > Insecta > Diptera > Syrphidae > Philhelius > Philhelius festivus. The sequence goes on from OZ007556.1 coordinate 210,652,371, forward strand.
GTACAACCTTGTGTGAATAGTCGACGAAAACATGTGACACATAAAACTGACACATTTTAGAGAGAATTGTCTGTGATGCACATACCGAGTAATAAACGTTTTTTTGTTTCTTAAATGCATGTCTTGACCTAGCGATGACTATCTTGCTTGCGAAGACAATTGCTTAAGCATCATAGTGCAGCGAATTTTTTCATAAAAAAAAATTTACCCACCTAGAAATTTTGCGATTTAATTTTTAATTTAACGAAAGATTGAGTAATTTTAAGCAGATGGAAGTAAAACCCTATCGTATAATGCTTTGTGATGCTATGTGAGTTGACTTATCAAGCTGAAACTCTGGCAACCAATTCGCAGTCGCTGTCACATATTAACAAGAAAATGTTTTTTTTTTTTTCAGGGGTTCTGCCTCTTGCAAAAAGTGACAAATGCTCTTAGAGTATAAGTGATTTTTACCTTACACGTTCGCGTTTGATAAAATTTTATAGCTCCTTAGATTCCAAGCTTTAAAACTCACACAGGGATGATAGGAAGTTTTAAGGCTCTTGTTTTTCATGAAAAAGTACAAAATTGGAGATTTTCTGGTCTGATAATGTGTTCTTAGCGTTAGCGATTTAGTTTTATTTTTATGACTAATAACTATTTTGAAATTTTCCAAAGTAAATTGTTAAAAAAACTTCTTTTCAGTCTTCAAACACAAAAGCAAGTTTTTGTGATCGAGTTATACTATACCTAGATGTGCATTCTAATATTCCATATAGACGGGCTTAAATACCCTGATTTCTAGGGGGATTATGATTGACCTTGAAATATTGGAGCACAGTGCGAGAGTTTAGGAAAGTTGGAGAGGATTTAAAAGCAGTTAGTAATGGATATTGGTTTTTGATTTTCTGAACATCGAAAAATTGTGTCAGGTAAGTGATTCCACATTCGTGTAGTACGACTAGAGAGAGATTCTCTGCAGTTAACAAAACGTAAATGCTCAAGGGCAAAGTAATGCAAGGTATAAAACTTTGCAGCGTTGCTCGAGGGATGCTTACGCTTCTGCTTAATTTCTATCACCTATCATTTTTAAAGCTGTTATTCGCATTGTTCAAATTAAGGACCATGCTTGTATTTGCCCCAGTTTCACAGCCTGAGTTTTTGGTACTTAAAAGGCCAATAAAGCAGACTTAAATGGCATATAATCAAGTAAGGTTCTACTATAGAACTAAGCGTTTATCATAAATTTTTTATTGAATTTCTTAACTTCTATAATTTTGATTAATTTTCGAAGTTTCGAGTTTCTGAGATCCATTTCGGGATATTGATTTTCCATTTTTTTAAGCAAATTAAAACCAGACGTCTATTAGAATCATCACCAAAACATAAAACGAAAAATAAAACACGTCTAAAATAATCTGTTCCCAAACTCCAAATACCACATTTACCGTTAAACGTCGATAGAGAAAGAATACAAAATCGAAAATCGTCATTAAAAAAAAACTTCGAAATTAATCCAGACATTTGAAAACTGAGAAAAACTAAGAAAAAAACACATCATTCTATCTCCTGATATTTTTTGTTTGTAGTTCCTTGTGTACGTGTGTATCAGCGCAAACAACATCCTTTCCTCTTCTAAGGATAACTCTACAAATTAATCTTCGAAAACAGCTCTAAAAGAGAAAAACAATAATTTTTTCTTGTATCTTTATCTCGTCGTTGTCGTCGTCCACATTCTTCGTCGAACAAAACTTCGATGTATAAAAACTGTATTTTTGTACTTTTGCTTGCCATTTTGTGCCAGAGGATATGTCCTAAAGTTTTTGCGGCAGTCTGGCTCCTTGCACAGAGTTTTGCAAGGCTGATTGTTGTTGGAGATTAAGATTTGTTAGCAAATTTTCGTGTCCTTCTTAATTCCCATAACAACTCTCTGTTTTTCCCGTTTTGGTTGTGTTTGTAACGGTTGGGGTTTTTTTTTCGGTTGGAATTTTCTTAGTTTTTGTCGCAATTTTATTTGCATCCCGTATGCCATAGTGGGGAGAGTGTGTTTGTGTGTGTATTTTTTATTTCACTCATTGTGTATGTTTATGTGGGATTATATACGGCAACTGGATAAAACACATGCAGTATGCATGAAGAACAAAACATTTTAGTTTTTTTAATTTTTTCTTTAAGCTTTTTGGTTGTCGTTTGCAGGAAGAGAACTTAGATGATTAAGTGCATTCACATAAGCCCAGGAACTTGATGTATGTCCTTTGGAGATAAGGAACTCTGGTTTGTTACTTTAACTGACTCCCAGGAGGATGGGTAATCATGTGGAAAAAGGAACAGATAATAAGAGGGAAATTTTGGATTTTGTAACTCCTTTAATCGCACATATCTCAGAGTTGAGGTGGAGAATTTAATTTTCCTTAATGTCCTTAAAAGTTCACCAAAGGTAAATTGGAAACAGGACGACGACAAAACAAATCGCACACTGCTTTTGATCTAGGAATGTTCTCAATTCGAGAAATGTGTAATGTGGAACAAGAAGGACAATCGAACTGAAGTCCCCCCTCCCCCATCCATGGGTATGTTTGTATAGCTCTTGAATGGATGTGTCTGTAAAACAGGCACAATGGTTCAGTTTGAAGATGGCTGCGAGACACGACCCCAATATGAGAAGAGGGCACATAAACTATATACGTTACGTAGTGCAGTCAAGATTATCAACATCGAGTGGTGTACTATGTTGTAACAGAAGTCGGAGCAGGATCAGGACCAGCAGCAGAATGAAATGCTTGACAGGGAGTTTAAAGTAGGTGTATGGTTGGAGTATATATTCTGTTTTGTGTATGCCTGATGTGAACTTTGTGAGTCCCCTACCAGGCAATTGAATATTCATAAAGCTTCTCATTCTCTGTTGGTGTTGTACTGTGTTCGTTGTTGCTTCCTGACATTGATGTTAAGAAGGAAATGTGTAATTTGAAATGCATGGGCACATGCACATGACAGAAAGTTGCATTTTAGAGAGGAAAAGAGATTTCTTTTCTGCTTTATTTCGCTCATAAGCATAGAGGAAGGGTTTAAGAAGAAAGAAAGAAGTTCAGACGGTATATATGCTTGCATAAGCCTATTAATTTTTTGAGTTTATTATTTAGGTAGTACTAGCTTTTGAAGCATAGTCTCAAGATATATAATTAGCAATGTTTTTAATTATGTTTGAAAAATAAAAGTACGTGTTCTTGATATTTAAAAAAAAAATATGCAATTGCACGAAACAGAGACTTGGCTAGACAGTCATTAACGTTCTTTTATATATTTTTTTGCTTGAAATGAGAAATGGAATAATGTTTTGGAATTTGAAAGAACAGAAATAAGAGAGGTTTTGATAAGGTTAAAGGGGTTGCGATCAAAAAGTGAAGGTCTGCTGTTACACGGCATGACTTTAAGAAACTGCCTCCTCAGTCTGTAATAAAGTAAGAGAGATGGAAGATATGAGAAAACAAAATATTTTAAGATACATCTAGGGCAACGTTCTGGAACACCTTTCTAAACTTAAATCAAAACATCCATCTTAATAATGGAGAACTGAATAGAAGTATTCGGTCATTTATAATTAAAAAGCAAACAATGTTTTCACAGAGCTGGTTTCTTGAAGAAGGTAAAAACACGGTTGATAACCTAAACTTTCAACCAATCCTTTGTGCTTGATGTCGGCAGGAACGAATCAACAATTTTCTGCGGAGTGGGAACTATGGTGCTATGGTTAAAAAAAAATTGCATGATAAGAGATACTCTTGGAGAATTAGTCACTTCCTCGAAAGAGGCAGGTGTTTTTTTCTTATTTTAAAGCGCTAGCAGCTGTGGAGCCACTGGGGTCTCAGGCGTGACAGCCCAATACACTAACCAATATGCCAGGGATTACTACAAAAATGTGATAGAAATTCATGTTTTAAATGGATAAAACAACTCCTCTTATAGTTTCATTCAAATCCGTTCTGGCTATAATTAGAGGGTAAAAAATGGTTTTGCTGTAAGTACTTTAAGAACAATCTTTATTTAAAATTTAGTAAAAACTAAGCGAACTCAAAAAAAAAAATCAGTATTAGTGAGTACTAGGAAAAGCAGGTTCGAAATATTTTTCAGTTTCTGTATTATAAGAACTATTCAGTCTCAAAAGTCCGGACACATTGACACGAATAACACTCAAAAATCTATGTTTTTTTTTATAATCTACCCGCGCTCAAGGGATTATGATTACCCTTTAAATGTTTCAACACAGAGCGGGCGTGAAGTTAATGAAGAGAAAGAAGGATAGGAAAGATGTGTGGCACGATGTTTTCTGAGACTGTTGGTGGTTGTCTCAGATATTTTTATCTCCAGGGATGGCGGCTGAGCTAAAGCGGAGAAATGCCGTGTCTTATTTCTATGTCGCTTATAATTCACATTATTTTATTCGTGTTCATCCTTGTTCGGCATACTAGTTTAACTCAGTTACATGTTGTTAGTGTTATGCCTGAACAACATGTAATGAGTAAACCAGCAACCCATTGATGACAATTTTTAGAAGGTTTTTAATGGAATAAAAGCGACAAGACGACGGCAGGGATCGAACCTGTCATCATGAGGTTGACAGGCGAGCACATATCCATCGCGCCACGGCCACCCCTCCCAGTCTAATTAATCTATTGAAGCTAACGCATCGGCTACGAAAGTTTACGGGTAGTGTACGAGCTCGTGTTGCTCTTTGAAAATGTTCGATCAACACGTTGAGCAACATTTTCAAGATAATGTGTTGCACATTATTTGTTCAACGCGTTGATCAACTTTTTAATTTTCTTTGGAATTTCTTGACGTAATATTGTGTTGCGTTGCGTTGGTTGCAGTGAAATGTGTCTACTTGGTTGAACTATTGCGTTGCCATGAACTTGCAGTTGTTGCAACTAGCAAACTGAAGTTTATTTTGGGTTTTCGTCATGGAAGGTGATAAAAAAACAGAGTGGAACACGGAATTAATTTTGCAACTGATTTCAGCAATTGAGGGAAATCCCAATATATGGGATATTAAGAGCCCCTCTTATAAAAATCGAGATGCCAGGGAATTGGCTTGGTCTCAAATTTCCTCGAAAATCAATTGCCTAATGTGCCGAACTGAAGTCAAAATTATATCAGGTTTGACGTTTGAGTTTTTTGTTTAACGTGGTGCGTTCAACGCGTTCTCCAACGAGTGATCCTTGGTTAAGTGTACGAAGTTATCAACTCGTTCATCAACTGGTTGAGCAACCATATCCAAAACGCAGTTGATCAACTCGAAAAACTTTTTTTTCTGTCAAAATCGAACAAGTTTATCAACTAGTGTACGAGGTGATTCAACATTTGAGTAAGTTGGTGAACTAGGTGTACGGAGCTATTCAACACTGAAATAAGTTTTAATAGTTGATCAACTAGGTGTGCGAGGTTAATCAACATATGGGAAAGTTGGTCAATTATGTGTACGGGGCTCCAAACGCATTTTGTTCAACTTTAGTTGCTCAACGTGAATTACGTAAGTTGCTGCACTAGTGTAAGAGGTTGTAAATTCGTTTATCCAACGAAAGAGTTGAATAAAGAAATGAACGTAGTTGGTTGAACTTATCGCGCATATAATGGACCACCGGCATTAGCGATGTTTGAAGACTAACTAAGAAGAAGGATGATGCACTTTTGTGAATGATGAACTTTTTGCAAATGGCAACTGATCCATTTTTTTCCTAAAACAAGGTCCATATGATCCTTACATTTTTTAAAAGTAAAATTATAGATTAAGTCCTGAAAAGATCGGATAATTAAATGGCCGCATGGTCCTACAATTCTTACATTATGCCTCCTTAAATAAAACTTTTCAACAAAAATGAGGAAATGTACTCCGAGAGGTATGGTACAGGTATAGTAAAACGAAATCTATATTCCGATAGATTTAAAATTCCGTCGAAGTTTAATATGAGCTCTTTTATAAAACTACATGCATAAAAGACTTAAGTATTCTACTGGCAACTTATGTCTTTCAATCTTATTCCCTTTATCTATGTCATGTCCGATAAATAAAGCCCGGAGGACTATCCAACACTAAGCAAACACAAAACATTTGAAAATTTATAAAATTTTCGAAAACATTTTCGATTTTATCGGACAATGTCCGGACGTGTTACTGTGAAACTAAAATCGTCTAACTTTGTTCTTCTCGTATAACACATAAATATTTTACACACTCTGAAACAATATACAGTTTATTGCAAATAATATTCCCATTGGTGAATGAGAATATTACAACAAAACTGCATCATACTGCCATATCGTTATACTTTTGTTCGAAGTTTGTGCATCATGAAGAACATTGAATACAATGTACACTGTACACATTATACCAAAGTTTAGTGTATTTGGTTTAAGGAAACGGTAATTATAAAGCATCCTTGTCTGCTTTTATCCCTAATTTTATTAACTCCCAAAAAGCTACACCAAGTAGATACACACTCACTTATACACATAGAATAACCAGAGCACACGCAAATATCATCTAAAATGTTAATAGTTTAATAAAATTTTACGACCGTACTTCCATCCAGTTGTTGTCGGGCAACCAGGACCGGGCGGGTGGGTTTTTTGCACAGAGCCAGTGGGCGAAATTTAATGACGATTACCATTTGTGGAATATTTAAATGGTAAAGCTAACTGATTTTTGTTGTATTAAAGTGTTGCTGACACTTTTTTTGATACTTTTCTGATATTCAGCGGATTTTCGGTGTCGAAACTAATATGTCAGTTAATTGTTTATAAATATAAGGCAGATGCTTACAAAATTTAATGCGGTTAAATTATATTCAGCACTTGGTTTATGTGATTGATCGTGAGTTTCGTATGTATAATATGTAAGTTTCATACAACTTTGCCATAGAAATTCTATAGAAAGTGATCCAGGTAACTTTATGTTTTGTCCCAAAAGGTTAGGTAATGGTTACACGTTTTGTTTTTTCGTTACAGACTTTATTTGATATGTTGAATGCATAGACAACTATTTCGAAAATGATATCTTTGGGTGATGCTTTGTCACTTTTATGTGATGCTTACAAAATGTATATAAAAATTCCCTAGCTATCAGCGATAGAGATTTCAAATTGTATTACCTTATGGAAATCCATTTAAAACTGTTTCATATTTTCTTGTATTATCTACCTAAGCTTACAATTTTGCTGTTACTTGAATGATATTCAGCAGGCCTTTAGTGGTCAAGCCAATCTATATAAGTGGTTTTCGAATATGTTAAACAGATTTTCAACAATTTATTTGTTTATTTATTGGTATTCAGCGCATTTTTGTTGCTGAAAATGATACATCTGGAAGATGTTGTTTTTTAGAAGACTTGTGCTCACAAATTATAACATTTAAATGCAATTCAGCTATATTGTCAAACAAACCTAAACACTCAAAAAATTAACGCACATTCAGCGGAAGTTTCGTTTTTTTCTTTATATGTATATTATGTCGGCCTACAATATCCGTATTAAATTCAGCGTTTGTTAGGTTTGGTTGATCAGCCTTAACAAGATCATAGAAATGGAGTATAAAATTATCCAACTGACTCCATGTTTTTTTTTTACTAAAAGACAAATGTTTGAAAGCTGTTCTGTTAAGAATTTTTATTTGAGTAAGCGTCGAAAAAAGCTTAGCACGTTTTGAAAATTCATTCGAAACTGATACCTTAGAATATCATATTCTCATATGTGACTGGTGCTTGCTAAATGTATAGAAACTTTCTTAATAGTCAGCGATAGAGGATTCAAATTGTAAACTTCATTTGACCTGACTTATTTTTTGAACTATGAGTCAAAAGCTTTCAATTTTTGTGTTAATTGACTGTTATTCAGCAGACTTTTAGTGTTCAATCCAGTGAAAATGGCAGATATTTGCTCATATTAAATTAATTTTAAGATTTACAAGACCTTACTGATATTCAGCGCATTTTTGGTGTGGAAGTTGATGAATTTAAAAGACGATGTTTCATAGATGACTGTTAAGAAATTATTTTCTTTTTAATTTTAGTGGCATTCAGCACACGTCAAATGTCGAAACCGATGGTTTTTCAAAGAACATAGATGTAAATACAAATTCGAAACAGCTTTCACATTCAGCGGAAGTTTCGAGTTTTTGGTTATGTGGAGTGTAAGCAATTTAATGCATTTGACTAATATTCAGCATTAAATTAGATTTATATTCATCATAACGAGATCCTAAAAATTTAGTAAAACCTGATCTAATGTTTCAAAGCAATTTTTTGCCAAGTTTATTTTGAATGGGCGTAAAAATAGAGCTTAGAAAGTTTTGAAGATTCATTTGTAACTGATACCTCTGAATAATGCTTAGTCATATTACAGGAGTGATGCTTACTTGATATAGAAACTGCCTTAATAGTCAGCGATAGAGGATTCAAATTACAATCCTAACGTTATCTGACATATTGTTCACAGGATGAGTCTAATGCTTACAATATTGTTGTAACTAAATTGGCATTCAGCGGACTTTTAGTGTCCAAACCTTTATTTGTTTGAGTGCGTACATAGAAATATTGCTGATATTTGCTCATATCAAACTTTTAACAGGATTTTCAAGACTTTAATGGTATTCAGCGCATTTTTCGTGCTGAAATTGATAAATTTTGAAGATGATAATTCCTAGAAGGCTTGTGGTTGATTTTTTTTTTAAATCTAAGTGAAATTCAGCACCCGGCTAATGTCGAGACTGATAGTTTTTCAATGAATATAGATGCTCATAAAAATTCGAAACGTTTGTCTCACATTCAGCGGACTTTTAATTTTTTTGTTATGTTCTATTACCTGTACTCGGCCCATAAATGCTACGATGCGGTCCTGAGTTTAACTCATTCTCCTTAAGTCGTGCGTCTCCCCCATCGCATTATAATAAAATGAAAAATCATCGTGAATGAACATTTTTTGTTCTGACATTTTATGCAAACGTCTTTATCTTCATTTTAATATTCCCCAGCAAAAAGTAGCAAATAGAATTAGTGTGCTGCTGCTGCTGCTGTTATGGGTCGTTGTTTTATTCCCTATCGTCTTGGTTGTGTCGCCCGGCCTATCCCTTATACATGTTTTTCCTTTTTGGCACAAAATTTAATTGCAAAATTAAAAAGCACTCTCTTTTACACTTTTACTCTCTCCGCCATTCTTAGTGTTTTTTTTTTTTATTTTATTAATTTTTAACAGAGTAGAAAGTTCAAGTCTTAACTTATTAGACACTCTGAAAATTTGAGAACTGCTTCACGTCCTCAGGGCCAGTGTGTCTTAGGAAACTATGAACCATCCTGGAAATTTTAAGTAGAAACTTCTACTTCATCGAAATAGAAAAGTGGCTTGGGTTGGTTGTTCGTCGTTTCAAGTTGTGCTCTGGTGATCATTGAGGTTGCTCGGTCTTCTACTTGGTAACAAAATAAAAAAGTATGTGTGTAGGTATTTATAGAAATGAGAATTCAGAGTTCTTCTGCTTATCACAAAAGTAAACCAGAACAGATGTGTACGAGGGGTTTTATTTGATTTGCGGTTTTTCCTTAAAGAAAATATTAACTTTCAAATGAAAAAGTTTTCCTCCATTGACAAATACGAATGGAAAAGAAAATGATTATAATCATATAAAAGAGAAAGAAGAATGGCGTGTCTTCTTATGTCTGTCACAAAACCAGCAAATCAGAAGTCGCAAAGTGGCTGCTTTTGGAAGTAATCTAGTTGAGAGTGCGGTACTCACTTTGGCCAATCAAAGACCGGGATGGAATTTAATGGAATTTAGATGTAACTTGGGGATACGATTTTCGAGTTTCGTGGGAGTAATTTTTACAAAATGGATTTATACATTTTTGAAATTATGTTTCATTTAACCACAAAACAAAATTCAGTTTGGTTTTTGTTCAAAAAGGATGATGTTTGATGTGGGATGTACAATAGTTTTTGACCCTTCAATTCAGAGGTTTTTGACTTAAAAGTTGAATAAATTTCATTCCCAGGTTTGAAAAATGGGGGAGATTCTTTTAACCGGATTAAAATTAATACTGGGAACTTTAATAGGGTGTTATTGAGATAGAAGTTATTTATCCATAAAATTCAGAGGGAATTGGTATCATTTCCTGCTAAAGAACTATTTAAAACTGCAAGATATCTGGGTAGAAGTGAAGGCCATTGGATGTTTTCCCCAAATCAGATGGGGTTTCTCAAAAAGTACGAGAGAAACCATTTAAGAGATATAAGTTCCATTTAAAGAACAAGGACTGTCATGGGGACCCGACTTACAAAACAAAAATCTGAGAAACATCTATTTCTACCATTAATAATCAAGGATACGAAGAAAGTATTGATCATGATCGTGAGTAAAGAACACTAAGATTTTAGATTTTTTTTGGTTCTATGAACAAAATGTTTTCTAGGATAATAATTTTTTTAGTCATATCACAACTCTAGTTATTTTTTTCCGTAAAGAAATGATTGCACATATTTAGGACTATTCAAGCTATTTCTTTTCAAACAAAAAAAGTTGAATTTTTATAAAAATAAAATATTTTAAATAATTCCATAAAATTAAGACTTAAAATTTCTTGAGATCTCGGTAAATTCCTGAGTCTCGTTTTTCGTAAATTCATGATAATAAACGACAAGTTTTTATTTTTTTTTTATAAGAAATTTTAGGAGATAAACTCTATCTAATTCAGCGTCTTCAGAAAAATCGTATTTTGAGTTGTGATGGTTTTCATTGATAACACCGACTTTGCTGAATTTACTGACAAAAAAAAACAAATTTACAACTTTTATTGTTTGAAACATTTTTAAGAAATGTGTCTGTTCATAAAATGTGTGAGATGTCATTCAAACTCAGTTGAAAAAAAATACATACATTACAGAAGAGGAAAATAGAAAAGTTCTTTGGAATTCCAAAACAACGTTAGTCCAGCAATAAAGAAGTTTAGACTAAAATTTGTTATGAGCTTTGTTAATATGATTTTTTTTTTTTTCAACTCAGAGTCTCTTTTGCCGCCAGGTCCTTAACAAGCGATTAATGGTCATAAAAATGTGTTTTTTTGAAAATTTTCAAAGACCATTAGTTCTAAAAACCTCAAGCCGTTGAAATTCAACTGCTGAAGAACAAGAAACTATCGTCTGCAAGACAATTTATTGATTAGAAATTTCAGATAAAAGATCATTGATATATATTAGAAAGAAAAAAGGAGACAGAACCGAGCCCTGTGGAACACCGGCATTTACTATAGGACTATTAGTCTTAAATCCATCTAATACGACTTGTATTGAGCAAGGTAATTTCTAATCCAACGAAGAAGAGATTCATCGACACCAAATGCATACATTTTCAATAATTGAGCTTGATGCTAAAATCTAGAAATTTTTTGAAACATCAAGCGCAATAATCTTACTTTCTCGAAAACGAATTAAATATTTATGCAACTCTTAACTCTGGTAAGACATATCATTAGATCACCAGTGGACCCATCGCTACGAAGGCAAAACTGCAGGTCATGGAGAAGTTTCCGTTGTTCAGGATTTTTCTTGAGCTGATAATTAATTAGCGTTTCCATAATCTCGGAAAGAAGGGACGTAAGTGCAATTAGACGATGGTGAGAGGAAGAAGAACATTACTTTGGACAGGATAGACAAATGCGTTTTTACAACGACAAAAGGAGTGTTTGTACAGAAGATGATGTAGTATTTCGTACATTTTTTACAAATGATTAAAAATGTGTACTACCTTTGGGACATTGTTGGTCATGTAAGAATTTTGTTGGTCAAATATGATCATTACAGGTCTTTCTAGCTTGCTTGAACTTATTCCGGTTTTCCTCAGAGGGTTGGCTTTATAATATCGAAAACTTACTTCTCTGACCCTAATAACCTATTAACAGCTCGAATCAAACCCTGAGTTCTCTATCGGTTTGATAGATTTTTTCCTATTCGGGATACAATTTCTCATTTTGAAAAGAATTAAATTTGAAATCATATCTGAACTATCCAGGAAGCATACTGATCAATTGAAATTCCTGAAGAAATCGTTACATTTATTATGTACAAAAATAATTTGGCAAAAATGTCACTATTGGTTTTGATAGTTAGAAACACACATCGAAGCAATATAAAAACTTTAGAGCGTCGACGTTGATGTGCTTTTGCTCCGCCATCCAGCTGATATTTTTTTCGATGCATCAATGATGTTCCCACCTTCCGAACAACATTTTTTGTCAATTTAAGCCACAACAGTTGATTTCTTTCTGAAAATTTTAAGACTGCTTACGTTTTGGAGATGCGGGCGAAAACTGAAACTGGTATTTTGATTATCTAAACAGTTATAGAGAATGTCGTTGTATGAAACAATATCGATAGCACGACAGTTCTCCCTGGGAAACAAAAAGATTTACTTTCTTAAGCTCAAATTGAAATTTAATTATATTGTACTTAAAGTTTCGCCACTTTCCAAAAAAAATCAAGCCCAAATTTACATACACGCGACCAGTACGAATTTACTGGTTGTGGTTCAACGTCTGCCCTTTACAACAAAGGAGGATTCAAAATTTTCAAGCTCTTTGAAAAGAGTGACGTGCCCATAAAATATGGCGAAGGATTTCCCAGAGTCTATTGTTTATGAAAAGATAAACGTCTTCTGCTGGTAATTTGTACAAGGCACTTGTGACTTAAGATAGTATCGGTGCTTTAAGATATTCCCTATTTGACCGATTGACCAGCCTTAGAAAGGTTGTACAATTCTTCCTTTCCTCCAAAATTGTCCGGTGCTTTAGTTCAGTTCCTTTATAGAGTATACTGTCAAGTTCTACAGTTTGCGTTCGATGTCGTGGGCAGACATTTACAAACTCTGTTACAATTGTTTCATATAAAGAGGACATTAATGATGATACAGAACCATTACTTATACTGAACAACAGAAGCAATTAGACATGAAAATTAAATATTTCTATTTAAGCTTTCAGAGAAGAGTAATTTTAACTCGATTTTTTTGCTGAGCTCAGTCAAAAATTTAGTAAAAATGGATATCACAAAAAAAAAAACGCACCTGGCACTTAACTTCTAAAATTGTATCGAAGAAAGTGCAAAATAGAAATAATGTTGATTCTTTGATTTGCTGTATCTTTTTAACGGTAAGTGCTACACACACAATTCTCAAGACAATTCCCGTAGAAAATTGACTGTCCTAAAAGTTTGTACAACAATTTCTTTCTCTAAGACCAACCGTTGCTGAAAATTTTTTAAAAAACACATTTTCATGACCTTTGACCGCTCGTAACTGACTTAGCAGTTGTAATCGGATTGGCAAAGAACGATATAAGTTTATAAAGAAAGAATACCATTACCAATGCTCATAAAAAATATAAAAGGCCATTACGGCTCGTGGTGAGCCTGAACACCTATGAACACCTAGTGATTTACAACTCTCAACCTTTCCACTGTGCCTGTTACCAGGATTGGAAGGGACCTATAATTTTCTGCCAATTCCGACCGGTTAATGAGCAGCAATTTTTATGACAAGAGATATTCTTGGAAGATTTGTCAATTCCTCGCAAGAGTACACCACTGAAAAATTTGTTTGCAGCGGCTGAGAAACGAACCCAAGACCAATGCTCACGTCAAAGTTCAATGTTTTCCATGTTAAAACCTATTCATACCGGACTACTTGGTTTTTCACCTATAAGCCAATATCTTTAACTAAGAACATCAACTATTAATTATAAGAAGAAATGATAGCCTCAAGAGACTCAAGAGGTTTGTGAAAGGAGAACGAAAACACTAAAGCTAAGCAGTTCGGTAAGATGACCCTTCGTCCACTGCTGATACTTCAGCACGCTATCACCATAGCCCCTAAAAGTCATCATACTCCGTTTCTGTTCGGATATTGAGAGTCTAAGAAAGCCTAACAAACTGTCTATAAAATGAATACAAAAAGTAAACCAGCAATTTGAGTTTTTCGTTTTCAATTCTTACTTTTCGTTTAACATTTAATTATGTATTTTTGCAAATTCCGAATACAATAGTTTACATAAAAAACAAAACGAAAAACATAAATTTAAAACAAATTAACATAAAAATAACATTTTTACAGAAACATAAAAGAACACAATAAATAAGACTTTGACTAACAAGAATACAATACAATACAATATGTGTCATAAAAATGGCAAAAACATAAAATTATATAAACAAAAAAGCAAGAATTGTAATTTATTTATTTTAATTTTTTTAAATTTAAAAGAAAAATATTTGAATACAAAAAAATAAAATTAAAAAAAAAATGTGAAAACAAATACATTTTCTTAAAAATTAAATACTTCCTTAAATGTCATATTTAAATTTTTATATTTTCGATAAATTTTATTGTAAGTTGTTTTTAAGCAAAAATTTTATTTTTTTAGTATAAAAGACTTAACATAATATAATAATAAATACGCAAAAACATTAATTTTTTTTGATATAAGATAATTGCTCAAATTTTAAATTAAATATTGTATTTAAATATTTTTTGTTTACATTATTTAAAATTTTGAGATACTTAAAAAAAAGAATGCTTAGAGAAAACTTTGAGTTTTTTTTAAGGCTTAAATAAATACAAAATTTTTACTATGAGGACTTTGTTTTTTAAAGAATGCAACTTGTTAAATAGTTTGAAACAATTGGTTTACACAACATATTTTTTATTTTTTTTTAAGAAAACATTTTAATTTTTGTCGAAATCTTTGAAGATCTTATTTGCTTAAGTAAAAACTTTTAAAAGAGCTCAGAAGAGTATACGTCAATTTTGTTTTAAGAAAATATAATTTAAGACACTTATTTATTTTTTTACTTAATTTAAGAATTCAATACACTTTTAAAATAAAATTTTGGGAAAATACTTTAAATTTAACTGTGGAGATAAAATTGCATTCTTTTTTTTTTAAAATAAAATTTCAACGGACAGACAGACAACTTACTTTTAAATAGCACCTAACTTTTTTTAAAATATTTTTTCTATCATACAAAATTGTTTGAAAAAAAAAATTAGGATTTTTTTCTTATAAAAAAAAACAACAACATTTATGAAAACAAATACATACCTTGCTGCCACGCTCATTGAATATAATTTCTACATCAAGTATTGTTCCAAATTGCTAATTACATTTGGTTTTGGTTTTGATTTTTTGGACGCATTTCAGTTTTGTATTGAGGGAATTTTTTTTTTTTTTGATTTGGATGTGTAAACGGATGCAAAACGACCACAAATCAAGGGGTTGGTTTTGTTTTGTTTTGATTTTTTTATTATTCGAATTGAATTATTTTCAGTTGAGGGAGGAACGATCAATAAAAAGAAAAAAAAAAGAAAATAGTTTTTCAATATTAAAACAAATTGGTATAGTACAATCAAGAGCGAGTAAAATTAAAAACAAAATTTAAAACTATGTATTATATTATTTTTTAACTAAAATTTGAAACGAAATGTTTTAAAAATTCAACTCCGAATGCAACAAAACATTCAAAAGTCCCAAAGAAAAAACATTTGTAACTCTATATGTATACTGACTCTATTTAGCAACTGTATATCTGTTTTTTATGCGTATATGTCGCATTTTTGTGTAAGGATATATGTGACGTAGTAACTTACCCCAAACATTGCCCGCAAATCGGGATCACGAAATCTGAATGGAATATTGGAGACATGCAGTCTCTTTGGCTGACTCTTGTGATCGATGGGGACTAGAGCAGAGGCCAAGGATGCGGCGGGTGTTGTCTGGACAGCGGATGTCATGATTCCACTGGCGGCCGCATTTAGACACGCTATAACTTGTGATGTGGTCTGTGATGCTACGGTACTGGACGATACGGCAGTTGGACCGGCGATGTTTGCCTGCAAACTGGATGGAAGACCACTGACAATGGATGACACAATTGTGGCAGTATCGAGTCCTGACGATGTCGTGGCCGAACTTCCGGGCACGGTGCCAACGCCGCCCATCCCGCTTGCGACCGCGGATGGCGCCATCTGTTGGGAGCTGGTTGTAGCTGTTGACATATTGCTGCTGCTCTGTGATGCTACCGCAGCAGCCATGGCAGCAGCGGCAGCATTTGTGTTATTGAGGATCATCTGTGTGGTGACAGTTGACTGATTTGCACTGTTCATGTCGAGCAGGCCTCCAGCTGCGCTGGTGACTATGCCATTTGTTGTAGGTGTGGCACCGCCCGCCGACGATGTATTATTTGCACTGGAAATCGCCGCATTTACGCCAAGAGTGATCCCGGTTACGAGACTTGTACTGCCTACCGACGACGTTGTAGCTGCTGCTGCTGCTGATATGCTAATTGGTGTTGATCCACCTCCTCCACCACCGCCGCCAGCTGAGCCTGCGGTGCTATTTAGTCCAGCATTAAGTTCTGGTTCGGTTTTGATCAATACTGATGACTGTGAAAAAAAAAATAAAAATAATATAAATAAAATTGAAGAACATTGATTTTGGGAAATATTTAGAAAGGGGTATAAAGCGTAACATTCCCACTGCTGGAAAAAAACACACCACAGGTGAAAATGTGAACAACAAACAACAAAAACCAAATATATGTATGTATATTATGAATGCCTTAGATTACAAATTCCTTGGAATATAATTCTAGAAAATACATGCGATTTTGAAACAAAAATAAATATACAATACAAATCCTTATAATTAATTTTTCAATTCCAGTCACCACAATTTTTTTAATAATTATTTTTGTAAAGGGGAAAAATCACATTTCACAAAGTGTTAACTCTACACATAGCAAAATGATAACAAAAATCAATTTGTAATTATTGAAAAATGAGAAAACCATAAATTGTAGAATATTTTAAACATTTTTTTTGTATCGAGCAGGATTTTAAAAAGGATTCTTGTTTATTCCTATAGACATGTTCTGTGAGAGAAATTTTAAGGAAACTTACCTCTTATTTAGTTTATGATAAAAAATATTCGAAAAATGGAAAAGGATTCGCATGCCAAGGAAAAACGAGTACTTAAGATGTGTTCGCCTTTATCACAACGGATATAACAAGATCAGCCGTCAGCCCATTAACCTATCTGTTCACGTTATTTTTGAATTTATAATAATTTCTGGAATATATTTTGTATGTATTTTTATTATCAAACACTTAAGCCTCCAGATATGTTCAATAAAATAAGATTTCAGTTAAGTTAAAAAAGGGCGTGGTAGTAGGCGGATTTTCAAAAAATAACATCTGCCACACTTGATTTATTTTTTCTTTTTTAATTTGAGAAAACTTAAGGGATTATGACTTCCCTTAAACGAGTATGAGTTTCTAGAAAAGTTGAAGAAGATTTAAAAGCAGAAATCGGTGCACAATGGTTTTGAATGTTTGAATATAAATCGAGATTATAGCATCATTAAAACATTGACTTCTGTTGAACACCGTCGCGTCGTCGTCTCTCTCATTTTATTAATTCTTTAGTCAATGATCTAAAGAAATAGAAAGTTAAATTCCTCCCCTTAAACAATTCAACCGTAAAACTCGCGCTTTAATGAATGCTCATCAATTTACCCTCGGACTAACTTTTAAGTACAGAGATTTTTCTTTAGCCGCACTTCACGAATGCGGAATGCTCTACCCAACTCTGTTTTCAATAAAATTGTTAATTACATTTCTTTAATCCTATCCACGTTCCCTAATGGTCTTCCGCAGTGGGACGGAAATATTGAGACAGGTAAGTCATTCCACATTCGTGTTGTTAGACTGAAGAAAGAATCTCTGAACTTGGCAATACATCTGAAGTTTTGCTCATGTTTAAGTGTTGGGTATTTTTTTTATAATTTACTCGCGCTCAAGGGATTATGATTACCCTTTAAATGTTTCAACACAGCGCGGGCGTGAAGTTACGGAAGAGAAAGAAGGATAGGAAAGATGTGTGGCACGATGTTGAGACTGAAGTTGGTTGTCTGAGATTTTTTATCTCCAAGGGTTGGGTATTTCCTGAAGGTCGACTAGCCTTTAGTATATCACCCCTGAAGCGGAACTAACTAACTAAGTAACTATTAAGTACAGAAATTCTTGCTTTAGCCGCACTTCACGAATGCGGTATACTCTACCTGTTCTGTCTTCTCTGTTTTCCCTAAAATTGTGATTTATCTTCCTTAAATCATATCCACATTCCCCAATGGTCTTATTGCAGTGGGAGGGAAATATTAAGTCAGGCAAGTCATTCCACATTCGTGTCGTTCGACTAAAGAAAGAATCTCTGAACTTGGCAATACGTCTGAAGACCGAGTACGAAGTATTATGATTTTTTGATGAAGTGACTTTTTCACCTTTTCAAAATAATAATATTAAAATTATGAAAAAGGGATTTGCATTGACATTTGCTAAAATTTAGTTCAAGAAAATTATTATTACACCAAATAAGAAAGTCACTTAAGTCTTGTTGAAGCAGAGAAGAATCAGAAGAAGTAGATAGTACTTTAGTAGTTTTTATATCTTCGGCAAAGCAAAGGTTAGAAAAAGATAAAAATGTTTTCAACATCGTTTATGGCGACGACAAACAAGAGTGGACCAAGATGCCTACCTTGAGGAACGCCCGGGGCAACATAGATGGGATTTTGCACCTACGCCGATGGTATAGGTTTACCCATCGGATGAAGGATTGTAGAAAACCAAAAGCTTCATGGTTAACATACATAAATAATTTGGTGAGAAAAGTCTTTTTAAAGTAAGTTTATTTTTTTTCAGAGACGAGATAAGGCTTATATCAAGGGAATAGATAACTAAAATATTCAAGGTCGGGATTATTAATAGCATCAAGATTGACTAAGCAAATTGGCAAAGAGTTTACTAAAAACTTGAGGATCTGTAGATGACGTACTTAGATAGTTGAAAGTAGTAGGAACACCATCAGATTTCCTTTCAACATTAATGAAAAATTGGTAAAACTGTTTCGGTTCAAATATAAGACAATTCTGTATTTTCGAAGATAGTCATGGTATAGCAATTTATAGAGAAATGAAAATTTGAAATAAGTTTTTCATTGCGAACTGTTTGCAACTCTTTAGTACTTGGGGAAGACGAAAATAATTTTTTTAGGCTTTTTCAACAAAACCCTGTTGATAATAATAGCGATACAATTGCGGAAAATATGAAAAATTTCTTGAGAGATGCAATTGTATCCATTTTTTTGGATGTTACTTAAGAGACTCAAGTGTTATATTATAACAGACTTTGGAAGAAAATAGCCTTTATAGCTTACATCGAGATCAGGTCTGAAACACTTTCTCGCATCATTGAAGGTAATATTAGCACTTAGCAGAGTTTTTGGCACTTGGAATACGTGTTCATTCCGCACAAAGTGGTCTATGATTCACATACCGAGACATGAAAGCTATAAGTTTTTCTCAAGAAGAACCGCCCATAAAAAACCGCGTTTATAACGTGTTTCACTTCAATGACAGGAAACCGCATTGAGTTTTTGAAGCATTAAATTTTGTGCGTTTTCCGATTCCTCATTTGACAATGCTATCGCGATCAAAATTTATTGTGCATATCACTCGCTGCCGTGATCTGAAAACGAATATTTGAACCTAAGAGTACCATTACCAGCAAAACAATTTAATGGTTTAAAAAATTCAGACAAAAGTTCATTAATGAATATGAGAAAGAGCGTAGGAGAGAAAACGGATCCCTGAGGTACACCACTATTTTTCATGAATAACAGAGTTAAGACAATTCAATTCAACTTTTATTAAACGGTCCGAAAAGTAATTTATAATTCAAGGAAGAAGAGATTCATCGATAACAATTCCACGCATTTTCAATGAGAGAGACAAAATTTATGAAGTTCTTTTGAAATATCGAACGCAAGAATCTTACAGTCTCCAAATCTATTTAAAGATTTCTGCCACTTTTGGGTGATGTTATGTATACTATACGATCCCCAGTGGATTTATTGGTAGAAAATCCATACTGCTGGTCATAAGAAGAAATTTCTTCAACTTGAATTTATCGGTGTTTCTAAGCCTTGGAAAGAAGGAAAACCATTTTTTATGTTAAAACTCATTGCTATCATAAAATAGTTCAAAACTATTTAACAGCAAATTATAATTAAATGTTTAATTGTTTCAAAAGTTCATTAAAAATTATTCCACCATTTTCGTTCAATATTCTTAACACCCCACATATTACAGCGCTCAACTATAAAATAGTTCCTGGCACCGTGACAGATATGTGTCCTTTTTTTCCATTATCTTTTCATTATTTTCCACATCATCGTTTCGAAATAAAAAATAAAATATGCTAGAATGACAAACAAAAGTTGAATCTTTATAACTTAACCTCGTATTAAACTGCAATTTTTGTGTTTTTTTTTGTTCGTTTAAGAACTTCCATCATCCATCAACAAAATTCACAGATATTGTCAGCTCATAGAAAATCCCTAAATCGTAACATTACCCAGAGACTTTTGTGCGCGCACCGTCAACAATTCCAAACAGTTAAATAAGGGAAATATTCACAAAATACAAATATCAATGTACGAACTCACCAACATACACACACAACCATTGGCTTTACCCAGAACACAGGTCCTACACACTCGAAGTTTATATTAGAAAAATAATACAAAACCAAAAAGGATTTATTTTATGTGAAAAAGCTCTTGATGCTCCCTAGATAGGGCTACACACAGCGTAGGATACGGTCGATGGCACAATCCGAAGCCCTCGTCAAAACGTCATTTCTATCAGCACAATACAGCTTCTGTCATCCCCGTTTCAAGAACCGAACAATAGAAACACCACCGAGCTGAGCTGCTGCTGGAGCAACATTGTTTCAGTTTAATTAAAATGCTCGAACTCAAATGTTAGCATATCATTATAAGTTCTTGCGGTTAGATGGAGGTCGGGTCGAGTCGAGTTGTATCAGAGCGGATCGGATCGGAACCCAGAACCCAGATCCTGGCTGCTATGACATGAGTATTGTTCGTAGTCAGTCGAATGAAAGTGTGTAAAATGAATTGAATATGTATTTACTTTGTGTTTCTTTTTTCCTCAGCTCGAATGGAAAAAATGGTATTTTCTGTCTTCTCTATTCCCTGTTCCAAACTGCGATGGGAAAAGGAATTCTGTTTAAAGTGAACTCAGTGTTAATGGATATTCTAATTTGCGATAAGTATATAGCTACAACGACTCCCCCAGTGAGATGAACATTTCTCGAAGGCTTCTCCTTTTGTATTTGAATATTTTCAACAAGGAAATGTCCTTGGAGAATATTCCGAAGGGTGGAATGCTAGGGGGTGATTTGTCTAGGATGGGATTGTATGGTTATTTCAGTGACTCTGAATTTAAATTTTATTATTTAAAGGGGCTTCATAAAAGCTAATTATTTTTGAAACTATAGGAAGTCAAAGTGAGTAGTTAAATGGTTAAATGAATCAAAGCGCATTCGTGTGTGTTAAATGGTAAAGCAGTAAGATCTTGAAATTAAAGCTTATTTAGTGTAAAATTATGAATTTGAGGGTTTAATTGGACCACCGTTTATCTTTGAGGGCACGAACTTAGGTTGGAATACGTCTTTTTATCTTGTTAATGTTACCAAAAAGGATTATTCAGAAGAAAAGAACCAGCGGCCGACGGACAAAAAAAACTAAACAAAATGGAAGATAACTAATTAAAATTAATAAAGATAATTAAAATTGCGTTAGAATTTTTTTAAAATAGATCTAAATTTTAAATAACATAAAATAAAATTCAACCTTTTTAGAGCGAAGAAGCGCTCGGTAATCTTGATGGGAACAACTCCATCATCAGATAATAATGTGAATTTTAAAAAACAGACAAATCAACTCGGAGCTAGTTAGAACATATAAGTCCCAGCATGGACTTACCTTGGGAAGATCAACTATAACTAATTTAGCATGTTTCTCTTCCTTTAATGTTAAAACAATCGAAAGCCGAAATCAAGTCGATGCTACTCGTATTTAAACAGATTTTAGCAAGGCTTTCGATTCAGTTTGCACAACATATCACTTCGTAAGCTTGAAGTATTCGGCATTAACTCAGGCTTACTTCAGTAGATTTTTCCTTCTTAACCGGTAGGATTCAAGAAATAAAACTTGATGAATATGTACCTGCAGGCCAATTAAGGTCACATCAGGTGTTCCTCAAGGCAGCCACTTTGGTCCGTTGCTTTTTGTTATATTTATTGATGATATTGTGAACTTTATTAATTTCAGCCAATGTCTCATATATGCTAATGATGTCAAGATATTTTTGGTGATTGCTTTAAGCTGAAAATGGATCTAAAATATTTATATCTCAGGTGCCGACTAAACCACTTGAACCTAAATGTTAAAAAATGCTTCGTGATCTCTATTTCTAGAAAACAGTTTGTTTACGAGTTCCCATACTCTTTAGACTCAGAGCACAGTCATCTGCAAAGAACTGTAAAAGTCAAAGACTGGGGTGTTACTTAACTCCAAATTTTCATTTGCTCATCATGTTGATGCTTTAATTTCCTTTTATACCTCCTTAGTGGGATCTAACCTCGAATATGCAAATGTCATCTGGAACCCTCATCAATCAACTTCATATATCGTCGTCGTTCTATGAAAACTCCCTAAGTCCATTTTTTAAAAAAATGTGATTCAATTCTTATTTAATTCATTTCGGATAAACCATTTGCGAAAAAATTTATTGCACAATGGCTACGCCAAACCCATTCTATAATTGAAGCCTGAGATCGTGTTATTCTGATAATTTTTGGATTTTTTATATTAATTTCCAAGTTTAAATGCAAATATCTCAAAACACAAAAAATGGACTTAGGGAGTTTTCATAGAACGACGACGATATATAGAATCCAGAAGGTTCAGAAACGTTTTACGAGGTGGGGTCCTTTCTCCGCTTCTCTGTACACTCGTGATGAACGCAATTCTAATAAGACTTAAGTACACTGGAGGCCAAGTAATTGCATATGCAGATGATCTAGCATTATAAGCTTCCTTCCACATTTAGTGAACGAATAGAGAATGACTTATTTATAACGAATATATGCGGTCTAGCGGTTAGTCCTAAAAAAAACCGAACTGGTTCATTTTACGAACAAAAGGAAATTACCGACTTTTAAAATTCCTTTAACTAAAGGGACCCAACTCAAAATCTCTGATCACGCGAAATAACTATGTGATCCTGGATATGAAATTGAACTGGAGTCTCAACATTATGGAAAGAACGAATAAAGCCATGTTTGCTTTATACTCCCGCAACAGAACATTGGGTAAAAATTTGGGGGCCAATTCCAAAAATTATTATGGCTAAATTAAGACCTGAACCGACAAACGGTAACGTATTCTGGTGGAATGCCTTGGACAAACTTACCAACCTTAAAATCATGACCAAGGCACAAAGAATAGCATCCTTTCCAATCACTGAGACAATGAGGCCCAAACCCACAGCGCAGTGGATCTGGAAGCTATACTTAGTACCCCTAGATCTATTTAAACCAAAATTGGCAGCCAATAGCGCACTTCGGCTTAGCCAAAACTGGTAGATGGAGACACAGTGGCATAGGTCATGCGCAGATTCTACAGAAACACAGGAAATAAAGTAGGCACTGACTACATAACTTTTAGACTTTTACAATCGGTTCACGAGCACATTTCCTAGAAGAGAGGACTTGCAAATGAACGAGCCATCAACCTGCGAATCCACGATAACAATATAGCAATAGCGATGGTTCTAAGATGGAAACATGCCTTGGTGCAGGGTTGTTTTTAGAAACCCTTGGACTAGCCAGCTGATTCCGACTTTCTGATAATAGCAGTGGGGAACTGGCAGTGACGAAAGCTGTTAGACAAGTTTTAGTGATAACACTAGCCAACCGGCAATAAAATCCATGTCTGCTATTGAAATTAAATCGAAGCTTGTACCTTGCTGTCGCGAAGAGCTAAGGATTCTTGGTGCACAGTACAACATAAGGCTCTGTTTCATAGTGATGTGACAGGTAAAGAAAGCGCTGACGATCTGGCAAGAATAGGAGAAACACTTGATATTAATCAGGCAGACATAACAGTTCAGGTCCCACCCTGTTATCTAAAACAGGTAACCGAGAGCAAAATTTTAGCTGCAACAAACAAGAGATGGAGCTAGCTCAATACCTGTGTTATAGCCAGAAATCTATGGCCTTGTTTCAATAAACAAAAAACCAACATTATCATCCAACTGAGTAAAAAGCCTCTATCTCTTCTTGTGACCATCACCACCAGACACATCCAAATCGGTTACTACAAGAAAAAAATGCAACTCAGTATGGACGACTTATGTAGAGGATGGGATGACGAGGAGTTACTTGAGGAAACTTCTCACTACCTGTTTCACTGTCCTGCGCTACATCATCTTATAAACAGGCTCCTAGGGAGACACTTCATCGACGACTTGGAGGAACTCTCTAACATTAGAAGCAAAAACCTGTTGAAATTTATTAACGCTACCAAATGGCTTGAAAATTATCTTTTCAATTACGTTCCACAATTCATTTCAATTGAAAGTAATATAAAAAATTCAAATAAAAAAAACAATCCAAAATCTATAATTATCTCTAAATGCATTTCACAAATGCATTTCATAATGCCATTTCCTCAACTGATGACGATGTTATGGTTCATTTGAAACGATAATTTTGCATCGTCAACTTCGATAAAAAAAAATAAAAAAAAATCGCAATCAATACTTCGTCATAAAATTCAATTCAGCCAAAAAGGAAGAACGAACGACTCGCGACAAACAAGAAATCTTTTTTTTTTTTCCATTCGAGTCTTTCAAGATTAAATTTTCTCAACACCGCTGCTGAGTGGATTAGTTTAATAAAGTGCATAATCTTCAGTGCTGTGTCATTTTGCTAAGGATTTACCATTTTATCCTTGCGCACTTTTTCCACTTCAACGAACTGTGGTCTAACGACTAGACTACCGCTGCTGATGTACACAGAAAGTTTTACCGGAGTGGAGAATTGGGGAGGGTGTTGGATAAGTAAGGGAGAAATATAATCAGTTGAAACACAGTTGAGGGACTTTGAGCGTCCTTTTGTATTTTAATACAAAACTTTTAGATTTTTTTTTCAATTCATTTAATGGATATCTCTTAAGCACAAGGCTGTAACCAGAGAGGGTTCACAAGGGGAAATATCAAATTTTGTGACAAGATAAAATTTATAATATGGAATATATTCATAATTTGCAAAAGCAAATCAAAAAATGAATCTTCCATATGAATGGAGGTTTTTAATCTCAGTCTTATGCACTAAGATGTTACAATTCATTCTTGAACTCAGACACATCAACTTGTGTTACTTTTGTCAATCAGAGCACGCTCTGTGAACACTGAAGGCGTTTTTCTTTTCATGCTGAAAGAAGAGCAGCTGTCAAAAAAAAAACTCAACGCTCAGAGCGCTCAGGTTGTGTTTTTTTTTCAACATAGCTAGCTCGGAGTGCGCTCTATGAGCTCAGAATAGAATGACCGAGCAGATGGAGTAAAAAACTGAGCGCTGCTAACTTGACTATTTTTTCGTGTGATATGACAGAGACAGACTGCCAAGAAAAAAAAAACAAACAAACAAATAAAAATGGAGATCGATGCCTTTGACAGTTCAGTACTCCAATGTGTTTCATAAATGAATCGGAGAGCTCTGATCAATCTCTGGTCAGAGCGTACTAGACATGCTCAAGCTCTGCTCAGAGTTAAAAAAAATCAGAAGAACGTCAAGAATAAAATGACGAGACAGATAAAACGAAATGTTGAGCGCAACTTACTTCGCTCTTTTGATCATATCATTGGATAGAGAGAAAAACAAATCAAACAAAAACAAAATGGCGTTAGAAGATGGTTGCTCTCCCACTGTAGGTAAATGAATAATAAATTATTCTAAATAAACTGGAGTATTTAGGTGTTAAGTGGACAAAACAAAAAAAGAATGAAAGAATAAACAAATTATTTCTCGCAACGAAATTCCTTTATGCATCTAAATTTTAATAAATTTAATGAAAAAACTTTCCGCAAAATACAAGGTGGCGCAAAATTCACATGATGCTATATTTTTTACAAATGGCGGCAAACGTCAATTCTACCTTGACATTTTTGGAGTAAACATATACACCCATATTAATAAAGATGGTTTAGTGGAGGTTTATCGTTAAGTCTTGGACTAAGTGCGAAATTTCATTGATAAAACAAATTTTCTGTTAAGTGACGTTTACTAATTATGATTAAGTTAAACCACCGAAGTAGCCATGTCTTAACTCCTATTCCATGGTTTAGCAAAACCATGGAATATAGGTGGAATAAGCGTTTTTTATTAATACGGCTGATACAAAATAAACGTCATCAAGACATGAATCGTTATATTCCTAAGCAACTCTGAATAATTGTTTTGAACAAATGTTTTCCAATTATACAAAAATTACTGCGAAAGAACATCGGGCGAGAGCTTTTCCGCCATCTTGAAGGTGAAGAACTCTTTGATTTGACAGATTGTCAGAAAAGGTCTAGCCGCATGACAGTTCAGCAGTGCTCAACTGTTCTTTATTTATTGAATCAGAGAGCTCGGCTCATACTCTGCTGAGAGCCTAATCGACTTGTTAAGGCTCTGCCTAGCGATAAAAAGAAGGAACGTCTTATTTCTAATTTCATAGACTTAAAAAACTATTGTGTGAAAATAAAAATGAAGCCATATCAGTAATATTATGTTCAAAAAAGGAACGCCAAGAAGAGGATTCAGAAGAAGTTTGTTTTACTACAAGATCCTTACTTCTTCTGATTTATCCCGAAAAGGGTGCAAAAATAGGTTCAGTAACAAAACTGCGTGATCCTTTTAAAAAAAAAAGGGCTTATGTATTTGGTTTTCGTTTAGTTAAGGCATTCCCTTAGACGTTATGAACATTTTTTACTTTTAGAATTGAAACGATAAAGATAAACATTGAACCCCCTTCTCAAGTAAAAATAATATTTCTTACGACGGACCTGCTTAAGCACGATTTTCACTACCAGGATGCATTTGTATATAACATTTCTTAAAGCTGGCACCTAAGGTGACATGTTTTCTGTCAAAGGTATATGTACGTGATGTCCTAGAAAATTTTATAAAACCATAAATTTACGCAACAAATTGAGGATGGTGATGAAGTCGTGTTTAACTTTCTGCCCCGATGAGGACGAAACAGTGAAATAATATGGCGAACGTAAAATTTGGATCAAGTGTTGCATGACAAAAGTGGGCCACTTAGGGTTGCTTTAGCCACACATACACTCAGTATTGGCACACAAAAGTGCGTCACGTTTTGGCATCATCATCATAATAAGTCCCATACATTTTCCGAGGAGACCAGGTTAACTTTGTGTGGATTTTTGAAAAAGAAAAAAAGAATTTTTATTTTTAATTTCCAAAGTAGATTCCATTCATATATGAATATATCCAACACTGCTGCCTCATTCAGCCGTCGCTGTTGCTGTTGCTGTTGCTCTGATTGCAACCAAACAAGCTTACGCCTGAGGGCACAAACAAAGTTATTCAACTGAGTGGGATTTGTCACTGCATTTTCATGCTCCACTTGCCATCCAAATGATGTAGATGGGAAGGAGCAACCAACGACACGGGGACTGAGAGTGTAATGTGGCTTGACGCTTCTCTGAATAGAATAAGTTTAAATTTATGCTAAGCAACAACAGCAAAAAAAAAAAAAATAAATAGAAACACAGAAAAGGACTTCTATTTTAAACCATTGAGTAGATGCAGAAGGTGACAGAATAAAAAGGTCCTTGAAGTTTTCAAAACACAAACACAAAAAAAAAAAATAAACTGAAAAAATTGTATTTTTGCAACTTGAGGGTGTGAAATGGTCAATTGTACAGGAATTTGAAAATCCTTTTTTATTGCACGAAATCTGCTTAAGGGCATCACATCTCAGGGGGACATAAAATCGCTTGAAAGGATTTTCCTTTTATGAAATTTACATGAATGCAATGATATTAATGAGTTGTATTCTCTTTAAATGGTTGCTGCAACGGTACGAGTGTGATGCAAATTCCAAGGACTTTTTGTTTATAAACTTTGCAAGGATTTTCTATGACACTGCGAGTCTGATTTTGAAATTTATTATATTCCAAAAGTAATTTAGTACCTACTTTTAGGAAAATTCAAGATATTTATAAATTGAAAGAAAAAGTACAGTAACTACATAAAATTTATAAATTTTAAGAAGAATATCAAAAAAAAAAAAAAATAATTTGGAAAGCACCTACTCAGACTCTGAGTTTTTTCACTTTTTATCCAACAGAATCAAATGTTTTGGAGATTGGAAATTCTATTAAAAAATTTTGATAAGGCAAAAAATAAGAATGAGCTTAATTTTTAAAAAAGTTACGTATAGATCACAGAAGAAATCTGTAAGTCCTCCTAAACTGTGTGCCAATTTCTAAGACCTTGTATATATGGACCAGGAAAGGGAAGCTCAGTTGGCCCGAATACTGGCCGGATTATTCTACGTTAATATGTCTACAAAATCAGGTTTCTAATCCACAGACAAATTCACTCACGAATAGTGTGTTCTTCAATCTTATGAAGGTTTAAATTTGTTAAAATCTCAGAATGGCAAAATTATCATGACAAATTTTTAGTTTTTAACAAAAACATTTTTTTTTTAAATTTGGAAAATGTGTAAGAATTTAAAATTTTATTGTTTGTAGAGTTCAAAGTCGATTATTGGTTTGCATTATCCAAACTCAAAGCGAGGCCGAGCGAGAGGAAACAATAACGCTTGGCTTTCTGAAGAAACCTGGATACGGATTGACGAACGGCAAAACCTCAAGGCCCGTATTGCAGCTGCAACTGGAGGAGAAAAAAGAGAGCTGGAATCCCTGTACCACACGAGAAAGAGAGAGGTTCACCGCAGTGTTAGACGTGACAAGCGTAACCACATCAACGCTTTGGCCCAACAAGCAAAAGATGCTGCTAGCAGATGCGACAGTACAACACCTCGTAAAAGACTCAGACGGCTCGCTACTTAGTTCGGATGAGGATTAGCTGAGAAGGTGGAAGGACTATTTTGCGTCGGTATTAAACCGAGTTACCGCAGCAATGCCCAACTGATACCTGCTGAGCTGACAGGAAAAACAAATTCCCGAATCCGCACTGCACCCTCCAGTAGGGATGAGATCTGTAACGCAATCAATTACTGAAGACCAACAAAGCAATAGGACTTGATGGCAGAGCTTCTACAAGCCGCACCAACAACATCGAGCGAATTCCTGCATCCACTCATAAGGAAAGCTTGGGTCTCCGAAGGATTTCCGAATGAGTGTAAAAAGGGAATGGTAGTCAAGCTCCCTAAAAAAGGAGACCTAATACAGTGCGAAAACTGGAAAACTGCCAAAATATTAGCGAAAATAGTACTGGAACACATCAGGGAACATCTAGAAGTCACACTCGATGCCGAACAAGGAGGTTTCTGTGCTGGACCCTCATGCATTGATCATATTAATACTTTAAGGATCATAATTGAGCAGTGCGTCGAGTATCGATCACCACTTCACCTGCTATTCATTGACTTTGAGAAGGCTTTCGATACCGTCAATAGAGAATTTGTTTGGCTTGCTTTAAGTAGGAGGGGTATCCCGGATAAATTAAAAGCTATTATTAAGGCAACTTGTGATGGATCCAAATGTCACGTTTTGCACGAAGGGAGGCTGTCAGAAAAGTTTGAAGTCCAAAGTGGAGTCTGACAGGGATGCATTCTGTCACCAATATTGTTTCTGTTGGTGATAATCGATGTCCTGCGGGCGGTCTTGACGGGAAACGGAGGGATTCGATGGACTCTCATGTCTCACCTGAAACATCTTGCGCATAGTGAAGATGATGTATGCTTGCTCTCTCATAGGATCATGGATCTCCACCAAATGACAACAGGGGTGGAGAGAGAAGCAGAAATGGTGGGGCTAAAATCAACACCGGCAAAACAAAGATGATCAGCTTCGGAACCCAGTCATCTTCTCTCATAAATATTTCTCAACGACCGGTAGAGAAACTACAGACCTTCCAATACCTTGGAAGTATCATCTCTACCGAGGGTGGCACCGAACAGGACATCAGCAGTCGAATCGGAAAGGCAAAAGCTGTTTTCGGTATGCTTAGAAATATATGGAGGAATAACTCTCTAAGCTAAAGAACCAAGCTACGTCTGTTTCGATCCAACGTCGTATCCGTTTTATTTTACGGTTGCAGCACTTGGAAAGTAACAGTAGGTGTCACTGAGAAGCTGCAAACGTTCATTAATAGATGTTTACGAAACATCTTTAGGATTTTCTGGCCCAATCGTATATCAAACGAAGAGCTCCTCAGGAAACGGGTCAGGAACATATTGACTCTATTATATGACGTCGAAAGGGCAGTGGATCGGACACACGCTACGAAAAGGCGAAAACTGTATTGCAGCGCATGTAATGCAGTGGAATCCGCTCACTCAAGAAGGAAGAAGAGCTGGACGACCGAGAAGCTCATGGAGAAAGACATTCGAGGAGGAGTCAGCCCAACTAGGCAAGAGTTGGAGGGAGTTGCGACTCATATCCAGGAACCGAACAAGATGACGAGCTGGCTTTGTGGATGCCCTATGCCCCACTAGGGGTCCCCCACGCACATAAAAGGTCTGAGGACCTAAGTAAACTCCAAGCAGGCTTTTCAGTAGTACATACATATTCATCAGTAAATACGCAGTTGATGTGTACAATTGAAAGTGTCACACACGTCAGAAAAGTGTGTTTTGTATTAAACTGATAACTCTTGATTTATTATTCGATAAATCGTCTGATAAAAATTTATTAAATTTGAAAACTAAGCAGACCACGAATTTTGAATCTTTTCAAACTTTTTTTTTTCCTTTTATATAATACCATTAGGTTTTTTTATGTAAGACTCATAAATTCCAATTTGAGATTTCTCTGAGTGGAATAGAAATATTGGAACAAAATTCTTAATGGATTTTGAAAAAAGGAACTATGTACATAGTTCATTCATAGCGAAAAGGTGGCTCTTGATCTTTTAGATAACAAAAATTTCACGTGGTTGAAAATATCTGCGATTCAAATTGAGGGCCCCAAAAAGTTGTGTCAAATCATAAAACTCTCAACTGACAAACGTGGCATTTTGACCTTAGTGTGTTTCAGCTCAAAATAAGTCCAATTAGGCCATTCCATCAATTGAGATGTGTAAATATGGGTTAAGCCAAGAAAGAAGGGTCAATTTTACTTGAGAAGTTAAGTAAAATTGTAAAAACTAAGCCCGGGGATAATTAGACAACAGTGTTAGTAACAAAAGTGATAAAGTGATATTTCAAACTGCGATAATTTTGAAGAAAAAATTTATAACCTTGGCTTTTTTTAATCTTTCTCTATCTTGACTGTTATAACTAACCTTGACGAAAGTTATGTACCAGAACCTGAGGGTATACCTACAACTATTTTGAAAAACTGTGTAAACCATTTGTTGATGCCTTTGTCCGGTCTTTTTAACTTTTCGTCAATCACTTTGTCCTGTCACTTTTCTTATGGAATTGGCTGAAAATTGTATTCATTTATTCAAAAGAAGGAATCAAGTGCTTTGTGTCTTCACTGACTGTAGTAAGACATTCGATAAACTCCAGTATCGAATATTGCTTTTCAACCAAAAAATGCTAGTATGTAGCGATCATTTGTTGTACGTTTTTAATCTTATTTAGTTAATATATCATACCCGGTAATTTTTAACAGCCATACATCCAAAACATTTAACGTTGGCTCTAGAATACCACAGGGCAGCCATTTAGGCGCTTTACATTTTGTTTTATTCATAAATGTCGTACTACCTGTGTTGAAGCGCTCAAAGTTTCTCATTTGGGCGAACGATGTAATAGTGTTCAAAACTCATTTCAAATTCTCGTGATTGCGAAGCATTGCAATGAGACATTAATTGGTTTTTTGGAATGGTGTATTCGTAACTGTTTGTTTCATAATTTCGATAAATAATAAAGACTGTAAGTTTTTCGACGAAGATTTCCGTGACTTCTTTTAATTTTTAGTTTAATGGTATATTATTATCATGTGGTAGCGATATGTCTGTCCTTGATGTCATTTGAGTTTATGCCCGTAACATCCCCGTTTGGGCTGACTGACCGAAAAATCATCTTTGGCGACGAGGTTCAATTTTGGATCAATGAGGTTCACCAGGTTACAATGAATCTTCAAAAAGTAACCGTTTGATGTGGATTTTGCAACAGCGGTATTATTAGTCCGTACTTTTTCGAAAACAACGTTGGTGAGGAGTTCACCGTCAATCGCGAGCTCTACACATCAACGATAAACAATTTCTTATGGCCCAAATTGAACAATGTATGGATCTAGAACACATTGGGTTCCAGCAGGATGGCGCTACGTGCCGCACAACGGGCGCCACGATTGACATTCTGCATGAATGATTGAGGATAATAGTATTTAAGGGTGGAAGTGAATTGAATTGGCCACCAAAGTAATGCGATTCGACCTCGATAGTCCTTTTCTTGTGGGATTTTCTAAAGTCGCAGATCTATGAAACAAACCAATCGACCGTTGCCACCGTAAGAAACCTAGCCGGGCTTTTGAATGATGTGATGTTATATACATAACAGCATACAAGGGTCAAAAAAATTGTTAAAACCTCACACACAGCTCGCTTTATTCCATTCCATTTTATTGAAAAACCCTTTATAATACTAAAGAACTTCAAGTAAGGAATATATTTGACCCGCACTTAAACAGAGCTATTCACGAGTATATAATAATTTAATTCTTCAAATGATTTACTAGGAGAGTGTTTCCATTAGTTTTGTGTTCCCAGTTTGTTGGTAGTACACTTCAGCTTTTCGGAGTTTACAGCGTGTTGCGAGGAAGTGACTCCAAGAGTATCTCATTAGAGTGGCTCTTTAGTCGTTAGGATTCGGCGGAAAATTGTAAGTCCCCTCTATTTCTGCTAACGCGCACACAGGAGTATTTGAAAGTTGTAAATCACAAGGTTTAGGCTCTCTACAAGCAATAATCACAGCTCATTTTTTAACTTGTTATGAATCTACATTTATACATAAAGTCCATGAAATGTCAATAAAAACGTAATATCCTCCTCCTTCCAAAAAATCCATCACACTCATCAGATTTTCCATCTAGCCTATCCTGCCTAATTTTTTCCAATTTATTTTGTCCTTTCCAACGGCAAAAATCATCAAAAGTCCCACTGTGACACTTTTGTGCTTACAAAGGGAAAAATATTATCGGATATGGGATTATTTAACAGTTGTTTGAACATCCTGATGATAACGCCACATAGATATAGAACGAAAACAAACACAAAAAAAAAAAAAGACCTCACATCTGAAGTTCTTTTGCTACAAAGAACGAACAAGGAACAAGGCATTGAAACAAAAATTTCTTTTGCAGAGAAACGTGTTTGGCATAAGGATTAATCTAGTTATTGGTCCTTTTCTGTGTTCGTCGTGATTTTGTCGCCTTTCGTTAACTATTTGTTCTCTAAAAAAAAAACCTCAATCCAATGAAGAATTTTTGTCGAATTTCTCCTCGGATTTTCTGTGATAAAATATTTGATAAGAAAAAAAAAAAGAAGGAACTACCACAAAGTGGAAAACAAAAATTAATGAAATGTCCTTTTGTTTGTTTCCTGGTGTGTCATTGTTTTTATCTTTCGGATAAGACCAAAACCATCTGAGTTCTCTTATTCATTCAGGTAATATGGATGTTTTTAAATGATATCCCAAAAATGAGATTTAATTCTGGATGTCCTTTTATCCTGCTCGAAAGACCATAGTGACACACACAATTTTAACAGTAGATTCCTGGCAAAGCTATTACATCTCATGAACTTTGATGCCTGTTGTACTCAGTTCGGGATACGAAGAAGCATCTCATTATTTTTATGTGAATCCTTAGTCATTCTTACATCCTTTTTATTCAAAGATCATGCAAACAATAACGAGTAAGGGATATACAGATGTACCTATCCCATAACAAACAGGTCGGGATTAAAATGGATCGAGTCAATTATTCAGGATTTTATTGCCACAAAACCGAACCAACAAGATTGATGCAAGGTAAAACACATTTACTTAACTGAAATTACATGGAAAAGGATTTTTTTTTCGTCTTCGTTTAGTTTGGCTTGTGAGCATAAGACGAAGTAGACCTATGTTTCTATGTTTACAAAGGAATAACTCGGTAGTTACAATAATGAAATGTGTGTTGAAAGTTAATTAAACGGAAAATGTCGCATTTGTCTACTTTGACAAGTCGCCGCGCCGCCGTTAAGCGTTAGCGTTAGGTAGGGTGGAATTATATGGCTTGAATTTCATTATACTCGTAGTACATCTTTTGTTTGGACAGGATAAGGAATTATTGCTTTCTACCCTTGTTTTGATGTTAAGCGGTAAAATTAAGCTGGTAATGATAGACTTTATTCAACTAACCGTAAAATATGGGGGCTCAGTGTTTACGCAATGAACTTGACAGAATGAGCAGGGGTTCTATTTGGATTTTATTAAGGTGAGAAATATGTTAATAGTCTCATAGCCGATTCCACGAAGGACTTTTAAACATTTATCAGGCTTCTAAACTTTAAAATGGAATGTTTTGATTTCACCAAGCGCTTTTAAACAAGGTTTTAAACACCCTTGTAAACTAAATGCCCATTTTTGGCTCATTAAATTTTAAAAGTGTCATTGAAATGTCATCAGATGTAGATAACAACAATTGGATGTAGCAGCTGAAATTATTGTTTTGTAATATTTTAGTTCTCAATTTTTGAAGATGAAAAATGAATAGGTTAATACTAATATTTAAATGATCTGTTTTTTATTTAGAATAAAATATTGATCGTCTTCATCCAATGAAAGTGCAACACATAGTTATACGCTGAGCAAGAGTATTCCGGGTTCTCATGAACCCATTCTCCGACTATGACTTAGGTTCCGACTTTCCAAAGCATCTGTGGATCAGTTTGTTGAATTTGTTTGGTCGTCATTTGGAACCGCAAAAAAACCCATCAAACAATGAAAAATAAAATAAGTATTATTAAAAGGTCTAAAGGGTGTTTTCGAATATTTTTTTTTTGCATTTATTGGAATTTGTTTCAACACATAACGCTTTCTCATTATTTCTCATGCATTTTGCTTGTTAGAAAGAAATAAAAATTTGGATTTTATCCAAGAAACTCAAGTGAATTATTGGAGCATCTGCCCAAATATAGGAATTACATTTACTCGAGCTTTAAACGAATATACAAATACATCTTTACATTTCAGCCACATCGAAGGGTTAAAAATTTCTTGAAACGTCGAAGGAAACCTAAGCACTTAGCAGCGTTTTTAGCGACTTCGAATATGAAGTCATTCCACACAAGGTGGTCCGTGATGGACATACCTACAACTGAGACCAGTTCGGTTTCGTCAATGCAATTACCGCTAATGGATAGAGGCATGACGGGTTTGTTGCGCTTTAACGATAATACACAGCATTGAGTTTTTGAAGCATTCAATTCTACAGGAGTTATATAGTTCTCCATTTGACAATGCTATCGAGATCAGAAATAAATGAGCATTTCATACGCTGCCGTTCTAAATCATTATCCCAAGGATTAGAACATAAATCTGAAGGGTATTGTCAGTAAAACAATTAAATGGGTTAAAAGTTTCAGGCAAAAGATTATTGATGAATATGAGAAAGAGAGTCGGTGACTAAACGGAGCCCTGTGGTACGCCAGCACTTATTTTATGAATTTCAGAATTAAAACCGTCCAATATCTACCAATTGGATTGAGCTTTTGAAATATCAAGTGCAATAATCTTTCTCTTTCTCTAAAACGATGTAAAGAGTTGTAACACTGTTAGGTGAGATAAAGCATCAGATCAACAGTGGACCTATTACTACGAAAGCCGTATAGACCGAGAGCCCACAGCAATTTTTGGGTGTGATTGATAACAAAAAATAATTAGCATAATTAGATAGGCCTTTTATAGTTATTTATAAATGTGAACGTCTTGCATACTCTAGTGGGCGCAATAGTGCATTATAGTGCATCAAGTATGCAGTTCTTTCCAAAGTCTAAAAAATTGGGATACAAAATTTGGCATAACTTCAAACTGAAGAGATAAGTATCCTGATTGCAAATATCGAGGTCCAAGACGTTTTGAAGGTGGCCTTCTTAATGCAAGAAGTAGCCTATTCTTATCGCGTCTGGCAGGCAGAAGGCTGTCTGTAAAACGTCTTAGACCTCGATATTTTCAATCAGGGGGGTTAACTCTACATTTTGGCAAAGTTTTTATCTCAATTATTTGGACTTGGAAAGAACTGCATACTTGATGCACTATTATGCACTATTGCTCCCACTAGAGTATGCAAGATTTTCACATTTGTAGATAACTATAAAAGGCCTATCTAATTATGCTACTTATTTTTTGTTATCAATCACACCCAAAAATTGCTGTGGGCTCTTAGTCTAGTAGTGCCGGTAATTTTCTGCGTTCTTCAATATATTTCTTCAGCTGATAATTTATTAGAGTTTCTATGGCCTGGGAAAGAAGGAACGATAGTTAAAGGGGACAAAATTTGCCTTTGGTAGGGACAGGCTGGACAAATTATGTTTTTCATCCATTCGGAAAGAGACCGGCAGTGCAAGACAGACGGAAAAGCCTACAAAGTGGTTTTGCCAGCGTTGAAGAACACTACTTCAGAGCAATGGGAGGAATATTGTCTGGGCCGGCGGCGGATTTTAACTGCCATGTTATTTTAACAAGGGTTAATTTTAATTCAAAAGGAATTTTAATACTGTTTTAGAGATAAAATCATTTTGAATATGTGAATAAATATGATAACAGATACTTCGTGTATCATTTTAACCTCTATCAAATTGTTATATTAACGCGTGAGTATTTTCAATTTAAAAAGATTTTCAGTTACTTTAACAAGAAACTAATAATAAAATACGTAATATTGGGAACAGTATTGGAAGTAAAAAAATTTGTTGATTATATATTTCTTGATTTTATATAATTTCTTTATTTTCAGTGAGTATTGAGCTCTTCCTAGGTTAGGTGAGGTGACGATACGGCAAGCCGTATAACATCTATCAAATCTGAATGGATCCATTGTGGTCCTCAAGGTGTAGATAACGTAGGAATGGCAAAGGTAAGAGGAAGAATTAAGTCGAAGTCTTAGGTATGAACAATACTGATTTCTAAATGAAGTTAAGGATGCTTTTTAGTAATAAAAATGAGACGTCGCCCCGTTCGTCTAAAAAGTGCACCTTTTCTAGTTCTGGGTAGGCTGGGGCGTTCACAAAGAAAGTGAGATTAGCCCTCTTCCACATATTCGTCTTGTCCCCATCTGCAGAAGTGAGATGTGCTGATGTCCATTATGCTCATGTGGGTTCCCATTCCCGTAAGGATTCCAACAAAGAGTGACGATTGAGGAGTGCTAGCTTCAGTAGATATTCTGGCCAAGGATGCCTGGAAACCCGACAGGTGTCAATTGTTGGCCATCTGTCATTTCCAGTCTTAAGGAAACTTAGGTGAAATATATTCATTTTCTCCTCCAGAGGCATAAATACAGAGGGTACAATTTGGATCGTTTCAAGTGATGAACCGTTTTTGGTCAGTTCATCAGCCGGGACCCAACTAAGGGTGAGAGAATTTGTTTCGCTGAGCAATTTTAATTCACTGTGTTAAGGAGCAACCAGTTTTAACTATGGACAATTGATGAAATAGCTCTGATTGCCGCCTGGCTATCTATGAAGATGTCAATGTTCTTGTTTGTCAGTTCACATGTGGAAAAATATTTTGCAGCGTCGCAAACTGCAAGCACTTCCGTTTGAAAAATACTGCGAAAGTTTGGGACCTTTATTGATATATTTATAAGTGGGTTGTCTGAGAAAGACCGATATATGATTTGCGATAAGGACCCGGTTATTCATCCATATCTCCCTTGTTAGAATATTTGTTAGTGTGACTAGGTTAAAATCTCGGTTAAATATAGTCTGTTTGAATATCAATGTCCAGTAAAGTTTACAAGGGTGTTTGATTACAGTGGCCCCTTTTCCAATTTTGACACTCTTTAAGTCGAAGAGCACTTTTGGCCGCCAACTCCTTCGTGAAGTTTCTGAAGCTGTGGTTGGTGGGATTCTCTTGGCACTTGTTGTGCAGATTCATGCCAGCTATTGAGCGGTTCTAAAAATGAATTTCTAATAAAGATTCAATTATACTTCTTCCGATTTTAGCTTCCAATCAATGTAACTTTTTCTGCAAATAAGGGTTAAGTTCGAATTTGACTGTACACATCAATAATGTCTAAGGTGGACATAGTTGTTTAAAACTCGAAGTGCGGATAGTTTTCAAAATATGGAATATCTCATTATTGGTAAATTGGATACTAATGACTGTACAACTCCAAATTAAAGAACATAAGTTGGACTAAGTTCAAAGGATTTTTAGATCTTATAATATGATCATATCTGCCAATGCATGATAATGAGCCAACTGCCCAAAAATGGTACATTTTCTGTTCACTGTTCACACGGTGACTTCTTTTGTCATAACGACTAAACATTTCAGGTAAAATTTCTGACAACTTTGTAAGCTTGTTTCTTTTAAAAAAATTAGGTGATCCGTTGGCATGTATTGTCAGACACATTAAAACTTTAATTTTTACTAAAATGAACAATGTGGAAATTTCAAAGGATTCTGACAATGTTCTGTATATGTCACAATACTATAAATTTTCTTCACAGACGTGTTCAGATGACGTGTCAGATAACTGACAACTTCATTTTCAGACAAATCAAATTTTCTACTAACGGATCTGATATTATGGTCAGTTATTATAAAAAGTAAAAAGTTGGTGTGGTTAAAAACCTTAATTTTTTTTAAATGTTTCTTTTTTTTTTGTTGGTAAGTTGTACAAATAGAAATCACATTGAAGGCTTGAATACACCAAAAGTACTCAAGAACATCAATCAAATAAAAGCGTTGAATGCAGATCACAACATATTTACGTGAAGCGACGGTGTGGAATGGTAATGAAAGATCCGACTGGTTTGAAACAAAAATAGGTTTAAAAAAGGGATACCCCTTGAGTCCTAATTTTATTTGTTTTTTGGTGACCTCATTGAAGATTTATCGGGAGGAAATGAGTTTGCTAGAGTTACAATTAAAGTCCTCATTTTTGCAGATGATGTTGTTCTTTTTGCTTACTCTCCGGAAACGCTACAAGTAATGATGAACCGTCTCGAAGTCTACTGCAAGTTTTGGAATTTAACTGTCAATTTTAATAAATCGAAGGTGATGGTAGGTCTTTAAAAATGGTTCTCACAGATTGGCTAGAAATGAAAAATGGCATTTCAACCATGAACCCATTGAAAGGAACTTGAACGTGGAAAGCCATTTCAAAGACAAATTGATCAAAGCGAAAAGTGCCATTAGTTCCTTATGTGAAAAACTGTTTTGCTAACGATTCTGTTTCGTATAGAGTAAAATACAAAGTGTTTATTGCAGTAGCGGAATCTACATATAATGATATGCTGATATAATGATGCAGCACAAGTTTGGGGCTACAGAAAATATGAATCGGTAGGAAGCTTACTAAGATTCTACGTAAAAAGATGTATTCAACTTCCCAAAAATACACTAAACTACGAGTATATGATAATCACCAATTTTCATCAAAACACTTCGACTCCATATCGATTTTCTTTTAAGGATTTTTAACATGGTTGATGACAGACTACCTTAAGTGATTGCGATGAATATTATGCAGAGGTTCGAGAAGTTGAAAAAATTAGCAGGTTACTGCGGACTGGATTTTATTCTTAACGGTCAAGCCTGCAACGGAAAGGAAGTCAAAGATTCCCCCTATAATCTCATCAAAATGATGAAAAATGTAGACTCGAATGTATCGGACAAGCGATTTCTTCAGTACATAGAGAAAGAAATTATTTTAAGATCGACTTTAATCAAAAGCTGATATCGGCGGTTTTCAAATGGGAGGTGAACTAGTGCAATTGAACTTCATGCCGCATCGTGAGGATCTGCCGATCATTTGCTCAATGTGTAGTATGTATGTCGGTAAGAGAAGATATTAATCATTTCATAGAAAAATGTCCTATGCTGAAAGAGTTAAGAAGGACTTTTCTTGGCGGAAATGGGATCCATAATGATGATGAGAATGCAATAGCGCTTCTTAACTGCGAACGGGATATAATGAATCTACACCATTTTTATAGAAAAGCTTTGATCTACAGAATGCAAATACTCAATGAAGCATTCTGGAAACATATTTAGTATATTGTTTAGTATTTTTGTATGTATGTAAAATTTAAAACTACAAATTATAACCTTGTTTAAAGATTGTCAATCGGGAAGACGGCAATGCCATGATAAGCTTTTGAAAATTGTTATTTCAACTGAACTTGATCGTAGCATTTTGAAAAAATTTATTTTATCCAAAGTTTTTCATTGAATATTTGTTGGACTGTCATGCCAATGCTATGGTAAAGATTTCCAGCAGCCCGATTGCTAAAAATTTTGTTTTGTTTTAGGGGTAATTTCTTTTGCCAGAAAGTGGCAAACCCTCATATAGAAACTCTTATCGTGAAAAGTGCTTCTTACTTAGCCATTCTGACTTGGCAGAAAATTGTAGGTTTCCTACATTCTTTTTGTCACATTTCTGCGAATCACCTATTAAAGAAGTCAGTTTTTCAGAAATTGTATTTTCATTCCCTTTTTTTCTCTTCAACACCCCCTACAGGTCCAGGCAAACAAAAGTATTCGTTACCAATGTGGCCATGACTACTTATTACTGTTACAAGTATATCCTTTTGGTTTCCCTCAGCCTTAAGAGCTGAGACAAATTTATTTTACACTTCGAAATAAGTTTGATTAAACGAATGAATGAAAACTACACCGCAAACTATTTTGCTATCTGTTAGATATGCTGTTAACCCTTCTCTACATATGACTTATTCATCAAGCGTATCTTTAATTTTAACCTCAAAACCAACAATATTCATACAAAACTTCATCCTTATTCCATATAGAGGTCTCTGCCTGTAAAAAATACACAAGAAACAAAACCTAACGACACCTCTACATATGTAGAAGCAACCGTTCCAGAGCAACCTTTCGTTCTTCGTCCAAACATCAGAGAATCAATATTGAACATAAAGTTTCACCTTCTACAACAATTTAAAATTCCCTATTCTTGTTCCAGACATTGTCGGAGTCGTCCATCGTCATCATAGTCCAAATGTTTGGATGGGGTGGCCAGAGGGTTGGTGCGAAGGTTGACAAAACAAAAAAATGTCTTGCATTTAATTCTATTTGCAGATGCAGAAAGCAAAACGACAACCAACCCAAAGGATACGAGGACACATTAGGAAACGAGGCAAAGCTCTAGAATTTCAATTTAAAGTTGAGTAACTACATTCCAAAGTGGCATTGGGATAGCTGTGGATGAACAACAAAAGAGGAATGCATGCTCCTGCTACGAAGAATTTTTATATATAATTGAAAATACATTCCAGGAGATCTTTTGTTGTTCTGAGGGGACAAAGGTCTTTCTTTGTCGTTGCAATTTTAAGAGCACTGGACCTTAAACAATCGTATTTGTAATAGAATAATTATAATACTCTGTTTTCTTCGAAGCTTAATTCCTTTTATTAAATTTTAAATAAAGTTCTAAGGTATTTTAGGGACTATCAAAAATGTGTGTGTAGGTATACCAAATCCCTCCCTTATGGGAGAGGAGGAACATCAAAACAAATTACGGTTGACTAAACAGTTTTTAAATTACAAAAACAAAATACCTCCAGGCCTAAGCAATTAAGTCTAATTGCTTTACCTTAACAGGATCAAGAGAAGGAGAAATAATGTAGTCCATAAGTCGAGAATCCTGAATAACCATTTTGGGCCTGTGAATTTTAATTTGTACTGACCTTTCATTTTCTACAGCTTCTTCGGCTTCTTAGACTTCTTCCTGTCTGGTGTTTAGATTAAGTCTTTGAAAACTCCAATGTGAGTGTGTGGGTGTGTCTTGCAGAAAATATAGTAATCCTGTTGCTTGTTGCTGTGATATAAAGGACTCAGCAGTTTTGCCTTCTCTAAATGGCACAAATCAAAGGGATCTT
This sequence comes from Philhelius festivus, assembly GCA_963931855.1. Lineage (NCBI taxonomy): Eukaryota > Metazoa > Arthropoda > Insecta > Diptera > Syrphidae > Philhelius > Philhelius festivus. Next base: position 210,694,620 of record OZ007556.1, read on the forward strand.
TTCTGTGTATGTGGGGGTGTGTGATTACAGACAAAAAAGAGACAATACACAACCCTGGCACTATGGTAAGGTATATTTATTGATGTATGGACCTATTCAAAGAAGACACGCAATTCTAAGGGAAAATAATGGTCAACTTAATTCCTAAAGTCCTTTGTCCCACAAAATACATAAATCGAATTCAATCATGAACCCGATGACTCAATCTCAAAAGATATGTTAGCCCTGTGTGACATGATTGCAATTTAAAAGCTTGTTATGCCCTAAACATTGTGTACCGGGATGAATGGGGTTCGAGGAGGGACATTAAATATAACATAGTATTCTCTTTGATGGTAAACATTGACCTTCCAACGAGCACAAGAGAGTACAATTTAAATAGGGGTGCTTTGAGTGTACACACAAAGAAAATGTGTTTTTTTTTTATGTGAGGGGGAGAAATGAATAGATGAGGCACAGAAGCACAATCATCAAATCGAAACTATCAAGAACTAAGGAATCATCTTAGGTATATGTGTACCTATTTCCAAATGATCCCTCTAGACACCTTTTTCGTTGAAGAGAAAAGAATTTCGAAGAAATACAAACTTTGTGAAAAAAACTGAAGATAGAAAAATGTTTACTTTTAATTTAAAGAAATAAATTATTTTTGTATTCTCAAGCGATTTAACAGGAAAAGAAACGAAAAAGGGAAGAAAATTATAATATATCTTAGGAGTTCTCTTGGGAGAAAGAATTGTTAACTTTTGCGACATTCTTCGGAACATTGAGCGGGAGGGGGTGGAAGGAAAACAAATAATTTATACCAATAACAACCCTTAAATATTCAAGACTGCCAGGGAATTAGATATTAGAAGAAGTCATTTGAATAAGCAGTTCTCCCGAAAGTAGCAAAAATCTTAAGGGTTAGTGCCTAAGGAGCATACTGCTCCTTGTTGAAGTTAATTCTCTACTTAGTGTTATTTTAAGCCGTAAATGAATATCCTCCAGCAAAAGTTGGTTCAGCAAAAATGAAAAGACTAAGAAGGAAACAAAGCATTTAACAAGATACCGGGAGGACATTTTGCGACATTTCAATTTGTAACAGTAATTCTTACTCTTAGGTCCAACACTTTGGACGTCAACTTATTGTCAGCGATGTGGACTAATTTTAGATGAAAATACGTCTTGATCTTAGTGTTATGAAGCCTATAACAGAAATTTAATACAAATATTGTTAATAAAATCGGAACTGGGAGTTTTTGTGTATTTCAAAATTCTGAAAATCTGGGGCATTTTAAAAACGGAATGCAGAATTGCCGATTTGTAGAATTTTAAAATACAAAATTTTGGAAACAGAATTTTGATACGAACAAGATGAAATTTGAAACTAAAAGAAGATGCTCCTTAAACTCATTTGAGTGTTTTAGATAGAGAAATGTCTGGAAATATAGCCTTGAGCGCGTGTGAATTATGGAAAAAAAAAACTTTAAAATATATTTGTGATTTTTTCCACCACGGGTCAAATGTGCGACGTCGTAAGATTTTATTATGACTAATTTTATAAAAAGTACACACCATGATGTATGCTAGGTGAATTCTACCTTTTAAAAAATCATTGTAATACTTGCACTTCCGAGAACATCTGTCACTTAAACCTTCTTATGTTCTATTTCTGATACACCAAATTCCCTAAATTTCATCTGCAGAGGTTCTTTCTGTAACTCAACTACACGAATGTAGGATGCTTATTTTGTCCCAATTTTTCCTCTCTTTTCCATATTAAAAAAATGCATATTTCATTTTCTCTGCTAAATTGGTTGATCTTATAACAAAAATTATCAAATTTTTAAACTAACCTCAAAGGTCTAACAACAGAAAATAGGTGTAACCTATTTCTGCAAAGCCAAAAAAAAAGAAGAATTTTAAATGATTCAAATACATTAACCACCATTCACCAGAAATAATACCTGCACATTTGTTTGTTGAAAAACTTAAAGAAACCTACAGATTTTTAACGTTTAATAGTAAGGATCCCGTGGTATTTAATGAACATTCGAAAATAATACGAGTATTAGCCGTGTTTTATTGGTTAGTGAATACACTACATCGCAAAATTTCACATGGAAAACAACAACAAACGATTAGTGAATAAAAATAAGCTAGTAATTGAAATGGATAATTTAGTGAAGATGGAGTTTCGGATGTTGAAATGTAGGAGGTGTTTAGGTGGTGTCCGAAAAAATATATGTGGCATAGTTGAGGGTGTGTTCGTTGGTATTTATTTTATTATACATAGCCTTGCCTAATCTAAAGTTTGATCGCTCCGAAATTTATAGAACAAATATTTTTTCAAATGCAAAACTTTAATTCATACCATAATTCCGGCTTTACACTACTGCCATTAATTTTGTCATAAAATATTGAATTAATTTACGCGAAGGCGATTGGTTTCGATTGATATGTTTTATCAGTTCACTGGCATTTGTTCAAAAATGTCATGTAACTGCGGCATTATGCTGAATTTATTGAATTAATTTATATGACAACAAAAGTTTGTGTTTTGACACAAACTAAACGATTGCCTAAAGTGAGTTCGCTATTTTGTGTAACATATAATTATATGCACCTGCGCGGACATTCAACCAAATAGTTCATCTGTTTTCTCTAAGTATCCAAACAGTTGTGCAACTAAAAATTGAATGTGCGCTCCTAGCCTTAGGACGATATTAGTTAAAAAATGTTTAAAGTTAGAAAACTACTTTAAAGTTAGGAAATATATCAGAAGTATAATACTACTACCTTAATAAGAGGCTGTTTAAAATTTTGCCCCAATGTCATTTTATTGAGTATTATGTTTTTTTTTCTCCAATACTCAGTATATACATATATGCGATATATTTTCGCACTTTTGTAAATTTTAAATCAAATTTAACAGTGAGAAAAACTCTAAATCAACTCGATCTGCAATTTCATGAATATTTCAACTCAATCTGCATTTTCATGAATATTTCAACTCCAGCTTAAAAACGAGATACAGATCTTTCGAACACAGCCGTGTAAGTTAATTCAACAAGTAGGAAGGAGGAGTGAGTTAAAGAGTGAATAAAGCGTTTTTTTGGTGCTTGTATTACTGCGCTAGATATAGATTACCAATAAAACGCGCCTATTATAACGTCTGAACGTCTGGGTCACAGTCACACAAACTTGATTTGAGCACGAGACTTAGAATTTTAAAAATGTTAAGAATTAATTTATTTAAACTCCGAAGCTAAAAACAAATTGCTTTCTGATTTGTCAACCAAATATCAATTTATGCAACAACAAAAATTATAAATCGTTGTAGGATTTTTTTTAAATAAGTTTTTATATTAAACATCTAAAAAAATTGGCAATTATTTTAAAATAAAACAATATATTTTACAAAAACATCAGTGACCGGCTTCTGAGAAATCGATTTAATTATTAATTAATTATTATTACCTACGACTTATAATGGGTGATTTTTTTGCTATTTTATTTTTGGCAACACTGGTTTTGACAGCTCACTCACGTTTCGTGTTTTGTGTCACTGTCAAAGCTCTTCAGTTTGGTATATTATTTAACCATGAATCGTCTTACAGACGAACAACGCTTGCAAATTATTGAGTTTTATTATCAAAATGCGTGATTTGTTAAGAAAGTTCATCGCGCGCTTCTTCCATTTTATGGTCAGTTTAATCGACCTACTGAAGCGGCTATTTGGGATATTGTGACTAAATTTCGCACCAAATTTACATTGTTGGACATTAAACCACCAACACGCTTACGTAGAGTGCAAACTGAGGAAAATATCGCAGCTGTATCGGCCAGTGTTAGTGATGACCGTGAATTATCGATTCGGCGCCGGCCGCCGTTCGCAGCCATTGGGCCTCTGTTACTCCACTACGTGTAAAATTTTGCGGAAGGATTTAGGTGTGAAGCCTCTCAAAATACAGCATCCAGAAAAAGTCAATGTTTGGTGCGGATTATGGGCTGGCGGAATTATTGGACCGTATTTCTTCAAAGATGATGCGAATCGCAACGTTACTGTGAATGGTGAGCGCTACCGTTTTTTTTTTCGCAAAATGGAAGAGCTGGACTTGAATGACATGTGGTTTCAACAAGACGATGCCACATGCCACACAGCACGCGTAACAATGGACCAATTGAGGGGCGAGTTCGGTGGACAGTTTATTTCACGTTTGGACCCAGTCAATTGGCTGCCTAGATCGTGCGATTTAACGCCTCTAGGCTATTTTTTGTGAGACTATGTCATGTCTATAGCGACAAGCCCGCTTCGATTGAAACACTGGAAGCAAACATTGAAGCATTTATTCGTGAGATACCGGCCGAAATGTAAGAAAGGGTAAAATTGGACTAAGCGGATGGGCCGTTTGAGGCGCAGCCGCGGCCAACATTTGCGTAAAATGATCTTCAAATACTAAGGGTAAATGTAGGGTATGCAATGATCTTCCACAAAATATTTACTATGTACAATATTAATAAGTTGATAACGTCAACTAAGCACTAAATACTTTTTTGCTTTTAAAAAACCTTAAAGTAACAACTTTTTTTGAATCACAACTAAAATAACAAAAACTACAAAACTACATAATTACTAAGAAGGTAATTATGGATATCATAACCGATCTGTTAATTTGTATACATATAATCAATTTATAATCTTAATACTTTTTTTATGAAATTTCTTTTAAATACCAAAGAAGTCTATATTTTTCACTAGGAGGAAAAATTATTTTTATGTAATTATAGAAACTTTAACGAAGCCTCATGGTTTAACTTGCAATTTTAACCTCACAGTAAAGTAGATTTTATTTTGTTTTACTTTTTCTATTTTCTTGAATATCTAATTTTACCTTTTAAACACGAAATTCTAATTGATACCAAAGGCATGATATTCTTTTTGTAAGCTTCTTTAAGAGTTCCTTTTCAACTATTCGATGAAAACAATTTTTTTAGAGCAAAATAATTCTCAAAATTCTTTTTACAATTTCAAAAATACTTCGCAACGTGAAGTTACTAATTTGCAATTTTACATAAAACGTGAGTTGTTTCGCAAGAGAAGTTATTGCGACAAAAACGAAAACTGGGTTTTCAAAATTGTTTCAAAAAATGTGTATCAAAGTTACGTTCTAAGTAAAAATCTTAAAATCTAATCAATCTTTTGAAATAAATTTACTGTTTTTACCAACTAGCATGAAAAGCAAATTTTAACATTGATATTTCAACTATTATTGTTTTCCTTGAACAAATGGAAACAGTCAGGAAATCTTTTAGAAAGACAAACCTTAATCAAAACTTAAAGTGAATATTAACCGAAGTTGGAACTTCCCGGGTTTTGTCCAAACATATTCCTGGTGTATTGCATATTTACATTCGTACAAAGATTAATGTTCTTCCAAAACCAATTATATTAAACTTCAATCGTTTAAAAATTTTACAACTATGAGATTCGTTAAAAAAATATTAACGAAACTAAAGCTTCTGAAAGTAAAGATCATATGATAAAACAAGTAACCTTACATGACTAACTAATAGTAATAGGGTATGGTAGCATTGTGCTTAAATTAATTAAATTATTGCTAAAGGATTAAACAAAAAAAAAATAATTTTCAGATTTATTGCCAACTCGGTGTTTGGTTTTGGGTTAAAGCTTAAAGAATTAAAAGTTTGATAAGCTGGTTCTCAAAGAAAAGCAATTATATTTTTATTGGTAGGTATTTCAATAATGAAATAATATTTTTTTTTTGTCACAATTGTATCACATTTTGTAATTTAATGTCATTTTGAAGCACAAAAAGCATTTAATCACTTTTGAATATAAAAACACATATCACTATTGCAATTAAAAACTTAAACGTTTTAAGTGGTGACATTTTGTCTGTGACGAAAATCGGGATACATTAATAAAACTTAATCCCATGCAATAAAAAATACTGGTTAATTCAATAATTTATTGGGCACTTTAAAATTCTTGTTAAGGCAGGTATGATTTTTTATTTGTATGATTTTGTAATTTAAATAATGAATGAAATTTTATCGGGCAAGATTCAAAAACATATTTAAACTCTTACTATTTTATATTATTGGTTTAAATTTATAAATCCAGGAATGGACCTCAGTATTTTTGTACTCTTTTGGTTTTAAAGATTCTCTCAAAATAATTATATTTTTATATATTTACGACATCATGACTTTCTCTTTCATTAAAGAACAAAAGTGCCGGTCTTCTAGGATAATCTATTGCTTATTTCGAGCCTAAACCATTAAACTAAGTTAACTCTATTTCAGATGAATGAATGGTCAAAAAGCCGCTTGACATTAAAGCCGTAAAGCATCTTTTAAACCTCTTAACTTTTTTTGGATTACAAAACAACTAATGTTGCACTCTAAGGCAAATCTCCTTTAATATTTATCACCACTTTTGTTGCGTGCTTGAGTTTCGTTTGTGTTTGGCTTTGAACAAATCAAACAAATCTAAGTTATAAGTTATTATTGAATTATTTTACACTGCGAATCCGTCTTCTAAATCAGAAAAGACCACAAAAGCTCTCGTCATTCAAGCTATAATCCCTCATTCAAACCACACCCTTAAATTTTCACATAGTTTTCCATTTCATCAAGCGCTAGACAAACGACCGGAAAACAGTGGGACAGTTAACAAAAGACAGTGGAAATAGATTAAAAAAAAAAGGAAAACAAAATCAGATACAACCGTTAACCCAAATATTAAATATTTCTGTGATGCCAAAATTAATTTTTCATTTTAAAATGTATATACTTTTGAAAAAAGACCAAGACAGCGTGTGAAAGTAACAAGTTTTCATTTCAATCGACTAAAAATTATGTGTCTAAATGATTGTCATGTAGGTACAATGGTAAAGTTACTTTATTCCATATTTTAAGAACCTTCCGCCCCACTGTTCGCCGAACAACGCCCGAGCCTATATTCAAACACACACCGCATATCTCCCAGGCTCTGCGTACAAAGTATACTAAAACAAACAATCCAGCGAGAGCGTAAACTGGTTTTGTTATTTACGAATGCTGGGCTTTTTCCAGCAAGGATATCAATATATCCACATCCACACGCAATGAATTGTATCCGTTGCGGAATCATGCTTTTAGATTAAAATCACAGAGGCACAATTCTCTTTGTTGGCTTTTTGGATTGCAGCGGCAACGCCAACGTCGACGGAACCGGATAGAGGGTATATGTATGTATGTATATGAGGAAGTGATATCTGTGTGATATTTTGCTGTACGCCATGCCATCCATCGATTCATTAAATATTTATCCTGAATTAATTTTTTGTTTAACAATAAAAATCCCTGACGCGAGTACATACATACTCGTACTTACGAGCCAACATCCGATATGAATATCTCGATTAACTTTGTGTCTATGTATATGTTCAACTCTTTTATGAAAACCGATACCCACTGCTTCACAAAAGAAAAACGAAATTCAAAATACAGAGACACACGAATTATCCTTTTTGATTCAAGGAAGAGAGAAAAATCCTGGCATTAAAAAAAAAAAAAAAAACATCTAAGAGGCAAAGTCTTAAAACCCACACCGTGCAGCAGTTGCAATTTAACAATTCCAACAAGATTGTCGTGAAGTCTCTTCACTTTAATGAGCTTATCTCTGTCCATTTACTTAAATCCTTATGAAGAAAAATGTGCAAAATTAAAAAAAATATTTTTTTTTATTGTTGTTGTTCATATTGAATATTAAACGATTAAGTGTAGATAGAATATGATTTACGGTATAAATAAATAAAAAGCATTCATAAAACAAAAACAACACAAAAAAAAGTTTTGTGCAAAGTTTTATCGAGAGGAAAGCGCCGGGATGGCATTTTCCATTATTTTTTTTTTTGTACACAAAATGTCCTTCTATGGAGCTTCAGGACGAATGGGAATAAAAGGGAGGAAGAAATTTATGAATTATAACTTCAGCATCAGCTGCTGTGAATTCTCTGAAAATAACCCTATAAATTTTACAAGCTGTGATTTTTTTTGTTTTTTAAACTGATTTTTTTTTTTTTAAATAAGAATACCTTTAACAATATTGCTTTCTGATTGGCTAAATATTTGATTTGGTTTAAAAATAAATGGTTGTTTCGGAGAGATGTATGAAAAGGTACACTGTGGCGTATACGTGATATATTTTTAGTTGATGGTGTTCTTTTTTATGAATTTTAAAGTATCTTAATCATGTGAAGTTTAAAAATTTAAAGAGGAATTTAAACAACAAATCGTTTGAAGTTTATAAGAGGCGCAGTAGGAAATAATAAAATTAAATATTAAAAACTAATTAATAACAATTTTCTTTAAATTTAAATCATTTATTTAAAAAAAAAGAAACGAAATTGTTTAGCCTCTTTTTGAACCGAAACAACTTCAATATTTAATAACTCCTTGGCGTAGTGGTTAGTGGGATCAATTCCTAGCAATGTCTCTTAAGAAAATATATTTTGTACAGGGGTAGTGCCTCTTACGAGGAAGTGACAAGTCTGTACGTTAAAAGTCCTTCTTATCTTAGCCGCACGGACGCGACAGAAAATTGTAGGTCCTGCCAAAACACATGAATGGTTAAGAGTTTGAAATCACAACGCGAAAATGTATTTAAATGTTTTTTTAAACACGAATGTGTCCTAAATTGTTTCAAAGTCGGGCATTTTGTTTATAGAATAAAACTGTAGAAAACAAAAAAACATGCTTAGATCCCAGGATCCATACATTCTAACTATTTAACTGTTTCAAAGATCATTAGATATTTTACACCATTCGATATTAGGCTACATATCTTCGTTGGACGCTATAGTGATTTAAAAAAAAATTCAAGTCTGTCATTTTCAACATAAGATCAATAATGTTTAAGTTATTGCAAACTTTATTTTCTACAATTATAAAAAACTCACAAATTTTTGCAACGAATCTGATCTCGGCACAGTTGCATAGCTTTGAATAATATCCTTTTATCCTTTAAGAAATTCAGCAGTATTATAAAAAATGTAACTCAACTTACTAACAAAAGAAACTAAAGGACTTTCCAATAGGGATTTCTGAAATCTGACAGGTGATTGCGGCCATACTGTTGAATCGACATGTGTCAAATTGGCTGTCATTTATGAAGTCTGCCAAATCTACAAAAAGAGTAATAGCGTTCAACATCATTTAAAAATGATTAGATTGATTTTAAGTTGGTTCTTGTACTCTAGCAACATTTCGCACGTTTCACTCATTTTACGGTCGCCATAATCATCCTTCATAGAGCACAGTTCGCAACGGGGTGGATAAATTCAAGTCGATCGGTTCAGTGAACAATCCGCCAACACCATTAAATCAACGAAATGCAAGATTTATGGAAAATATCGCCGCTGTTTGTAAGAGTGAGCATGAGAATCCAAGACAGTCCATGCTGCACAGAAGATTTAAGTGTTTTGCAGATCAAAACTTGACAAATTTTGCGTCGTGACGACTTTAGCCTACAACCGAAAAAACTTTAACTGACCCAGGAGCTTGGAGTTAAATACAATTGACAACGATTTGTGTTCGCTAAGTGGGCTCTCTAGCAGTCGGTAGTTGACCCCAATTTCGGTGGAAAAATCATATTCAGCAAAGGACCCATTTGTGATTCATAGTTCTTCGAGAACGACGTTGGCCAGGTCATCACCGTCAACGGCAAGCGCTATAAGTCGATGATACTCAATTTCTTTTGCTCCAAATTTGATGATATTGACACTGGCGACATGAGGGTTCAACAGGCATCTACAACAGCTACGTTCCGCAATGCACTTTCTTCGGAAATGTGTATGAACATGGTAATCTTATCCGGAGGCGATGTGAATTGCCTACCGAGTTAACCTTGTAAGACTTCTTCTTGTGAAAGTTTCTTAAGTCACATTTCTATGCCAATAAACCACAAATCTCCACTCCCCTAAAAGCCAACATAATCAATGTCATTAGTCAAATTCAGACTGATATATGCGTCAGAGCTATAGAAAATTTAACATTTCAGATGCTTGTCCACCCAGCGGACATTTGAATCATATTATACTCCATACATAATGGCATATATGGCTTCTTAATAAATAAAAAAAAAAACATCAATGATATTTCACTCAGAGTTTAATCTATTTTAATTTAAAGATAGGAAACGCTTAACGGAAAACCTTTTATAAGATTCTTTGTAGAAGTTAGAGGATTTCTTAAATTTTGAATATAATTGAATATAATGAATATGAATATGGTGGAGAGTTACTTGAAAAAAAAAGGTATTAAAGAGTTGTTTATAAATATAAGTAATAAATTATATCAATAAAAATATATCTTCGAAGGAGTACCATAGGGTTCAACTCTAGGACCGATTCTATTTACATTAATGATCTGCCAGCTGAATGCCTACATGAATCAGTTCATATTTACGTAGATGATGTACAACTTCATAGTGGACGACCTTTTACATCTGGCCCCGAGCTCATTTGATTGCCTTTAAAGTATATTTGAGGGGTCGGATAAGAATGACCTTCTATTGAATGCCACCAAAACATTTCGATAAAAACATGTTAGAAAATATGAATTTATGGCTACCCAACCATAGATTTTCTCTGGTTGATTCCTTGACAAGCTTTGAAATATGATTAATACCAAATTTTCTTCCAGCAGCCACCTGAATTTCGTTATTGGAGTAATATATTGTTGCATAAGAGAGCACTGGATTTTTGCAAGTTTCCTAAAGAAAGAAGAGAAGAAAATTAATCGGTACTTTTATTTTATCATTAATAACATATGCAGAAGATACCTTGACTCGTTATCAAGACATAAAGTTTAAGTAGCTATTAACGATGTAAGACGCTGTATTCATAGGAATTTCTTATGAGTCTTTAGATGGCTCTAGGTCTTTTGGGTTTCCAGATTTGGCCAGTGTCTTACAAGCCCAATTACTGGCAATAAGGGAAGCATCAAGAGTACTGTAACTAGATCCAAATCAAAACCGAAATACAGAAATTTTGGTAGTAAAAGCCATTTTATTAGGCTTTTTCATCATCTTAATCGGTTCAGCAATGATTACGGGCCTGAAAATTAACTTTAATATTACTCTTATCTGGGTGACGGGTCAAACTACTGGAACATAGGGAAATGAACACAACATTATCCAACCTCAAGTGGAGCAGTTTAATCAAATGCACTATATCCAGAATGATATGGTTCACCTTAACTAAGTCTCGAACAAATGACCTAATATGCAGACTTATGCAAGACATAACCATGGTAGTCACAACATGCACCGAAAACTGACCAACAGGGGAACACGCAGAGAAGCTGGGCATTCCTTAAAATACTCACTATCGTAAATGCTTGCTAGCGCTGGCATTTAACACCTGTCAAACTCAGCTGTCATTTGGGGTGTCATAATATTAGTTGAAGGTTTGTAATTTACGATAATGGATTGCTTAACAATAGAACAACGCGTTAATAATTATTAAAACTTACTACAGAAGTGGTGTTTCAAACGTAACCACTTTTCGCGCATTACGCGATGATTATGGTCATTATGGATTATGGTAATACGCTCAGTCGAAAACAATGCTGCTGCAGTTGCAAGTGTTACTGATGACCCGAATTTACCGATTTTGCGGTGTTCGCAGCAATTGAAAGTGTCGTAGCTCACTTTGGCGTACTTTGCGTTTGGATTTGCACTTTCATCCTTATAAACCTCAAATTACGTAACAATTGAAGCCTGTTGACCATTCACAACACCTTAGATACGCTCCTTGGGCGTTGGAACAACAGACAATAAACACCGATTTTGGTGTTTGGTGTTCTCTATGGTCCGTGTTTCTTCAAAGATGGCAATGAGCAGACGGTTACCGTCAATTCGGAGGGATATGGTCAAATGATTGTCGATTTTTTTGACCGGCGATTGAAGATCATGACTTGGACGATATGCGGTTCTAATAACACGGAACAACAAGCCAGTTATTCGGAGCTAGCGAGGTATTGGCTCGGTGCGGAAAATTCTATTATTTTGTACGATTCGTAGGATTTTTGCTTCGAGGTATTCTTTCGAACAGCTGTTCGGAATTTGTCTCCGACATTATTTTAACGCACCCGGCGAACTGCATTGAAGTGCGATCAAGTGCTTTATTTGTGGAATTTCTGACAGCTTAACGCAATTGTTTTACCGATTTCATTCCACACAAATTCTCCGCTGAACAAATTGCGCCAACGCATTTGTATATTATTAAAACCTTTATTTAAACCTTCGACAAAGTATGCGTTGCGGACAATTTTCCGCTCCGAGCGGATACTTCGCTTTATTGCGTGCGAAGTTTCCTGGCCGCGTTATTTCACGTTTTGGTGACGTCAATTGGCCTGGTCACCAAGATCATGGGATTTGACATTGTTAGATTTTTTTCTGTGAGACTACGCAAAAGACCGTGTTTACGGGAATAATCGCCGAACTCTAGACGCATCAAAACTCAACATTACTTAAGTTATGGCCGAGATACCACCCGAAATGTGCGAATAAGTGGTTGAAAATTTCTTCAGAAGAAACGCAGGCTGCAAGTTTTCCTAAGACGGCCATTTGAATGATATTATTTTTCACACTTAATTGCAAAGATCAAACTTAATAATGAAATTAATTTGAGATTTTCCAAAAAAAAATTAGATTTTACATTTAGGGGGCGTCAAAACCACCCACTTATCAAAAACTCCTATATTATATGGAGTACTTCTGACTGTTGTAGAACAATGAAAATTAGTAAAGCGATAAGACCCAAAGTGCAAACAGTTAGATATGGAGAGACAGGGGCGAACGCAGGAGTGGTTTTGGGGGTTCAAACCCCCTCCGAAACATGTAGAATAAAAAAATTAGGATTCATTTTTTTAAAGAACAAAAAACAAAGTGTTATTTTCGTGCCATAAATTCTTCTATATCTTTTCAATAAAAAGTTTCATAATTCAAATGTTCGGCCCAAGAATAGGAGTTCCTGGAAAATACTTGTACTTACTTAAACAGAGATATTAATGAAAAATAAAGTAGGAACAAAAGTAAACAACTTTATTTATATTATATTCATACCACAATTTCTTTAAATGTCTAGTAAAGTATGCAATACGTAACTATAAGTAATTAAATAAAAAATAGCCATATTGAATGTTTTTATACCCCCGTGTCACAAGGAAATCGTTTTGAATTTTTCCCCCACAGGTTTTTTTTCTTTTTTTTTAGACCAAAACCTACCTATACGATTTTTTTCGAAATTTTATAAATGTTTTTTTTTCTCAAAAACTGTCCCACAGAGTTAAAAAATGTCATTGAGTTTAATATAGGCAATTATTAAAAAATAGTTATTTTTTGAAAGCCCCAAAATTGTTGTACCAAAAAATAAAGATACCCACTATACAAATGTAAAAAATTGTTTTCGAAAATCGTATTTTTTTCAAAAACAGCTCCGAAAATTTTCATAAAGTTTTTTTATTTCGATTAATTTTTACGATTTATAATTTAATAAAAAAAAATATTAAAATTAAGATATAACTGACTGTACCTACCACAAATAGTTGTTTTTTGAATTTTGAATTTATAATTATAGGCAGAACGGATTTGAATGAAATTTTTCATGGATAAGCTTCTAAAAAAACATTGCATTTAAAAATTCGTGATCTTAAAAACGGCTCAATATTTTTTTTTTGAAATTTATTTTATATTCGTACAATAATGAATACTAAAAGTTGGTGTACAAAATTTTTTTCTTAAAAATGTTTTAAGAATTTTGTAGATGTTTTTTAAAAAAACACTATGACTTATAATTTTTGTTCTTGCATAAACTAATATTTGCTTGAATCACATGGCATCCTGTTTGTAGCTTCAACAAAAGAAAAAAAAGAATTTGAATGTTTATGAACAATTTTTCTCTAATACCTAACATTAAATTTTGAAATTCGTTGTCTTTTAAATAAAAGCAATTTCGTGCGACCCGGTTACTCAATGAGTAGCACACGCTTGGGAGCGTTGTGATTATAGTGTTGCTATGTTCTTATATGTTTGTAAAACTCTTTTTCGTATGATTGCAAAAGTACAAGTTATGACTTCACGTATTAATATATTCCGAATTTAGTTTTGTGGAACTAATTATAATTCTATTTTTAGGTATACACTTATGAAATTACTTACACTCTTTTTCTTCTTGTTGCATTAATGATATTATATGAACCAAATAATGGCCTTCATCACAAGGCCCGTAGTAAAAGTCTGTCTCAAAATTAATTCCGGAATAAAAATTCACAAAAGGGAAGTACCAAACACGCCTTTGTAGAGAATACTTTCCAACTTTTAGTAACATTATTCAGATATGCCAAATAGGTATCCGTTGCAACATCCTTATATATGATGTTTTGTTTTTGAGATTAGCTGTATGAATTTGTTGCAAAAGTCCCTATCACTATGAGCCAATATTGTTTAGTAATAACATATTTATGTTAATAACAATAAAGTTTATGTAATTAACAAGTTCCTACAATATAGTAATAAAATAATATACATATTTATACAAATCTCATATTTTTTTCTAAAACCCCCTCCGAAATTATTTTCTGCGTCCGCCCCTGTGGAGAGAGAATGGTAAATAACTAGCTCCAAATATATTAAGTTATTTTATTTTATCGGGATAATCCAATGCATAATTTTAGGCTTTATTTAATATTTTTAGTTCTCATATTTGTTTTATAAAATTTTATTGAATTCTTCAAAAATCATTCCTTCACAAGACGAACAAAAATATCGAACTAAAACATTGTTTAAAAGGATTTATTTTTCGATATTCCAATGTTGTATCTTTTTATGTAAACATAGTTAGACTTCGAACGAACAAGTTGTTTTAATATATAAAGTTTTACATTATATTGAACAGTGCTACAAGGTACTCAGGATAATAATTTTCCATTTCTGTCGAATAATAAAGAGCCCTTTCAACTTAATTTTTGTTTGTATTGTTTTGTTTCAAGAGAGGTTATTAAGTAACGAGAACAATACCAAACATAGAACTTACTCCTAAGGTCATTAGTAACTCTGGGCAAGTTTTAATGATACATTCAGTGAAATTTGGGCATGTTAAAGGGGGTTTCATGTTTAGTTTTTGGTGTACATATAATTATCCCTAGAACGAAGCTTGTATTATATATAAAATAAATTTTATTTTAGTTAAATGAATGTAAGCTCTTACAAAGCGGACTTTAATAAACCCTTATTATTTTAATACAACATACACACATTTTACTTTGTACTTAAACCTGGTTTTGTCCTAACAGACGAACAAACATACATAAATATACATAAAGGTAATTAAATTTATATTTAACACCAGCAGTTGTGTGTGTCTAGCTATGCTTTACTGTTGATTGCATTTCCATTGTAAGGCAACATAATTTCTATTGAAAACATTTTTCCCCATCAACGACTTTTTAATTACCTGGAACACGTTTCACCCACTCGATTTGCGTTTCAACACTCACAGGAAAGAAAAGTGCACGGGAAAAACTCAACAATTTTCCACAGCATTAAGTAATCCCCAGTTAATTACATGCGCTGTCAAAAGAATTTACAACACAAAATTGAAAAGCGCTATTATTTTTAAAAGGGGGGACCAGGCGGTGGACCGGAGCTTCCCTCTTCCAAACACTACCTGTATTGGGAACCGAAACAAAAAAAAAACTTTTATGTGTGGATTTTATGGCTTTACCCTCAGAACGTACATTGGACTCGCGCCCTTTAAAACCTTCTTTATCCAGTCTTTGCGGTAGTGGAGAGGGACGCGACACGAAATTATATCTTTTGAAAATTATGTTCACACACTCAATTAAACCAACTTTTGGGTGTAAATCCTGCATAGAAAATCCATTTATGTAAAAAGGAGAATGTGAATAGGGAGCTGGCAATGTCCTCTACTTCGTAGACCTTCCTAGTCCTTTTCACATAATTCCTCGCTTAAACTCAGCCGAACCCAAAAATGTTGGAAATATGCTAGAACACAAACAAGAAATATTGCCGCATAAAACATGGCCGATGCGATGGGAAGAGTGAGCCGAAAGAATGTGCGATGCCACTTGATCATAAGGAATTTTTGTGTTTCCCTAAAGCATCTATGTAGGTACACTTCTCTATTATGTTCCATCCTCGATTCAAGGCACACAAATAAACAAAAACAAGGATTGGGTTAATTAATGAGAAAATATATACTTCATGTTTGCGAATCACTGTAGATACTCGTACGTATTTTACAATAACAACTAACCATAGTGGTAGTCCATGGAATAGAGTTTTCAAATAAAAGAACACAACTTTGTGCATTTGGGGAGAAATCTTAAAGCTTAATGTTTTATCAAAATATCTTCGAAGGCCCTAAGCTTAAGCTGTTGAGGTCTTGATATGAAATTTCGCAATGTTAGCCCCCACAGTTACTCCCTGATTAAGTTCGTAAATGAATTCTAAATATAGTCAGGAAATTCAACTTTGTATGTAGTTGGTAATCGTAAATCGAATGTGTTGTATTGAAGTTTTTGTTCCGAAAATAGAAACAAAAGTCCTTGGAGTGTGTTTTGGAACTAATCTACTGAAAGGCAAAGCATTTTAAACCGAGGGAAGTTGCAAAATGGAAGAATTTGTATATTGAATGAAATTGATTAGTTCATCAGCTTAAGTAGAATTCTACTTCTTAAGGAAAAGTTTTCTCCTTTCAACAATTTTCCTGGAATACGAAGTCTTAAAATTAGTTTCTAGTGAACTGTTATGAAGAAATTATTGAATTCTCGGCGAATTATAGCAACAAAGTTAACAGTTTTCGCTAGAATTATTTTTTTTTTTTTCAAAGATTTCGACCTACGTACATCCTAGGTTAATGAACAGATTAATTTGAAATTTGTTAGAATTTCTTTAAGGAAAAACAATCTTTTTTTTTTCTTTAAATTTCCTTGAAAACGGCTGTTACGATTTTTATTTAAACGTCGTATCTGTGATTTAAAAGTTTTAATGAATTTAAAATGCCTTTCACGTTTTTGAAATGATATAAATGAAATGGAAGTAAGATTTTAAGTCTTTTTTTTTTTGCGAAAACTGTTTTTCTTTTTTTGATTTATTGTTAATATCCAAACCGCTTTTTTACGTATTTAATTAAGAAAAAAAAGTTTAGCTAAGATTGTTAATTTGCTAACCACTTCCTCGCTATTTCAAGGATTTTAATTAAATAAGGGTATGACAAAAATATTGTGGATATTTTTATTTTTATTTATTTTATTGTGAAATTAGTTAAGAGCTAAGCTAATTTTGTTTCAGATCAAATAATATAAGCCTTAAAATGTCTACACATTATTTCTTGCAATACATAAAGGGTGTTTTTTAGGAGGTGTATAACATTAAATTGGCAACACTGTTTTCTGTGACAGCGGATTTGAAAGTTTTCGGTTTCTTTCAAAATTAGGTTGGTTCGGCAGTTAATCAGGAATAGATTCACAATTGGAGCAACGTTTCGAAATTGTTAAAAATTTATTATAAAATAAACTGCACGACTGGGTCGCACGAACTTGCTCAGTAGACTAGGAATTTTAAAAACTAATGTTATTAGAGAAAAATTAAATTAAATTAAAATAGTAAGAGACAAAAACAGCATGCTATGCAAATATGAATTTATGCAAGAACAAAAGTTATAGGTCGTTGGTAGTGGTTTCTTAAAAAAAGCTTTTATATAAAAACTTTTTAAAAGATTTTTAAGGGAAAATTTCGGTTCGCCAATTTAAAGTTTTATATATTGTTCGAATAAAGATTAAGATTACAAAAAAAAATATTGAGCCGTTTCTGAGATATCGAATTCTCAAAAAAAAAGAAAAAAATAGATTTTCTTTTTCCAAAAATTCAAAAAATATTTATTTTAAAGTTTCGAAATGTAATGTGTTTTAGACTTTTGAGAAGCTTCTCTATAAAAAAATTTCATTAAGATCCGTTATGTCGATATTGAGAAATTCAAAATTCGAAAAAATGGTTCTATGGTAGGTACATGCTGTAATATCTTAATTTCAATTTTTTTTTATTAAATTAAAGCTCATAAAAATTAAGTGAAAGAAAAAAAAATGTTATTAAAATTCTTGGCGCCGTTTTCGAGAAAAATACGATTTTTGAAAACCATTTTTAACATTTGTATGGTGGGTGGGTACCTTTGTTTTTAGGTAAAATAATTTTTTTTTCACATCTTGTAGATTATATTAAGAAACTTTTATATTCCAAGTTTAAAAAAAATTTAGCATGGGGTTTTCCAAATATTGAGTTTTGCAAAAAAAAAAAAATTTGAAGTTTATTTTTAAAAATCCAAAAAAAATTTTTTGAAAATTTGAATACTCAATTATATTTAAGTTAAATAATTAAAATCCGTTATACCGTTTGAGAAAATCAAAAACAAAAAAGTGGTTCTATGGGGGGTACCCTCAATAACCATTTTTCGCAAATTTTTTTTCAACCTTTACCTAGCTTTAACTAAATGAAATTTTTTGTTTTTATTTTTTAAATCTGTCGAACAGTTTTTGAGAAAAAAATGTTTATAAAATTTCGAAAAAAAAAAATCGTATTTGTACCGTTATTTTGGTCTTAAAAAAAGAAAAAAACTTGTGAGGAAAAAAAATTAAAAATGATATCTACCAAGTTTAAATAAAATCGCACGGGCCTTTTAGGTTAACTTTTGAGCCCGATAAGGGACGTGCTGTTAAATTCAGAGATTCCTTCAAGATGTATTGCTTTACCTGCAACAATATTTCCCTCCTATTCCGAAATTCAGACATTAAAAACTTCAAATTATCGAGAAACTTCAG
This sequence comes from Philhelius festivus, assembly GCA_963931855.1. NCBI lineage: Eukaryota > Metazoa > Arthropoda > Insecta > Diptera > Syrphidae > Philhelius > Philhelius festivus. The sequence continues at coordinate 210,713,511 of OZ007556.1, forward strand.
AACTTATAATTTAATTTTTTAAAACAAAAATAAACTTCGTGGTGCAACAGTGCTTTGAGAACTAGGAACTAGTGACTTACATCTTTCAGCCATTCCTGTGTGCATCTTAGCAGGGGTGGAGGAGAACAGCTAAGACGAGAAGCACTCACTTTTTATGACAAGAAATACTCTTCGAGGAATTGTCATTTCTTTACAAGAATCAGTACACACTTGAAAATCATTTTCGTTGCGTCTGTAATTCGAAGCCAAGGCCGTCTGCATGACAACCCAACACAGTAACCGTTATGCCAAGGTCTTAATTCTTACAAAACTAAATCTTTATATAATCGATTAATGTTTACAAATAAATTAAAGAAGTTTCTCGCAAATATTTCTAATAAGTGGAATTTTAAGTTCAGTCTTTCAAAATTAATTTTAAGCCTAAAATAAACAAGTGTAGACTTTCGGCCGAGAATATCACGGCTGTGGCTGCCGATTTTGCTGAGAACAGAGAAACATCAACCAGACGACACGGGCCATGCATTTCGACATCATCGGACGCACCCTACAGCGAATTTTAGTGAAAGAGTTACACATGTTCCCGTAAAAAGTGCAAAAACAGTACATCAGTTAATCTCTGTGATCGTCTGTCACGTGTGAATTGAAAATCATCAAGAGCGACGAGGCGCATTTCCAATTAAGCGGTTACGTCAATAAGCAAAATCTTCGTTTCGAGCAAATGAAAATCAGCGTGTGATGCACGAAGAGTCATTACATCTACTCAAAGCCACTGTGTGGTGCGGCGTACAACAGGGAGGAGTGATTGGCCCGTAGTTTTTTTTGAGACGCCATCGGCAATACGGTAACTGTTACTGGCGAACGCTACAGGACCATGAGAAACGACTTCTTACTGCCGGAATTGGATGAGCGGTGCTTGGTGAATATGTGGTTTCAACAAGACTGTGCAACCGCACAAACAGCACGGGCCACATTTTTTTAAGGCTACTTGACGGGTCACGGGTTTTTTCCAACAAGCCTTAGACAATCGTAACTCAACGAAAATCTTACGGAAAGTCATGGAAAATGCGATAAAACGGGTACAAATGGACATCAACACTGATGGTAGCTTTTTGACGAATATCATATTTTCCAACAGAAAAATTTGTAAAGGTCCAAATAAATATTCCTATCACTCAAAATCATTTTAGTTTCATTTAGTAAAAAAATTATTCAAATTCAAAATTGGATGATTAATTTTGAACCGCCTCCCAAAAAGAGAATGTTCAAAATTGCCATCTGATTACAACTATTCTTCTTCTTCTTCTGGCCAATGAGAATTGATACTCTTATAAATAGATCTGAGAAATAAAAGTCGCTTCAACATGTAAGGGGTGGCCATTTTGTGTGTCGTAAGAAATTAAGGAACAAAAACTTAACAACACAGGGTATTGCAAATCTTTGTGTTTTAAATCCTTATAACAATAATATATTACATATATAATAATAATTTAAAATAATTCCTGAAAATGTTTTATATGGTTTCACTTACTTCTGGAAAATTTTCAACTCTAAAATAATTTATAAAAAAAATCTACTTTGCATCACAGAACACACCTTTACAATTTAATTTCTAAAATGCTCACACTTATGTATAGATATATGATTTTTGTGTAAGATATATTTTCTTTCTCACTTATTATTTGGTGCTCAAATGACAACATTTAAATAAATTGTATTTGTATTTTTATGAATAAGTAAATTTAAATTCGCAGTGCCAATAGCATTATATTTTGTTCATGCGCTTTTAATTGCATTATACATGGCTCTAAAATTGTTTAAGAAAAATATCTCATTTTTTATAAATATTTTTTAAATCGTGATCAACAGTTTACCATTATGATTAATTCAAAACAAAAACATCCCTTTACCAAACAAAACAAGTTCAACTTAAAACAAAAGGACTTATACTAATTTAATAATGTTCATCATGCTGTTGCTTTCCAAATTAAATGAAAAAAAAAAATCGTAGAAAAATACAAATTCTCTAAAATTTAATTAATTTTTTTATTTTATTTATTTTTCTATACATCATGCTTTTTGTTTTGTTTTTTTCTTGATCCTTTGAATAAATCTTAGAAACAAAACTCAACATAAAACTAAATTATAATATACACCGTAAGGAAAAAAGAGAAAACTTTAAAGCTATCTTAATGTCCATCAGGACTCAAAAATAAACAAAAAGGAGAGAAAACATAAACTTTTTCGATTTATCGTTACACAAAACTAAACTACATTCATTTGTCAAAAATCCTTTGGAGAAGGATTCTTTTTTGTTCGAACAAAATATAAAAAAGGAGGAAATACGATGATGATGCAAACTTTCAGCAAAAATTGTAAGTTTGTATAGACAAACAAGTTCAGAAAAAAAAAAAAAACAAGAAATAAGCAAGAAGGAAAAATAATAAATGTAAAAAGGAAAAAAAGAACAAAACCAAAACATAAACAAACAAAGTTCCAACAATTCTAAAGCAAATTACAAATCCCGCGACCAAAACAACGTGTGCAGTGTCCTTCGAACAATGAAAGGACATACTTTCCAAGATGGATAAAAACAAACAACAACAAAGATGCGTTGCAAGGAGCAAAATGTACAGGCCACACAAGACAAACGGTTTTTTTTTTTTAATTTGGTTGCTAAATTATTTTGAAATCATTCTTTGGGTGGATTGGTATTTGAAGGACTCACTATGCTGACAGATGGTTGATGCTGTTGCTGCTGCTGTTGTTGTTGCTGCAGCTGCTGTTGCACATTGGACGACTGTTGTTGTTGTTGGGAATCAATTCCGTTTGAAATACTATTGGCAACCGAAAGTGGAAGAGTTAATGTGGTGGGCTGGGCCGATGATGGCACTGTTGAGGTGGCAGCAATGTTATTTAATTGCTGCTGCTGTGGAGGGATTCCTAGAACTGATGTGGAACTGTTATACTGTGATACTGATTGTTGCTGTTGCTGCTGCTGCTGTTGCTGTTGTTGTTGCTGCTGCTGTTGCTGTTGTTGTTGCTGCTGCTGTTGCTGCTGCTGCTGTTGGTGGTGGTGTTGCTGTTGCTGAAGACTTGCCTGTTAAACAATACCAATGAAGGCAAACTCGTGTTTCAGAATAAGTTAATCTATATTTTTGTTTTGTTTTGAGAAAACACAAACTAAAGATGTTTTTTTTTCTGTAGTTTTTAATGCCCAACACCAAGTATGTAAGTGGTTATCTGATATTTTTATGAATTAACATGCGTTTCGAACACTATTTTTCAAATCCAGACATATTTGTTTGAGATGAAGTTTCAGTTATAAGCATTTTGTTTGCATTGCAAGCGAGATAACAGACCGCAGCTTGGCAATTCATTCCAACCTATACCTACTATAGCTTGAACTGATAACGATTAACTACCAGGTCACGCGGGGGCAGACACAACAAAAAGGAACGAATGAAACAACAACCGATGTTCTTTCGAATTCCAATCAATTTCATCGAAACAGTCAATTTTGAAAATTCACTCCGAAATAGATCATCAGAGCATACTGATTTAACTCAGCTTTTCTTTAAAAAAAAATGTTAAATTTTTTTCTCAATTTCATTGAAAAAAATTATTCTCAACTTTGCAGACAATCTAAAGCTCAGCTAATTAAGAACAGAAGTGATCCAATTAACTATTAAAAAGATCGAAGTATGTCACATTTCGGACGTTTATGTCAAAATAAAATCAGTGGAAAGAGTGATCGAAATGGTATTGAGAACTTTTTCCGAAAAAAATGCCTACTTTTGAAAACGTTTGCTGTAACGTAACAGACAGATGTTAAATGACTGAATTGGGTATCGAGCATTGTTGGCTCCAGTAGGACGGAGCAACCGCTGACAAATCATTCGGACAACGATGGAAGTTTTAGCTGGCCGTCCAGAAGTCTGTCGCTTCTTCCTTTGGGGCTTTTTGGAATCTCGTGTGGACCACACGCCTTACTAATTACCAATTTGAACCAAAATGTTTGCGAGCAACAATTAAAAATGCCGTAAAATGGACAAAAATGTCCGATATAATTTTTGCAACTTAATGTCATTAGTATTTCATTTTCAAATAGATTTTTTGTGGAAACAGGGGACATAACTTTTGCGTAACCTTAAAAATAAAATGTGAAAGCTCATCACTTAAAAACGCCTCGACCGATTTTACTGACTTTTTTTTGTTGGGTTCGGTATTGTCAGGACAAGGTTTATATGAAATAAAATTTATGGAAAATCCACTGAAAGGGCCTTAAATTTGGATGGAATTTTGGTATGAAAATCTCAATAAAAAATGTGACGTTAAGTTTCAGTTCTGATGTCAGATGTTTTCATAAGAAAAAATATGACACTTGATTTGACAGTTCTGTTATCACATGATTTCATAACAAAAACAAATTCCGCTCTGAAAATTTTGAGAACAAACAATTTAATTGAAACCAAAGTCCAAATGAAACTCGTAAAATTCTTCACCTTGTTGTATTGGTGAATTGTTTTAAGACATTCAGTTGATGGTTTATTTCATTGAAAAAATAAAAATGACAAAACTGAGGCGTCGAAATATTGGGCAACGTACGTGCAATGCAAACCAACTAAATGAGATTCACTAAGAACGTGATAGCGTTTGGAGGCAAATCGAATAATAATCGAAAATCGAACGAACGCGATCCATTATGACTCCGTAACAATGGATAGAGCCGAGTTCGACATGCTCAGTACGAATAAAATAATTAGGAACATGTCGACAGCACAGGCGACCAAATGTGAAAATTTGAAATAAACCTTTGGATGGATCAGTCGACTTCGGAGCAATGAAAACTCTTTGTAAATAAGGCAATGCTTTGAGGTTTCGATAGGAACCACTAGGGGCTTATGATGTGCAAGCGGAAAGGTCAAATTACCACCAGAGCCAGACTGTTCAAAATTAGAAGAACAGTTCTTTTCAAATGACTGCACTATTTCGAACATTATCGGAAAACGAGGTTTAAACCTAACTTATGTGCCCAATGTACTTAGCAGATTATGTTGAATTTTTCGTCAGAAAGGTTTGCACTATGGCTGTGATAATTATACCTGAACGTCATTTATAAAGTACTTTTATAGGTTATTGCATCCATATTGGTGAAGCTGTCAAAGTCTGTCAAATCAACATGAAGAGTAACAGTTTTCAACGGCATGTGCAAATGGTTAAATTATTTTAAAAAAATTGGTTTTCTGTTCAAGCAATATTTCGGTCGAAGATCACATAAGGCCCATTTTTAGATGCATGGATTCATCAGCGTGTGAAATTGTAGAATTTGGGACGATCACAATCCACACGAGATCCACCGAATTGCAATGCATCCAGAGAAAGTCACTGTTTGGTGTGGACTTTAGACTAGTGGCATAATAGGTCCACAGTTCTTTGAAAACGACGTTGGCCAGGTCATGACAATTGACTGCCAGGTCTATCGGTCGGTGATAACCAATTTCTTTTGGCCCGGATTGGATGATATGGACATCGACGAGATGAAGTTTCAACATGACAGTGCTACGTGCCATACAGCCCGTGCCACAAAAAAGACATTTTGCACGAACGATTTCTGAACATGTATATCTTTTGTCGAGGTGGTGTAATTTGACCTCTTTAGACTTTTTCGTGTCTTCTAAGTCAAAGGTCTATGTCAATAAATCCCAATCAATGCTATTGGTCAAATTGAGTCTCATTTATGAGCCAATTAATGGAAAGTTTCAGATGCACGCCATCAAGAGAAGCCACGGTGGGCATTTGAATGAATGGCGTATTTGGGTCTTCTAAATAAATTAAACAATTTAATAACATCTCATTCAAAGCTTGCTTTAAAAATAGGAAACTCTTAATGGAAAACCTTTTCGAACCCTTTGATAGAATTTTAAGTGGGAACGGGTCGTTTCTGTTGTTCTAAGTTTTGGATCAAAATTCTGGCAGACCAAAATTCTGCGTTCCATTATTCTGTAACTCTATAAATATGTATTCCAAAATTCTGTTAATCCATAATACTGCTTTTCAAAATTCTGTAAAAATGTACATATCTGTATTTGTTGATAGTTGTATTCAATAAAAAATAAAGAACAAAATAGTAAGATTTCAAATTAATGTAGATTCAAAAAAGATGAATATTTTTGGCTAACCTTCTTAATTATTTTGTGGGACATTATCTCATTATCGAGCCAATTTTTCTTGTACGATTAATTTTGATTTGGATTACAAAATTTCGAAAAACAGAATTTCGGAATACAGAATTATGAATTTACAGAGTTTTCGATTTAGAATTTTGGACCTTCAGAATATTGAAATATAAAATTTTGGAATACAGAATTTTAAGTCCAGAATTTCGGAACACAGGATTATGGATTTACAGAATTTTAGATTTTACGAATTTTGAAATATACATATATGCACATGGAATTTTGGATATACAAAATTTTAGACACAAAATGTTGGCACACAGAATTATGAAACCAATTTATTTTAAGTGTTTTGTGTTGTCGAGATTCCAAAATTTGTACAACTTTTCTGTTCGAAATTTCCTATTTTATCTTCATTTCTTTTTTGAAAAGGTGAATAGAAAAAGATTAATCAATGTTTTGACAACACAAAGCAACTGACGTAAATTTGTATGCCACTTATAAGTGCCCAAAAGTAAAAAAAAAAAACTTTTTAGCTCGACAGTTCTGACATTTTTTATAATAGGTAAATTCGGAAAGTACAACTATGTATATAAAAAATAAACCCTTGGCATTTTATCAATACAACTTGATTTGTCCGTACTACTTTTCAAAATTGTATAATGTTTATGGTGATAGAGGGGATTTACAACTTTTTAAACATTTTTGACAGGTATTTGATCTGACAAAGTTTATCTAAAATTGGTGATTGCAATGGTCTAGAAGGTTTTTGCCAACATTCCTGACATTTCACGTCATAACTTTCTTGTCACTAAATATTTTCTTATTTCTTGTTTAATCAAACTATTTTAAGGTTGTTCTGCGAGATTCAAAGAACGTGTAAAACTTCTTTTAGCATTTAGGAGATTTTTCAAAGTTAGAAAAAATTGAATAATAATCGACATATTCAGGAGATTTCGTAGATACTAAGCGATAATATTCGAGTTCCTTCAAGGACTTCAATTCAAACTGTCTGCAAAGTCCAAGGGCGTTATTCCAGTATTTATTTCTGCGGAGTTTATTTACATTTTTGAACTGCTTTAATTCTTTTTAAACAATTCAGTTAGGTTTAGAAACCAAAACTTGGAAAATATAAAGATTTTTTACATATGAATTTTTAAACCTAAAAAGTAAAAATTCAAAAACAAAATATTAAAAAATGTATCTAAGCTTAGTTCCACGAATTGCATTTGAAACTTTATTTATTTAATTTGTTCAAAAAATGCAAATGAAGGTTTTCAAGTTTTTAAACGTAGATATTTCTGCATTGAAATTAGAACAAAAATTGAAACTTTACAGTGCGGCCAATACAATAACATTTCTTCCACCACTTATTACTTTAGGTTTTTTTCTTATTTTAAAAGTCTTACATTTTACATTTGCAACTTTAGTATTAAAATTTGAAGCATTTTTGAACTCAATACTTATTACCAAAACCGATTTTTAAAAATAGTATTTTTTCATACAAAAACCATGCAGTGAGTTCATTCACAAAAAAAAAAAAAAAAAATATTCTTAAGTTTAAATTTAAATAGAAAATAGTTTTTTTTTTATTGTTTTTCACAATTTATTTAATTTTTTTCTATATAAACAAAAACAGCATTTCGTATATAAGTATAAAAAATTAACATTCTCTCTGTTTTACTTAAAAACGTTTTTATTTTTTTTGATTATTTTTTCATTAACATTTGTTTAAAATTAGCCAAAAGATTATTAATTTTATACATTAATTAAAATTAGCAAATTAAAACCATTTATTCCCCATCGCATGCATTTCCTAGCTCTGTGTAGCTATTTTATTTTTGTTTTATTTTGTGTGCATTTTCTTTCTTCAAATAGTAAAAATAAAAACAATTGGAAAATTATAAATTAACAAAGTGTACCAGAATATCCTTCTAGTAGAATTTTCCATTTAAAACAATATTTTTTTCATCTTCACTCTTTTTTTATAATTTAAAACAAGTTAAAAAAAGCTTGTTTCAATTTTTCCCTCACGACATTACAGTGTCCTTGAGGATTTTTGTTCTTCAACAATAAAAAAATAGTTCTCCAAAACTTCATCATTGAAACAGAAACAAAAATAAAAAAAATGAAACTTTCTGATTCTGAAATACAAGAAAAAAAAATTGGAAAAACTTTACACAAATACTCACTTTTTTCTGCTGCATATATATTTGTGCGGCTGCTGCAGCTGATGACACAGGCGGCGGTGCACCATCTGGCTTCATTTGTGATGCTTGCTCAGCTTTGACAGCAGCCACTGCCATCGAAAGGCTATCAGCAGCTCCGACATTAGCTGGTGCCGGTGGATATCCTGTTGGGGCACCTGGATATGGGCCCACACCGGCCTGCACCATGTGCTGCAAAATAAAAGTAACGATATCCATTAGAATGTGATATGAACTCTTCCACCTATGTAGATACATGTATGTGTATGTGGATCAAAGGGTGAGGGTGATGGTTAACACAAAACTATGCACATAAGTATAACTAATGCTATCGAGAAGTTTTGGCCACCAGATGGAGCTTAAAAACTGACAGGATATGAAAATTTTAATATAAATTTCTATGTCCTCTTATCGCTATTGAAACCAACGTCCCAACCAGCCCCCCACAACCAGTCTTTCGTATTGGAAAAGTGCTTAAGGCCGGTGTACTGGGCTACGCGATAAAAACAGACGAGTGCAACTTCATGTGGATAGGTCTTCCAATTAGTATATGACCGGGAGTATATTTGCACGAGCTTTTGTGTGGCAGTCTGTATTTTGGATAGGAATTGGGGACTAACAAAAAAGCCTAGAGTGCCTTTTTTCCTTTGATTTGATGACCTTTTCCAAAAAAAAGGAACTTCCTTCCGTAAATGGGTGTCCGAAAACTCCTTTTTTCTCTGCTTAAATTAGTTGTCCATTCGGCCATGAAGCCAATAAGACACTTTTTTCCCGAAAGTACATAGATGCTACTCGTACCAATATAGAAAAAAAAATTGTCTGCGATTTTGAAAACGTCAATATCGAATGACTTGCCTGGGAGGTATTTTACCTTAATTGACGTAAATTGGTCTTTCGATAATAATATCTCCTGAATAAAATATACTGAGATAGAACATCAAATAGCAGAGGACTCATAGTTGATGTTACCATGTGATATTGAATATTTATTCCCATTTATTTTTTTTTTCTCTCGGGGTGTTGCTAGGCGACAATGTTGCCAGTCTGCCGCGGGAGGAAATTCAATAAAGGTGGAGTACTTTTGTGAAAAACTAAAGAGCGACTTTTTGCTGAAAATTTACGTAGTGAAGAGGATTGACTGAAGCTGACTACAATATAGAGAGGTTTACTTTAAATTATTATATGAAATCTGATCCTCATTTGAGGAGCAAGTATGCTTTTCTGAATTATGAATTTTCTGAATTCTTCTTTGAAATGCGGATGAACTGATGGTATTTTCAATTGAATAAAAGATTATTTTTTGATAAAGAAACACACACAGGGTGGGATTTATTGTATTCATACATAGATATTTTTTTTTAATTTGTTATACATAATATGTACATTTAAATTTTGTTTTTATCATAATTATTTAAAGGATATTGTGAGAAGTATTTTATGGATTTTTTTTAAATGGTTTTTTTCATTTTCAAAAGATTTTAATTTTAAAGAACAATTCCGTGATTGGAGATTCACTTTTTCATAAGTCTATGTAAGTTTAAAGAGATATAACGCGGTGTAGAGAGATATATATCGGTTAACAAGAAATATCTCGGTTTAATGACATATTATTCAGTTTGACGAGCTATAAATCTATAAAGCTATAAATTTAATGAGATAATATTCTTTTTAACTAGATATAATTCGGTTTAGCAAGGTATAACTAAGTTTAGCGAGGTATAACTCGGTTTAGAAAGAAATAACTCGATTCAATGACATATTATTGGGTTTCACGAATTATAGTTCGGTTTAACGAGATTTTATTCCGTTAAACGAGATATAATTCGGTTTGACAAGATATTACTCGATTTCGCGAGAAATAATTTGGTTAAACGAGATATTATTCGGTTTGGCGAGATTTAACTCTATTTATAGAGATAATATTCGTATAAAATATTTTTAGCGAGCTATAACTCAGTTGAGCTAGAAATGACTCCATTCAATGAGATATTATTTGGTTTGACGAGGTAAATTTAGACTAAATGAGATATTATTCGGTTTACCGTAAAATAACTCCATTTAATGAGATAAAATTTGGTTTAACGAGAAATAATTCGCTTTACCGAGAAATAACTCCAATTAATTAGATTTTGTTTTGGTTAAACGAGATATAATCAGGTTTTACAAGATATTATTCAGTTAAGCAAGGTATAACTAAGTAAAGCTAGGTATAACTTGGTTAAGCGTAAAGTAACTCGATTCAATTAGGTATTATCGGGTTTGACGAGTTATAGTTCGGTTTAACGAGATTTTATTCTGTTAAACGAGATTTAATTCGGTTTGACAATATATTATTCGATTTGGCGAGAAATAATTTGGTTAAACGAGATATTATTCGGTTTAGCGAGATTTAAATCTATTTATAGAGATAATATTCGTATAAAATATGTTTAGCGAAATATAACTCATTTGAACTAAAAATGACTCGATTCAATGAGATATTATTCGGTTTAACGAGGTAAATTTCGGCTAAATGAGATATTATTCGGTTTACCGTGTAAAATAACTCTATTTAATGAGATAAAATTCGGTTTAACGAGAAATAACTCGATTTAATGTGATTTTGTTTTGGTCAAACGAGATATAATTCGGTCTTATAAGATATTATTCAGTTAAGCAAGGTATAACTAAGTAGAGCTAGGTATAACTTGGTTTAACGTGAAGTAACTCGATTTAGTTAGTTATTATCGGGTTTGAAGTGTTAGAGTTCGAGATTTTTTCTAATAAACGAGATATAATTCGGTTTAACAAGATATTATTCGGTTAAGCGAGATTTAACTCTATTTATTGAGATAATATTCGATTTAAATATATATAAAATCAGTTTATCGAGGTATAACTCGGTTGAGCGAGAAAAAGATCGATTCAATGAGATATTATTGGGTTTAACGATTTATAATTTAGCTAAACAAGATATGATTCGGTTTACTGAGGTTTAACTCGGTTTAGCGAGAAATATCTCGATTTAATGGGATATTATTGGCTTTAATTAGATAAAAGTCGATTGACGGAAATTTTATTCCGTTTGAGGGACATAACTCTTTTCAACGAGATAGTCCTTTCAGTATGACGAAGTACAGTTCGTCTATGACTTGGTTCAATGAGATATTACTCAGTTGAAAGTTATTTTTCAAACCTTTAATCATCAAATCGACAAATATTTTTCCAAGTCTTCATTGGCAGCTAACTACATTTTCAATGAGCCTTAACAGGTGATTAAAATACATTTTTACGTCTTCAGCATACATGAAGATTGAAATGTTGTTTACCATAGACGGCAATTCATTTGCATATAGTGAAAATAATAAAGGATCCAAAATTGAACCTTGTGGAACTCCACAAGTTGAAAGAAATGGGAGAAGGAGCTTCAGTTTCTTAACCTCGGCATACCAGCTAAACCTCCAAAAGTGACTCGATGATCTCCCCCTCGAGACTACTTTCGCATTACTTCGAGCGGTGTGGGGTTGGGGGTTTCCTTGTCTAGGCGGCTTTTGCCGTTCCTTGAACTGGCTCCTCTCGTTTCTTAGTGCTCAGAATTTGGGTCAAATATGAGCTTATTCGTATCAATTGTTCATCATTCTCATCGACACAACAATTAATACTTTTGGCAACAGTTATTTAAATTTTTTCGAAGTTGGGTCATTTTGCAGTTGGTTGCGAAATGACCGGTAAGTACGAAGATCTTCATTTAATGGAAAGCGCTTAGAAGGTGAATGTGATGCGAAAACCAGGGTTGCTTAGTGAAATGTGGCCAAGGAATATGTTTATCGTACCTTTAGGTGGACTTTTTGGGTTCGTTCAATTATAAGACCAAGTTTGAATGTATGAATATACGTGAAATATACCTTTTTGTATTTCAGGCTGCTCATCAAAATTCTAAATTACTCCCCGAGGAGCAATTTACAAAAGAATGTCTTATGAGGCCAAATTTGTATTTACAAACGGTCATGTCATGGTAATTACGGGCTCAAACTTATCATTATGGGGATTGTGTTATTCAACTCTTTTGCGTACGGAAGGAGAAGTGTACTTTACCACTTTCAATTACATTAAAACATTTTGCATAATTAATTCAGGCCAACAGTATTGCTTTAATCTTAATTTTCTCTCCTTCTCTATCTCTCTCTTACTTTTAGTTTATTTTACATTTATTAAAAACTTTTATGACCTAACCAAGTTTATAAATTATATTCCCGTCATTTGAAGTTATTTTTAGTTGTTGTCGTTGTAAGTCTGTCAGGATACTGGATGTGCTTCAATATGCAAATAAGAATTACTCGTCCTTCGTCACAATTATTTTTCTTTTGCTCTCTTCTTCAATCTTACTCGTCCAACATTGTTACGATCCTTGAATATATAACCTTATTAACGAAGGATATTTCTTCGGCAAATTTTATTAGATACCCCCTTTGAATTGATGGATATTTTCTTCCATCGCATCGTTGGCAGTCAAATTTCGTTCCAGAATAAAATTTTGGAATAAATTTCCATTTTATGTTATAAATATTAAATTTTGTTTAATATCTCATTTTAGAATCGACTTTGGAATACACAATTAGGATAATGATTAATGAGCTGAAAATACGCAGTGTCCTAGTACCTTTTCTGGAGCTTGTGGATAATCAAGGAAAAAAGAAGAATCTGCAGAAAATGTCATCAAAATAACATAAAATTTGCCCGTACTAAAAAAAAATTATTTGTTTAATAGAGACCTTGTTTAAATTGTTATTTGCTTGATGATGGGAGGTATTAAAGATATAAATATTCTGCAATTTACTGCAAGGATGCGGGCAGCAATAAACAGATGCAAATATAGATAGATTGACATGGCTATGTAGTTTTAATTGAGAAATTGTGTGGTTGATTAATTTTAATTAGCATAAGGTTATTCGCTAATTTATGCATTAATATTGTGTCCAATTATAATTGCATATGGACCGCGTGTGTCGCATGCAAAATTGAAATTGATTGCTGGATGAGCCATGTATGTAATGCGTGGCAGGTCATAGAAAAATGATGACGTGTAAGACAACGAAGAAGAGTTAGAATTTTGTTTAATAATTTTCAATTAAGCGAGGTCTTTTGTATTTAATATTTAATACATATTGTATTTTTTCAAAGGCAAATTGAAATTGAAGGTTTTCTATTGATGACATAATAACACAAATTTTAAATTTTCTCAAATATTTGTAGAGCCCAAACGTTGAAATTTCGGCGCTTCAAATAGTTGATAAGATCTTGGAAGGGTTTAGTCGAAGATTTTCACCCAAAATTCACCACAACTGAGAGGGAGAGGACTGAAAGTTACCCGATTCCTGTGAACGGTTTCGGTATTTCTGATACACGCCGCAGAAAAATAATTTCTAACCGAGAGCATTTTTCGGTGTGTTAAAAAAAATGGATAAAAGGACGTGCGCTACGTAATCTTTATTGCTAAGTGACGTAGTTAACTGAATTGAATAAAAGTTTTTAAAATGGACAACTATAAATATTAGTTTAATTAAAAAAAAACTTGCTTGTAATTATACATATTAATCGAGATATTATGCTATTTTTCGTAATTTCGAAGATTGTTAACTTTAAACGAGTAACGTGTGTAAATCAATTAAATACACTCAATTACTTTAACACATCTCTTATTTAATATTAAACAATCTTCTTGGTTAAGTTAAACAAGTAGTTATTTTGTTTAAATTAAACGAGTGCCTAGGTTAAGACAACTAACCATATTTATTAAATCTTACTTATTAAATGGGTTAAAATTTCTAAAACTTAATAATCTTCTCGGTTGATTTAACCTAGTGATGATAGTCAAAATAACACATTCAGTTCCTTATTTTAGTTGACTGAAGACTGTTAAAATATCACACCTATTTGATTAAAGCAATCAATCAGATTTATTTAATTAATTAAGTTTACTCGTTTAATTTTGACCGAGTATTTTTGCAGGTTGTATATAAGCAGCCTCTCACTTTTCCACCAGTTTTACGTTGTTTGTAACCATTTATTTTTCTGTGTGATACTTCGACCACAGGAGCGTTGTACCATTATTACTGGCTCGAGAACATTCAAAAGCGAATATGTTGACTTGATTAATACTACCGAAAAAAGTTGTCAGCACTCTGAAAGTTGCGACCACTGACTCAAAGTTTCGACAGTAATAATTTGAAAACTTTTTTCGGTCGTTAACTTCATCATTATACAAATGTAAGCTTTGATTGAAGTTTTGACATTGACAAATCATAAAAACAAATCGTTTGTATTAAAATACACAATTATATACGTACTTATTTAAAACGCGTTTATTAATTTTATCATTAGAAAGTTAAAAAATATGCAGAAAATAAATTTAATTAAAAAAATGACAAAACTTACAATATTATCGATGTATGTAGTTCTAATACCTCATAACCGGGAAAGACTTGTATGCCTTGTTAATATATTAAAATGTTGTTGAGGAGCTTGATTTAGAGTTAGTTTTGGAGGTACTGAGAAATGTTCTATCAACCTTTACGTATAATGAAATACAACAAAGAACTTAGGAAATGATGGTATCCCCCTTACATTTTTTAAAAGAATTCTATATCGAAATTTACCCAAATATTATCTATTAGCATTTAATAGTAATTTGTTTGAAAATTAATGCCTTCTTCAAAGCATTAGTAAAGCCGTTATTATTTATATTTTCAAAAAATGAGAAGGAAACTTGCCTGCAAATTATAGGGCTATATTAATACATTACTAAACAAGAAAGGTATTTGCTACAATTTTATATGAGACTTTTAACCTGAGTAGAAAATTACCATTGAGCATATTTCAAGACGTTTTTCTCCCTGGATTTACAACTCCCGACTACAGTTTTAGTTTGACAAGCATTGCCATCAAATTTAACCTGAGGAAGAAAAAGTCATATGCCTGGTTCGTTGATTTCAAAGAACCCTCTGACAAAGTCAATCGACAGGTTTTGATATAAAAAATGGCTACCGTTGGTAATTCTTTGAATTGTTTTTGGCAATTTATGAAACTTTTTTTAATGAAACTAGGAGGACAAAAAAACATGTCTCAGAGAAATTGCTTTGAAGTAAGATTGGTATTCCTCAGGATTGTATCCTCAGTCTTACATTCTTTGTTCTGTTTTTGACTACAGCTTTGTCAAAACTTGCCTGGAGTAGCCAGTATTTCCGACATTCTTATTACAGTGTAAGCCTACGCAGATGATCTAGATATTATGGCAGATTATTATTCCTCTCTTCATCTTCGAATTAACAAGCTCCATATAATAACCCAGAGGTACTCCAACATCTAAGACTTGAATGTAAATGCTTTGAGAACAAAAAATATTGGTTTTTGAAGAACAAAAATGGAAGAGTTTAACAAAAGAAAGATGGTAAATGTATAGAGGTTGCACAAGAAATAAATAATCTGGGAGTGCAATTGTAATATTTGGCTAGCATGTGCTGGAAAAGTGTAGGGAAGCTAAAATTGGACATAGTGTTGTATGACCCAATGTCTTGCGAACAAAAATATAGACTTAGGGTCCAATATTAGACTGTTTGCAGCTGCTATCAATTCTTCTATAAATTACAGACTTGAAACTTTGAGCTGTATGTACTACGAAGAATTCGAACTGATTGAAAGGTGTTTCTTCATTTCCGAATTCCACACGAACATATACGACGATTTTCGGGTTTTGTGTTCATGATCTTGATTATTAAAATTGTTGCTTATAATTTCTGAGTAATTCTTTTAATTATTTATTTTTAAATATTTTGCAATAATGCCATACCCGCTAACTTACATTTTAAAACTACATCTTCATTTTGTGTTACAAAAAATTTTTAAATTCATTTTTTTTTTGTGTTTCAGTTCAATTCAAAATTGTTTGAATATCAATAAGTCAATAATTTTAAATTTTATTTTTTTTTATATTTTATACTAACTTGGATTGTGGCCACCATTAAAATGTTTCAGCACAGTGAGGGCACTTAGGAAAGTTTGGAAAAGATTTGAAAGGAAATATCTACAAATATGTTTTGAATGTCTGAAAATCGCAATGAGAAAGAAATGTTAGTCTAAATAAGGCATCCTACATTCGTGTAAAACGGCTGGAGAAAGAATCTCTGAATTTAACAAAACATAACCTCATAACAAATCATAACCTCAAATTTTTACTTAAAAATATATATAGATAGCCCCTGACAATCAGACATCAGTTACATCAACAAATCAAATCTTGGAGGAGCTGGACAGTTTCTAAAGCCCTTATTGCCGTTTTTAAAACATGTTTTGAATCTCCTGAAAAATAAACTTTCCTGAGCTAAGAATTTTATTGAAACTACAGCGAGGTTAAGTTTAAATAGATCTGTCTTCACATTAAAAAAAACCTTCTAAAATTGTCATCAATGGGTTGCTAGTTTACTCATTACATGTTGTTTAGGCATAACACTAACAACATGTGATTGAGTTAAACTAGTATGTCCAACAAGAATGAATACGAATAAAAAATAATGCGAATTATAAGGGACAAAGAAATAAGACACGGCATTTCTCCGCTTTAGTTCAGCCGCCATCCCTGGAGATAAAATATCTGAGACAACAACCTTCAGTCTCAGAACATCGTACCACACATCTTTCCTATCCTTCTTTCTCTTCCTTAACTTCACGCCCGCGCTGTGTTCAAACATTTAAAGGGTAATCATAATCCCTTGAGCGCGTGTAGATTATAAAAAAAAAAAAAAAAAAAAAAATTGGCAAACTTACTTAATGTGTTGTTCATGGAGAAATAAAACAAAAGTGGTTTTAACCATACTGAACGGCTGAGCGTCTATAAGTCTACTGTAAACGGGTAGACCTATTGTGCTATGAAACAATTTTAGATATTTTAAAATTTTCTCGACTTGATTAAATTTTAATAATCTGAGCAACTGTTATACATTTTGGAAAAAAATACACAAAATTAAACCAGGATCTTGACGTCATTTTGAAAATTGTCTTGCTTTGGGATTTTTTTGGATTATTCCTGGTTGTTTCGACCAATATTCTAATTCTGTACAAAGGTATTTCTCAAAGATACAAATAATTGTCTCTCAAAATTTTACAAGAAAATACTTTTCCAAAAAATCAGAGAAGAAATTTATTTTTTAGCAGACTTGAATTTTTAACACTTTCCGGTATCAGTGTTTTTTTTTTCTTTAGTTACCAATTTCAAAATGGACTCCATTAGTAGGAAAAGGTATTGGAAATATGAGAAATCAAGTTCATTCATTTTTCAAAAACAAAAAACCCCATGGCTTACACAAAAATTAAATTTTCTAGATTTGATTAGAAGACATCAAAATAATTTCCTCGGAACACACTGTTCAGAAATGTCGTTGTTAATTCAGATAATTTGCATTCACAACTGACACGATATTAAAATTTTATTTTTCGCTGTCAATACCTGACAATCGTGATACTCCTCAAAAATAATTCGGACTCAACTCTTGCAGGAAAAGCCGAATATTTGCAATCTGAATATTCTCAATTATTTATGCGCATTGTAATGAAGCTGATTTAAGGTAATATTATTTTAGAACGTTAGGAAGGATCGTTACGCAAGGACGAGATGGACGTCCATAAAGCTAAAATTTAAATTAGTAAATTTCAGACCATTTCTTGTACCCTTGATAAAAATTTGAGTAATGTCAGACATGCAGCCGTTTTATCTCTATATCTCCACTGTCCACTCGGAATTAACTAAATGCTACTTGAAACCGAAAACACCGGCTGGTTGTTTTAGATTAAGCACCAAAAAAGCCTTCCCCATCAACCACATCTCTAGTTTAATTAGTTTTCATCATTCACGGCCCTTCTTTCTGAAGCGATAGGACACCGGAACACCAGAATTATCCTCTGCAAAAAGCACCAAATGTTTTGTATCAAATTTTGTTTTATTTGTGTGTGTTTCGGCTTGTGTAGTTGTTTTTCAAGGGAGCATAATTAATTACATTCTGATGGAAAGAGGGTTTTGGGATTTTTTCTTTTTTAATTTTTATGTCGGGGAATAAGTCTCGTTTCATACAACCATGAGCATGAGCACAGCTGATAATGAAGAACTTCTAAATTAGGATTTATGGCTTCTTCTTGTTTGGTGAAAGCAGAGCAAAGGTTGTGTGGAAGTAAATTACCATAAAGAGCTGGTTAAAGTTTGCTAAGAAATGGATAACATTATACCCCACCATATTTTTCTGCAATTAGCAAAACTTCAGTTTAAATAGAAGCTAGTAAGATTGTACAATGGAGCAAGCTAGCAAAAATGGATATTTATTATAGAAACAAAATTCGCATAAGTCGTTTGTACATACACATAGACATACCGCATTCGAAATATTTAGATGGAGGATACCATTTAAGGAATTCAACTCGTATTTTAGAAAAGGCTTAAATCCTTAGTTTTACTGCTTAAAAATCAGAGCTAAAAGGTTCAACTACAGTTTATCAATTAATTTGAGGTTAAGCTTACACTACAACAAGGTAACTGTAGTGTCTACTACAGTAAATTTGACTTGAATATTAAATTATTGCCAGCCGTTTTTTAATGGTAAAACTGAAATTTTGACCAGAA
Source organism: Philhelius festivus (assembly GCA_963931855.1). NCBI lineage: Eukaryota > Metazoa > Arthropoda > Insecta > Diptera > Syrphidae > Philhelius > Philhelius festivus. The sequence continues at coordinate 210,732,536 of OZ007556.1, forward strand.
ATCGTTGGTGATTTCTGTTTCGCAAGCTCCTTTCTAATGCACAAACAAAAACCTTTGTGTATTCTCACTGTACACTATTCGTCAACCGTCACACCTACTTTATTTGAAATGTAGTAAGATGTTAAAAATGGATGAGAACTTGAGATATGTTCTTAAACAATTTTCAAGATAACAAAAAACGGAGATAAAATTACAAAGAATGACCAAAAACAATTGACCATTTACTGACCTCCATTACTTCCACGCCATATAAGCATATTTTTACTTGCGACTTATAGATACTATAAGGCAAGTTATGCATTCGTAAAAAAATCGAACTCGAGATTTTGATCAAAGTTAACATTACGGTGATAGCGAAGACCAAAAAAGTGGGACTCGCAATTCTGTCTGTCTGTCTGTCTGTTCGACTACAGCCTAAACGGCTTGGCCGATTTTCTTAAACTTGATAGATGTCATTTTTAATTTTTTCCCTACACTCGTTTTTTCTTTTTTTTTTTTAAGATCAAAAATAACGGTACCTGCCATACGAATTTTTTTCGAAATTTTATAAATATTTTTTTTCTTAAAAACTGTTCGACAGATTCAAAAAATAAAAATACAAAAAAAACTTATTTAGCCAAAGCAGGTAATGGTTGAACAAAAATTTCTGAAAAATGCTTATTGAGGGTATCCCCCTTTTTTCTCAAAAACGGTACCACCGATTTTGATCCTTTATTTTTGCTAAAGCTCCCCAAAAATATAAATAGAACTGTGTATTCAAATTTTCAAAAAAAATTTTTTTTTTCAAAACTCAATATTTTGAAAACCCCATGCTAGATTTTTTTAAATCTGATATATAAAAGTTTCTCAATATAATCTACAAGATGTGAGAAGAAAAAAATATTTTACCTAAAAATAGAGGTACCCACCATACAAATGTTAAAAAATTAAAAAAAAAATGGTTTTCAAAAATCGTATTTTTCTGGAAAACAGCACCTAGAATTTTGATAAAAAATTTTTCTTTTGATTAAATTTTATGATCTTTAATTTGCTTGATTTTTTCGAATTTTGAATTTCTCATTATCCACATAACGGATCTTAATGAATTTTTTTATAGAGATGCTTCCAAAAAGTTTAAAAAACATTGCATTTCAAAGCTTTAAAAAATAAAATGCACGACTGGATCGCACGAACTTGCTCTTATGTAAAAGTACTTTGGAATTTAAGATACATTTTATAAATATAAAACATGGATTTAATGAGATAATAATGTTCAAATGCATAAAATTGCCGTCTGGTTTCCGGAAAAGTATGAATTTATGCAAATAAACTTAAAAAAAAAAAACGTTTTATTATTTAATAAATTTTTTATATAAGAAATTTCTCTAAAATTTTTCAAGAATGAAATGTGGGATGCGAATTTTAAGTATTAAATAATATTGATTTTAGGAAATAATTTCAAAAAATAATCGTTCATAGGTTTTGAAGATATTGATTTAAAAAAAAAATTTTTTCAAAAAAACCCAACAAATATTTTTTCGAATATTTTTGTATACAATATTATTTTAAACTTAAGGGGCCTTCTGCTGAAAATTTTGGGTTAAAATCCTTAGAGCCGTTAATAAGAAAGTCGAAAATAAAAAAACGGGTCTATGGCAGGTACCCCTAATAACATTTTGCCCCAAAATTTTTGTTGACCAAAATGTAGTCCATGTCCATAATATCACACCTAATTTTTTTTATCAAAATCGTTAGAGCCGTTTTCGAGATAAATAAGATTTTGCATTACGGGTGTATGGGGGGTACCCTTAGTTTTGGAGATAAAAAAAAAATTTCAATTTCTCCTCTAGGGAATCACCGAAGACCCTTAACTACCGAGATTGAAAGAAATAGGTCCAGTGGTTTAGGCTGTAGTGAGAGGTACAGACATACAGACACACTGAAACATGTTTTTTGTGTACTAAATTTTCCTTAAAATTTTTATAAAAAAAATTGATATGCAAATTGTTAGTATTTAATAAAATACATTTTAAAACGTAATTTAAAAATTTAATCGTGTATCGGTTTTCAAGATATTGAATTTTCAAAAAACAAATTTTATTATTTTTATAAAAATCCAAAAACTATTTTTTCGAAAAAATTTTTAGTTTATAATTTTTCAAATGCAAAGCAGCTCCTGCATAAAAATTTTGGTTAAATCGTTAGAGCCGTTGGTGAGAAATTCGAAAATCAAAAAAAAGTGTGAGTGCCAGGACTCACGGTTAAGATGTGTAAACATCAACGTTCGTCCGAGTGTCGAATTTTTGTTATCGAACGTACCCAATAAACATACAATGCAATCGTACTAGTTTGTGACTTGTGATATATACCCCTCACACACGCCACATCGATCAAGACGAACAATCGACAAAGTACTTCGCTTTTGTATGGGCATTTACACACCAATACGCCGACGTAGAAGTACATGCCAAAATCAGCTGTGAAATGGTAGAGTTGTAAAATTTTAAATGAAAAGTGAAAATGACCGAAAAATATTTGAATTTTAATGCTCCAGAACCACTTTTTTGCGTTGATCAGAGCTTTATTGAATTCTTGCTTAAGGAGATTGAATTTTATTCTTGCTTTTTTAGGCGATTTGTAAATTTTAACAACTAAAACCGAATAACATCATAAAAAATTGTTTCGACGAACTAGTTCGGTCCTTTTTACACGCCATGTCGGCATAGTACTTCGATTCCCAGAGTTCGCACTGCTATGTCGACACATATTCATTTCACACGACCCAAAAACCTTATCGACAATATGCTTCGATGAAGTAGTTCGTGGCATGTGTTAGGAGTAATGTCGTTTTTATTTGGCAATCCGGAATCTCTCTCCGATCCGGAATCCCAATTGAACACTTTTGTTTGCTTCTGATGATTCTGAAGTTTTGTTTGAATGTATATGTGATATGTGAAACATCAAATGCGTACAATAATCAAAATCAAGAAAAATGTTTGTTGAAAGCAGGGTTGGCCGAATTGTCACTTTGTAGAAATAACTACATTTGTTACGTCTGCTACGTAGTTTATGTAGTTAAATGTAGTTAATGTAACAAATTGTAGCATTGCTGTCAATAAACTGTCAGTTGTGCATTTGAAATTTGAATTTTTAAATTAAACGTTCAGTTATTCCTACAATTCTTCATCCTTATGGTAAATGAAACTTTTTTTTTACAAACCTTCATTAGATCTTAAAAGTGCAAAATTGTTTTTTTTCCCTTTATTATATTGATTTTTTATGAATTAACTACATATATATGTAGCAGACGTAACAAATTGTAGTAAATTAGACATGTAGTTTCTTCAATAAACTACGCGTAGTTAAATACTACGTTTATATGCAGTATCGAAAGATCGAGTTGGATTAGGGTCGGATTTTCGACCCACATTTCTACTCGACACCGCTGAGCGATTGGGATCGAGTCGAACGAAGCTCATTTCAACTCAATACAGGTATATAAAGGTTCGAAGCGAGCTTCAAGCTCGCTTTAACACCTCATATAAACGTAGTGAATCATGTAGAAAATGTAGTGTAGTTAATTCGGCCAACCCTGGTTCGCACAATTTGGATACCAAAAATCACAGCTGTTGAGGTTGACGTTTAAGTATATGAATGTGTGAGTGCTTCTGGTTTTGCTTCTGATTTCAAATCCAGAAGCAAATTTCTCTTCTTTTCAGAATCAGAACTGTCATTTTTTCCCAATTAAACACTTTCAGAAGAGTCCGGAAGGCTTCCGGATTGCCAAATAAAAACGACATAAGTCGACTCCGCTACGTAACGTAAAGTTTGTTTGACTTATGTTTAACCAGGGATGTTGCTTGTGACAGCATTATATTTTTACCCTTATATTCAAACAGAGATGTTATCTGATAAAAAATAAACTGTTTTTACACGAATCTGATTTTAATCTCTGTTTCTCTTTTGGCTTCCTTCGAGTGCATCTGTGCTTTTAAACACAGCGATTAATATAAGTTAACTTTGTTCATGCGAAAAAGAGTCATCTCTTCGCACTCCTCTACTCAGTTAAGCGAATTGCACTGAGCGAACGCCAAATATAAAAAAGAAAACCACAAAGAAGAATGAACGATAACTCCGCATTTTTCTCAGCAATTGTAAGTGTATTAGTAAAAAAGTCACACGTATATAGATTGGATCTAGACTTGAAGAAAAATCAAAATCTTTTCAATCTAGCGTACTGCATAGAAATATTGTATATGCAAGGTTGATGATTGATCATGTATTTATTGGTTCATTTGCGTATAGTACGTTGAAGAGATGAGAACACAGCACAGCATAAGCACTGATTAAAATATTAAAAAAGCAAACGAAAATTGTATGATAAAATGGACAGACAAAATAAAACAAATTACTCGGATAAAATTACAAAAATCTCAAAGAAATTCGTAAAAACACAATTTTGCTGAAAAAAAAACTACAAAGGGCGACGTTCTCTCGCCACTGAAATAATAGACTTGTACGTGCTTTTCATGCATTTGAACAATGTATACCTGGCTTAACACCGCCAACAAATATACTTGTCATGCAGCGAAAAAGTCAAAACTTTTTTTTTTGACAAACCACTAGATGGAGCGTTCACCTTACCAAAATCAAACCAATCCCTTAACTATTTTACTCCCTCTGTCAGAAATTTACAGACCGATTGACATCATTCCCACCTTGTAATGGAATTATAAGTGGCAAAAACTAATTTTTTTAATACATTGAAGTCGTAGTCATCATCGCCAGTTCATGGCTTGACAGATGGAGAACGATCTATATTTTGATATAGTGAATGCTAATAGTATATTTTGATATAATAAACAATATCTAATTCGATAATTAAAATAATTATATGGTATGACAGATAAGGGACAAATTAAATTTTGACGTATCGAGAATATTTCATAGCAGATGTGAACTGATTGCCCTGAAGAACATTTTTTGGATTTTTAAAGTACAACTCTGAAAATGCATTTTTTACGAGCATAAAATAAAATGTTTTCGTCCGTCAATAACGTGAAGTGGATTTTTTAAGACATTAAATGAACCCGCTATGAAATTTTACACCAGTTGATTTGTGTTTCGTCTTTTTCACATATTTAGGACTATTCGGCGTGATCTTTTATTCTTCTATTCTGTTATTCTGCTATGAATTTCCATATAAATGTTTGAGCTGTCAACAAATATTTTATGAATTTTAATTTTGGTATTCAGCACGCTAAAATCTGTTATAAAATCTGCTAAGAAAACTTTTAAGAACTGTCAAACGTTCGAACATAGAAAAAATCTTTTACGAATAGCATTTTTGTTAAAAATCATAAAAGACGAACTTCTGTGACTTTTATCATAAAAGATTTCAATAAGTACACAGGTGCATCAAGTAATAATGAATATTTATCTTTTATTTCGTCAATGAAATGTTCTTTAAAGGAGACAAATGAAAGAAAATATATCATAACACATATCATATAAACATATAGGTAGAGTATGGCCATGGTATTCCCAGAAACATATGAGGTAAAATCGTGTTCCATTGTATGGATACCCATACTGTGTAAGGCTAGGCGCGCACATTCAATTTTTAGTTGCACAACTGTTTGGTAGTTTATAGAAAACAGATGAACTACTTAGTTGAATGTCCGCGCAGGTGCATATAATTATGTTACACAAAATATCCTTAGGCTAGGCGCGCACATTCAATTTTTAGTTTCGCAACTGCTTGGTTCGAGCAACTAGAAGTTTGTGTTTTGATACAAACTAAGCGATTGCCTGAAATGAGTTCGCTATTCTGTGTAACATAAAATTATATGCACCTGCGCGGACATTCAACTAAATAGTTCATCTGTTTTCTATAAGCAACCAAACAGTTGTGCAACTAAAAATTGAATGCGCGCGCAATCGTTTAGTTTGTGTCAAAACACAAACTTTTTAGTTGCTCGAACCAAGCAGTTTCGAAACTAAAAATTGAATGTGCGCGCCTAGCCTAAGAGTTTACTTTTTTGTTCGTCATCCATTTAAATTATGTCAGATGAAATATTTTACATAATCACAGCTGATTATGATAACAGATTTAGTTCAGTTTCATAACAGTTCTCGTTTTCGAAGTAGCATAAGGCCAGGCGGGCACATTCAATTTTTAGTTTCATGCTGAAAATTTTTGGCTAAAATCGTTAGAGCCGTTAATGAGAAAGTCGAAAATCAAAAAAACGGTTCTATGACAGGTACCGTTAATAACATTTTGCCCCAAATTTTTTTTTTACCAAAACGTAGTCCATGTCCATAATATCACACCTAATTTTTTTTATCAAAATCGTTAGAGCCGTTTTCGAGATAAATAAGATTTTGCATTACGGGTGTATGGGGGGTACCGTTAGTTTTAGAGCTAAAAAAAAAATTTCAATTTTTCCTCTAGGGAATCACCGAAGACTCTTAACAACAGAGATTGAAAGAAATAGGTCCAGTGGTTTAGGCTGTAGTTCGAGGTACAGACATACAGACACACTGAAACATGTTTTTTGTGTACTAAATTTTCCTTAAAATTTTCATAAAAAAAATTGATATGCAAATTATTAGTATTTAATAAAATACATTTTAAAACGTAATTTAAAAATTTAATCGTGTATCGGTTTTCAAGATATTGAATTTTCAAAAAAAAAATTGTATTATTTTTTTAAAAATCCAAAAACTATTTTTTCGAAAAAATTTTTAGTTTATATTTTTTTAAATGTAAGGCAGCTCCTGCATAAACATTTTGGTTAAAATCGTTAGAGCCGTTGGTGAGAAATTCGAAAATCAAAAAAACCGTTCTATGACAGGTACCCCTGATAACATTTCCCCCCAAATTTTTTTTTCACCAAAATGTAGTCCATGTCCATAAAATCACACCTAATTTTTTTAATCAAAATTGTTAGAGCCGTTTTCGAGATAAATAAGATTTTGTATTACGGGTGTACGGGGGGTACCCTTAGTTTTGGAGCTAAAAAAAAAATTTCAATTTCTCCTCTAGGGAATCACCGAAGACCCTTAACTACCGAGTTTGAAGAAAATACCTCCGGTAGTTTAGGCTGTAGTTCGAGGTACAGACATACAGACATACAGACAGACAGACGGAATTGTCGGACCCACTTTTTTCGTCTTCGCTATCATCGTAATGTCAACTTTGATCAAAATCTCGAGTTCGATTTTTTTTCCAAATGCAGAACTTGCCCTATAGTACCTATATCGCAAGTAAAATATATTTGTTTTAATTTTTGCAGTCATTTTTTTTTCTTGGAAAATTCGATATCTCAAAATCGGCTCAATATTTTTTTTGCAAATTTTATTTTTATTCGTATAGTAATAAAAACTTAAAGCTGGCGTTCCATATTTTTTTTTCTAAAAATCTTTTAAAAATTTTGTATGCAAAAGCTTATTTTTTTAAGAAACCACTACAACGACTTATAATTTTTATTCTTGCATAAATTCATATTTGCATAGCATTCTGTTTTTATCTCTTACTACTAAAAGAATTAAAAAAACTAATTTTATCTTTATGAACAGTTTTCTCTAATAACATTCGTTTTTAAAATTCCTAGTCTATTACATAGGAGCTAGTTCTTGCGACCCGGTCGTGCATTTTATTTTTTATTAATTACCCAAATGGGGTGCCAAAATTTTTTCCCGTCACCTTTCAAAAATTCATAAACAAAATGTCTGGCTGACCAATTACTGGAAATAGTTGACCTTTGATCAGGATCTAGTGGTCTTTCGGATGGTTTATCATTTTTGCGAATATATCACAAATAAGGTGCCAAAAACCGTGCCTTACCTTGTGTGACCTTGATTAAGTTTAAAGCTTGATTACAAACTTTCTATGGCTGACCGATTTCCAAAACTATTTGATCTTTTTTGAACAATTACTGGCCAATTATGTAGATAGCATACTTTTTTTTTTACTAATATCCCAGATACGTATATGGGGTGCCAAGGTCCCAAAGCCCAGAAAACATTACCCAATTTTTACCTGCGATAGGTATATACATACAAACCAGGCACGAGGCGTGACTTTTTCGATAGCGGAAGCACTCAACATAAAACCAAAAATGAAAGACCTTTGAGATCCAACCTTTTAAATTCCACTTAATGATAATACACATAAAATAATATACATAAATAATATATTACAGTAAAGTCTAATTTAAAAAAAGAGCTTGATGCCTTGCGCAAAGATTTATCCTTTTTCTTTTAAGGCAAAATTATCTAAGTACGATTTGATGAGAACTAAGCTACGATAGATAACCTTTCTTGTCCACATTTATTTCTAAAAAAATATTTAATTCTCTTAAAACATGAATATGATCTCTACAGATGCCATTATTACGGGATATTAAAAATCTTAAGATTCCTTGAAGTTTTTTTTGATTTAAAATTTTCATAATTGAAAATAACCTTTAGTTATATTTCTGCTGGAATGTCAAGAAACCTCAGATATGAATATTAGAAATACTATTTTTGACCACTTTTTTTATAATAACAAAAAATAAACAGAAAACAGGTGGATTGTATTTATCGCCACGAAAATAATTAAAAAACTACCACCTTTTAAATTCATATTTGTTTGTTTTCTGATAGTTATAAATGAATTGCACCTAAATTTGCACACACATTATGTTAAAATAAAACTCTTCTACCCGTTTTGTCCACGAAATTAAACTCATTATCAGTTTGAGACAATAAGCAACTCAATAGATACTCGTACATTTTTGTTTTTCTATCTCTCTTGTAGGAAATTCTCGTAATGCATTGACTCAACTCATTCTTCACACATTGTGCAAAAGGCAAGAAACGAGACAAAATTATTTTGACTTTGGGTTGAGATCTAAGTTTAGTATGCGAAATAATGGAATGCCCAGCTGTTGTGCATTCTATATTGTTTGAGAATCATTTTTGTTTGAGCATCATTTTGTGAATATTGGTGAGTGATGTTGTAGGTATATTTTCAGTTGACTTGGAGTGGAAGGGTATTTTGAAATTGAGTTATGGAGGCGATAATAAGGAATGCATAGCTGTTAAGCATTTTAGCAAGAACTTTCATGAGATTGACCATTATAAATAATGGAGTGATGTTGAGCATTCTCAGTTGGTTTGCAGTGTGGCATTTTAAGTTGTAATAACCAGAGAGATCTTGATTTCCTTTAGTCATTTTAGTAAAAGATGATAATGTTGTCATAATGATGTTGGAATGTAATTTACAGAGTAAATGAAGATTCATTAATAGATACAAATAAAATAATAAAAATATTAATACAATTTGGAATTTTGAATTTAATTCCTTGCTAGGTACGATTTTTTCAAATGGTTTAACGGAAGCACTCATTCCACTCAATATATGGACGCTTCGTCCCTGATACAAACATAGGCAAGTTAAGTAACATCTCGAAGAACCAGAGCTCTTTAATAACCGGCAGTACGGCTTTCTTAGCGAGAGGTCCACTGGTGATCTGATGGCATATCCCAACGAAAATCGGACCCTTAAAATCATTTTGATGAATCAAAAGCTACTCCATTTCATGTTTCAAAAGTATTTAAAAGAGTTTTACATTAAGTTTTGTATTAGAAATTACTTTTCGAACCGCTCTCGACAAGTTGTAGTTGGTGATTTAAAGTCTGGTATTTGTAAAAGATATGCTGGTATGCCTCAGGGTTCCGTTTTGTCTCCTACTCTTTTTTATTATATTCATTCATGATCGTTTGTCTGAAACTTCTAATCCATTAAATTGTTTTCCTGACAACAGTACTCTCAGCTTTGTAAAATCATTTCTAGATGCACATCTTTGTCCTGAGGGTTCGCATTTAGAACGGCAGCGTATGGTGAGCTCATTTAATTCTGATCTTGATAGCATTTTCAAATGGGAAACAGTGTAGGATTCAATACTCCAAAAATGCATGATATCAACTGTTATACTCACGCTTCTGTGAATGCCTATCAGTTTTCTCTCGAGCCCAACTTGGGTCATACTGTTAAATTCCGAGATTTTTTTCTAAGCAATACGTCACGAATGTGGAATGTTCTTCCGGCTCAATTTTTCCCTCCCATCACGATATTCAGACACTCAGAACCTATGTTTGTATGTACTGTATCTCGCTTCGAACCCCCTACAACTTTCGTAAGCACTGGCACTGTTCTCAAACATTTTAAAGGCAGTCATAATCGAGATAAGAATCGTTTCCCGTCTCCACTGACAAGATTTGAACAAAATGCTCCCAGCCCGACACTCTCCACATTGCTCAAACGAAGTAACGTGATCAACTCGTGTTTCTATGTGTGGGCTATATTTGTTATATTTTACTCAGGCCTAACAAGACCTTTCCAATTCTCTTTTTAACAAAATAGTCAGTATCAACCCTGAACTTTGGACCAGGGATAATAAGTTCTCTTTGTTCAACGTAAAACATGGCAATAAACACACCCTAATGGGAATTCAATACAACTACGTAGGTACATATTTCGAAACATTTTCGAATTTCACCACCTCCATTCTGACACTGACATAGCTGTTTCATTTATTTAGTTTTTGAAACAAGCAACAGACAGACAGATAGACAGGCAGCTAGAGAGAGATCTACTTTGCTCTGACAGAGGCAGAAGAAGTAAATTTTGTAAAACTATGTGTGGTTTTAGTTTGAGAACACACAAAAGCCCAAAAACCACCCACAAACCAATCCCCCACCTATGGTGTGTAGTTTTCAACAACGACCAGTTCATCTCTCGAAAATGTTGTTTACAGAAGTTTCTATCAAACGTTTAAAATTAATACAAGCGATGTAGATAGTAGAACTGCAGATGCATCAGATACAAAGATACAGATAACCATCAGATGAGATGATGTTGTTGTGCGATTGGCATTGGTGGCGGTATCACCGCGGTGCGGTGCATCTGCGGCGGCGGCGTCTAGAAATATCTTAATTTTGTGAATTGAATTAATTACGTGATCGTTTATCACCTTCACACACAGAACACACCATATCGCGGTGAGTATATAGTTGTTTTTGCGATGCATTCCGCACGTTTTCTAAATTATCTACGTCTCACTCTCATACGAGTGTGTCTTCCATATTCTATAAGTCGAGTGCATATTGGCATTGCTACTTCTGTATATGTTCTGGTGTGTTCTTAGTGAGGGTACTTTTGCCATTGGTTTAATTAAAAATAGTTTGCCAAGGGTTTTGTTTTGTGATGCTGTTGCTGGTGATTATGGTTCTTTGCAATTGTACATGTGTATGTGTGAGCGGTGGTCGGTTGAGTGCAAATACAATTTTAAAACATCGACGATGACGCCCCGACCGACGCGACGACGACGAGTACGAGCTTTTAACAATAACAGACCGAGCAGCAGTTAGGAAGTAGTTAATTGAATTTTCGTTTCTGAAAATAAGAATTAAATTCTCTTGGTCGGTAACGTTAGACTCTGGAATGTTAGATGCTTGCGGGAGATTCAATTAGAAAGTGAATTCTTAGGAATAAACTTTGGAAAGTTGCTTTTCTAATGGCTGTTTTGGTAAAATATTTTATGAGGTTTGTTGTTTCTATTTGTTGGTGGTTGTTCTAAAGGTATCTTGTACGACTTGATTGTACGTACTTGCTCTTGCATTTTAAGACTTTATTTTGCCTAAGCTTGGAGGCATAAATTATCAAGTTACGTAGTCAACAAAAACCAATCACCCCTCCCCAAAACGACCGGTTCATCATCTAATATTGTGCAGAAAAAATATAATGAAATCGAAGTCATCGCTCGAGTTAAATACCACTTTCCGTTTTCACAGTGAGTTACGGCAAGAAATGTGAGAAGAGAATTTAGGAAATTGGTAAATAAAAGAGTCAACAGGGCCTTATGGCCAAATACTGCCATTTTGATTGTCATCAAACAACTGCTGCTTTCCCTTAGCATGGAAAACAGAAAACGATAAAAAGTATTCCAGTATCAAAGAACACTAGCAGACTAAACGTGGAAAGATATAGGCCAACATCATTACTTTGTTGTACAAGCAAGGTCCTGAAATAACTGCTTTTGAAAAAAAGGAAGTAAAACCTTTCTGTTGGTAAAAGAATGCAATTCCAAACTTCCAATACAGATTACGACTAACGCATTTGACAATACATCTTCTACTGGTACTACATAGCGAAGTCACTTGGGGACTGAACAAAAAAGAAGCAACAGTGACATTCCTTAAAGATATGGAGAAGGCCTTCGACATCGCATGCATAAAAGGGATCACTTTCAAACTGATCAGATTCGAACTTCCAGGATATTTGATAAATATAATTATTTGACAAATAGTATTTTTCGTACAGTTTCTGAAGGAAAAATCCACAGGGATCCAAGAAAGGATTATTTCTCTTGTAAAAGAGGACAAAATTATATCCCGATGACTCCATCACATATAAAAGGTCTCTAACACCAGCTCATAGAGTGCAAGAAGGCTACGTCACCAACTACTGGCACTTAAATGGGTTTGAAAAACAACAGCAAGAAGGAGAATTACTGCTGAAGTCATCACAGTATTATCTGATTACCACACGGCACAGTTATTCCACACCAAAGACACCACTAAATGTCTGGCCGTGAAATTCACAAAGAAAATGAAGTCCAACAAGCACGCCATGGCGATTCTTAAATGCAAGCTTGTGCCTCCACTTTATTCTTTACTAAGAGGACATAACGGATCCATCAAGAAGACGATGCTTTTCGTCTACAAACAACTCATCAGGCCTGTTTTCACGTACGCCTGTCCCGCTTAGTTCATCATATCTTCATCAGAATTTTCGAAAGGAAAATCTTGAGAATGTGCACAGGGATATATCGCAACACCCTGAAGATGAAGTATTGCCCAAATAAGATGCTCTACGAGAATGCAGGCGTAATACCAGCTGACCAGCATATGTGAGAACCACCAACATTCTGAAAAGGGCACCCAAACTAAGAGGCACAACAACTAATTCCAGAGGATATTTTCCCTACTTAGATAAATTAGCTCCAGAGCGACCATCAATGATCAAGTCGAAAGTGAACAAAATTGACCGTTATTTCTGTCGAAAAATCATATTCAGCGATAAGTCCCATTTCTGGATGAATGGGCTCGTTCCCGATCAAAATTGTCGAATTTGGAAAAATCACAACGAACACCAGGTCCACCAAATTGCGATGCCGGATGGTTGGGTCCATACTTCTTTGAGAACGTTGGGCATGCCTTCACCGTCAACGGCGAGAGCTATCGGTCGATGATTACCAATTGACAAAAGGCTTTCACTGGTCAACAGATGAGTTTATGTTAGATCGCTGCCGGGAGGGAACTCTAATATTTGTGGACTAAGGGCAAAAAAGCTATTTTGATTGGAAAACTAATTTCTGTTGGCCCGAAGTGACACTGACTACATGTGGTTTCAAAAGAACGGCGTTACCTGCTACATAGCCGCTGAAACAATGGACATTTTACACGAGTGATTTACGAACATGGTTATCTCACGGGGAGGCGATTTGAATTAGCCACGCACATCGTGTGATTTTACCTCGTTAGACTTCATCTTGATGGGTTTTCTAAAGTCACAAGTCTATGCCAATAAACAATTACTGCCCTGAAAACCAATATAGTAAAATTCAGCCTGATGCTTGCGCCAGAATATTGAAAACTTGGACCGTAAGGATGCGCGCAACCCAGAGAAGCCACGGCAGGCATTTGAATGATGTTATATTTCATACTTAATGGCATTCATGGGTCTTTAAAATAAATAAAGCATTTAAATGATATCTCACTAACAGTTCGCTTTATTTAAATTTAAAGTTAGAATACCCTTTATAAGGATAATCTGTTTGCAAAATTAAACCAAATCGTTCGATATTTTAGCTAAACATTGTGCAATAACTGTTAAAAAATATTTCAAAAATCTTTAAACCATATTTAATTATTATAATTTTTTGCGAAAACCTGGAAAGCAAACTGTTGTTTTTTCCAGGTTTAAAGTATATATCCCTCAGTGCTAAAGCTAGCTGTTCTTTGAACCTTCTCAAGTTTATATACGTTATACGCTTTGTTGAGTGCAATCCACTACACAATAGAACCATACTAGGCCTGTGAACTTCCACAAAATCATCTTCTATTACAGGTCCCACTATTTACCAAATTTTTAACTACATCCATAGAAATCTACACAAATATTCTTAAACTGTTCTTCAATATTTATTTTCCATTTTAATTTAAAGTCTAAAATAGCTCACACCAGGCACGAGGCGTGATTTTTTCGATAGCAGATGCACTGAACATAAAACCAAAAATGAAAGACCTTTGAGATCCAACCTTTTAAATTCTACTTTATGGTAATACACATAAAATAATATACATAAATAATATATTACAGTAAAGTCTTATTAAAAAAAAAAAGCTTGATGCCTTGCGCAAAGATTTATCCTTTTTCTTTTAAGGCAAAATTATCTAAGTACGATTTGATAAGAACTAACCTAAGAGTAGATAACCTTTCTTGTCCACATTTATTTCTAAAAAAATATTTAATTCTCTTAAAACATGAATATGATCTCTCTACAGATGCCATTATTAAGGGATATTAAAAATCTTAAGATTCCTTGAAGTTTTTTTTTTTGATTTAAAATTCCTTTAGTTATATTTCTGCTGGAATGTCCAGAAACCTTAGATATGAATATAAGAAATACTATTTTTGACCACTTTTTTTATACTCGTAATAACAAAAAATAAACAGAAAACAGGTGGATTGTATTTATCGCCACGAAAATAATTAAAAAACTACCACCTTTTAAATTCATATTTGTTTGTTTTCTGATAGTTATAAATGAATTGCACCTAAATTTGCACACACATTATGTTAAAATAAAACTCTTCTACCCGTTTTGTCCACGAAATTAAACTCATTATCAGTTTGAGACAATAAGCAACTCAATAGATACTCGTACATTTTTGTTTTTCTATCTCTCTTGTAGGAAATTCTCGTAATGCATTGACTCAACTCATTCTTCACACATTGTGCAAAAGGCAAGAAACGAGACAAAATTATTTTGACTTTGGGTTGAGATCTAAGTTAAGTATGCGAAATAATGGAATGCCCAGCTGTTGTACATTCTATATTGTTTGAGAATCATTTTAGTTTGAGCATTTTGTGAATATTGCTGAGTGATAGGTATATTTTCAGTTGACTTGGAGTGGAAGGGTATTTTGAAATTGAGTTATGGAGGCGATAATAAGGAATGCATAGCTGTTAAGCATTTTAGCAAGAACTTTCATGAGATTGAGCATTATAAATAATGCAGTGATGTTGAGCATTCTCAGTTGGTTTGCAGTGTGGCATTTTAAGTTGTAATAACCACAGAGATCTTGATTTCCTTTAGTAATTTTAGTAAAAGATGATAATGTTGTCATAATGATGTTGGAATGTAATTTACAGAGTAAATGAAGATTCATTAATAGATACAAATAATATAATAAAAATTTTAATACAATTTGGAATTTGGAATTTAATTCCATGCTAGGTACGATTTTTTCAAATGGTTTAACGGAAGCACTCATTCCACTCAATATATGGACGCTTCGTCCCTGGCTCACACATATTTCACACTGGAAGACATGGACAGTGTTTGGTCGTTTGGTTGAGATAGATTCAATTCAGTTTTAGCTCTAGTCCGCAACTCGTTGCCCAGTTGCTCACTTTCCTCAAACCCAAGCTTATCTTCGCACGTTCTCAGAGGCCTTTATTGGTAATAGCCCCTAGACACAGGTATTTAATTCTTGTTTCCTATTATTCATTCTTGTATGTATTTTTTTAAAATTAGATTATCAAAACATAAATAATTAACATTCCATAAAATGATTTACCCTTGAGAATAAAACTATCGCACAAAATCTAAAATGTGTTCTGATAAATCTGCTTCTGAAAATTGTATTGTTTCAAGCCTGACATTGAGAAAATAAATGTATTCTGATGTGCCACAGGGTTCCGTATTGTATCCAGTTCTTTTTCTCACATTTTAAACTTAAACTTCATTGAACTGTTTCGTATGCAACAATACCCTCAACATTTCATATTCGGTTCTCGATTCACAACCATTTGTGAATATTTAATAGCAGCGTATGAGCTAATTTAATTCTTATCTTGGTTTCTTGTAAAGAGTGAAGAGCTTAGAAGAATTTAAAGGTGTCGTAAAACTGTAGAAGTGGCGAACGTTTTAACCATTGCCAGTACCGTATTGATTATTCTAAACGATTTAACATTGTTGTTCTTAAATGTTTTCTTGTTCTAAGTGGGTTCTTATCTACCTTTATATCTCTAATATAAAATGGAATTTTTGTCGTTTTTATTTTTTATACTTAATGTTGGGTTGCTAAAAATAAAAACTAGGTTTTCGACATTAATAGATGACGGCGAAATCTTTCATGTTGGGTCAATTAAACTTAGATAAAAAGACGCTTAAGCAAATTTTGAAGGGAATGTATAACTCCTATCATTTTCGATCTATGAAGATTTTTTTTTTTTTGCTGCGCTAATGTGCTTGACACTCTGTTACTTTGTTGTCCTAATAAAGACTACAATCAACTCAGTCGTTGCTGGAATAAACTACCAATTTTGAAACGTCAAAATATACACTTCCGCCCCTTCAATCAATCTTCTATTTCACAACCAAAGCCGAGACCAATCCACCATTCTCAATTATATACATATTCTAACAAAATTCCATTTTGATAGCAGTCGCTTGGTATTTGGTTTTACAACTTGGTTAAGTATAAAAAACATAAGAATTTCTAAAACATAACTCATGTATCACTTCAATTGAGTAACGTTTTCTTGGATTTAATAACCTTACAATAGGCGTGACTAAGTTGCCTAAATCATCATCGCCACAGTCCTAATAAAATGTTAGAAGCTATTATTCAAATTTGGTTTCCTTCCTTCCGTTTAATTTCTCAACACGCAAATCCTATTGCCTACCCAAAATGTATAAAAACAAGGTGTTTTAATTTTTACAACTTGTGTTTGCCTGTGTGTGTGTGTGTGTGCTTTCTCTACCGAAAATTGAAATAGGAACAATCAAATAAGAGGAAAATCTCAAAAAGAAAAAGACTATCGGATTAAAAATTCGTTTTGGCACGTGACCTAATGCCTGACTGACTATTAAGGCCTAGGAAAACACAAGGCAATTATTAGAAGTCCAATCACATTTTTGTGTGAAGTAACACACAACTCTGGCGTAATACCAAAGAAAAAAATATTTTAACTTTGCCAAAGAAAAATAAAAAAAAGTGAAACTAATTGCATCACTTATAGGTTTGAATAGGCACTGACTTAAATGGCACACGATGGCAACCCATAATGATTTTGACATTCCAAATATCGTCGTCGTCGTCGTCTAAATCGTTGACGTATCGTCGTAACCACTGAATTAAAAATCACCACCGAATGACTTTAGACACAAAATTATTTCTGCAATTCGCGGCACGTATTCATGTTTAAAAGTTAGCGGCGATGATTGCCTTTGGTATTCCATTCACCCATCCATTTGAAGACCTACAATATTCTCTTAACGTCATATTTGGAGCCCAGATGATGCGGATACCCCCAGGCACCGCATTGAACGAAAACTTATTTTTCTTCTTTCTTCGAAAAAGGGTTAAACCTTCATCGAAAAGTTTTTATTTCAACACACATCACGGTTGGGGCTCTACACTCACACACATGATAGTCTCAGCCCCCCACATGACCTTTTTTTTAATTCAATAAACTTATTTAGTGCGGCTTTTGGGGTTGAATTTGGGAACATTCGAGGACTCCATTGAAGCATTATATGGAAAAACTTTTAAATGCACTTTCTCTCTCTCAAAACTCGAGTGAAGTAAAATTTTGTTTTGTGGGTTTTCAGGGAAATTTTCGAAAAATATTCGAATCTCAAATGAGCAGGGAAGGTATTAGAATAATTTTGTGGGTTGGTGGATTACTGGTCGTCAACGTTGTCGTATTTCCAATATTCAGATCGATTTAATTGATTAATTAAAAACTTTGACTATTTCAGATGAAATAAATGGGACAGGGCGCAAAAGAGGGTAGAGGGCAGAAAGTAACTATGTAATCCAAAAAATAAATGCGGCACAAAGTTGAAGGGAATTCAATTTTATAATTGCAATCCTGGGTAAATAGTTTTCACTGCGAGTGGAAATTAGCAAAAAAGTTTATGCACATTTTAAGTGGTTTTTATGTTAAAGAGAAGGGGGTTGTTGTTGTATGTGTTTTAAGAGATTGCTTTGCTTTTTGAAAATATTTTATCAAACAGAATAATTTAGTCTAGTTTGGGGTTTTCTTAAGTGGATTCATCGAATAAATATTTATGACTTTGGAAAACTTTAAAAGGACAACAAGCGATAGGATTTCAATTAAGTGGTGCAGGATTATTTCTTTTTTTAATTTGGTGCTTCGTTTTATTTGTCTTGATATCGTTGGCTCTAAAATTCTGCCCAACAGAATGCTTTAAACATTTTTCTTCACCTTTTACCACTCGACTTACATATTAAATAAGTAATATCTTGTAGTGTTTTAGTGTTGTCCGGACACAGCAATATTACAAACCTAATACCAGCAGACATTTTTTCGACAACCACAGACTACTGCACTTGTACTGTGAGCATAAGAAAGGCTTTTAAAGTTTATATTTTATCAAGATAGGACTGAAAGATAACGTTGTGATGAGAGACTTCGACATATCCATCTTTAATGATGGCTCATGTGGTGTTGGTTTTGGAATTTTATCTGAGTCCCTAAATGTCTCTTGGTCTCTTCGGCTAACTGATTTCCCCAGATGAATTACTGGTAATAAGGGAAGCATTCAAAGTACTTAAACTAGATCCGAATCAAAACAGAAATACAGCCATGTTTGTGGACAGGCAGGCGGCTGTTTAAGCCATTAATTTGGCTTTTTCATCCTCTAAATTGACCCAACAATGGATGATCTAGCGAGCTTGAAAATTAATCAAAATGTCAGTCTTTTCTGAGTTCCGGCTCACTATCTAAACTGAAAATCAAAGACTTGATGATCTCCTATCTTAACACAAGGAAGTGGCTCTGAAAAGAACTTCGACGACTTCTGAAGTGGGTATTCTTCGTTCCTAAGACCGAGAGCTAACGACCTTCAGGTAGGGGAGAGCTGACAAATTCCTCACCATATCCATTAAATCCTCAGGTCAAACGCGTTTATGGATTCAAAACGGAGATATTTGGGCAACTGAACAAGACTGTTTGAAGCCACCCTATGTACCTTCCTAGAAAAAAGTTGATTCCCTGGTCTCGTCCAGTTGGATTTATGCATTGAAGCTTTCCATATTCAATAAAAATAAAATATACGACTAGGTCACAAAACTTGTTCTTTTGATTAAGAGAATTTTAAAAATGTGTGTGGGATATTGTACTGCGACATAAAAGATCAATAATTGAGCTTCCACTCACAGCTATGTATATATGAGTTGCCCTTCAGGTCTTCCAAGTTTATCTCGTTTAGAACATTGATTATTTAAAGTACCTTCAGAGAGGATAAGTCGCATAAGTATTAAAAAAAAAAACACTCGAACAATTTCGGCTGTAGTAGACAAATAGAAAAAGAATTGCGAGACGCACTTTTTCAGTCTTACCTATCATCATAATGACAAGTCAATAAATTGGACTTGCTTTATCATCAATAGACATACTCGTACATCTTGTATTTGGATCAACCTTGCCTGAGGTATATCATCTGAAAACATTAATACTGACAAGAAGTCAAAAATAATTCCATTAATTTCATTGCAAAAAAAAAAGAACATCAAAATTCTTCTTCTATTAAACGCACCATAACTAGTTGCAAGTTGCAGCAGCTAATTCGGTTTGCCTACTTATTTGCCGCTTGACAAGCTTCCAATTCGGGAGAGTGAAGACAAGTACCAGCGAATGAAACACTTGAATATCTGCAACTTGTTTTGGTCAATTCAACTGGAAAATGTGTGTCGTTGTGGTGCTGCGCGTCAACAGATGACCACTGGGACTGGACTGGCATGGCTTGGCCGCTGAATGTGGCAAGGAAAACTCAAATTGGAGTTTGTTTTTTTTTTTCTGTTTTGTCTTTTGTTGATTTGAACGCTTTTTATTTATGGTTATTGAGTTTTGTGTTGCTACTGTTTGTCATCAATCTCACTATCGGCAATGTTTTCATTGGTTTTGACCTTAAAGCTGGCGACGACGATGATAATGTTGAAATATAAAGTACATGTAGTTGATGATGGTTGACAAAATATTTAAATATTTTTTTCTTCTACACGCACTCGCACTTGATGTGGGTATTAAATGTCTTAAGACGTACTCGTAGATAAGGTTAAGATTAAGAAATACGAATGCTGGAGTCGTAGACAAGTCGAAAGACTTTTGTCGAAATGAAAATGAAACACAAGCTCATTTGACTTTACAGACTTGTGTGAAAAGTGATTAATGGCAGACGAATTTTAAACATGTGGTGAAAATACGAGCATTTAAAATGTCAAGTTGAAAGAAGATACATTGCACACTAATGGAGGAGCTAAGAGAATAAGTTGGTTTTGTTGCATGAAATCACATGGAAAATATATACAAAATGCACAAGAAAATCAATTATGGGACTACTTCACTCTCATAAGTGTGTATAATGCCATCTTCCAGTTTAAACGTAACAGATGAAATTTTTTATGCGGAACTTATGGTAGAAAGAAAATAGAACATTGTTTTTTAATAATATTTCATGGTTAGTGAAACCAAATACAGACATTTGGGCGCACTTTTGGAACTATTGGCCTTTAATTAGATGGATGTAGACATAGGCTTGTATGATACCAAAGCATCCTGGCAAAGGAAGACAACTTCTAGGATTCTTTTCTATTTTATTCTATTCTATTCTATTCTATTCTATTCTATTCTATTCTATTCTATTCTATTCTATTCTATTCTATTCTATTCTATTCTATTCTATTCTATTCTATTCTATTCTATTCTATTCTATTCTATTCTATTCTATTCTATTCTATTCTATTCTATTCTATTCTATTCTATTCTATTCTATTCTATTCTATTCTATTCTATTCTATTCTATTCTATTCTATTCTATTCTATTCTATTCTATTCTATTCTATTCTATTCTATTCTATTCTATTCTATTCTATTCTATTCTATTCTATTCTATTCTATTCTATTCTATTCTATTCTATTCTATTCTATTCTATTCTATTCTATTCTATTCTATTCTATTCTATTCTATTCTATTCTATTCTATTCTATTCTATTCTATTCTATTCTATTCTATTCTATTCTATTCTATTCTTCTAGAAAAGGTATTAAAAATGATTATTTATCGGAGAAGTGATTTTCTAGAAGAATACTGGAAATGGAGTAACCATGATTGACAAATTTGCTACATTCTGTAATAATGACACTGTCATATCAACCCCTACCGTTAAAATGTATTTAAAGCGACCTCGATTACTACTTATGTGGGCGTACTCAAAGAATCCATCGTTTGGTAGGAAACTCAAACCAAAATTCTTTTAAACCCTCTACGTCCTTGTCATTGTTGTAATTGTAATTCTTCGCAAAAAGTTGTACACCCCAACGCAACCGTTGAATCCCACTGCTGAAGGGATACTGTGACTGTCAAGTCAATACGATCGTGCGCTTATTACATACATCAGAACAGAGTTACCATTATCATTCTAAATTACAAGCAAGGAGCTTATTTAGTGGATTTTATTAAGGAGCTTTTGGGATTTGAAGCTTTTGAAAACAAGTTTTATGAAGTTGAGTATGTTGAGTGTTGGCGATTTATAATGCAAACTAGGGAAACCCTGTGAGAGCTTTAAAAGGCGACACACTTATGCAAGCCAATGAAACCAGAGTGAGAGGCAAACGTCCTATCTTCCCTGTACTGACAATTTTTGTTGAACAGAGTATAGACCCTTTTTATCTGCCACCTGTTTCGCCTTAAATTTACTTATATTTTTATAACTAAAACTAAAAAGTTATTTTGTTGCCCAATCATTTTAGGAGAGTGAATTATACTTTTCGGTATTCTCGCGTATTGGCATTAGGCGCCATTTTAAGTTATAATTGTTTTTTTTTTTTTTTATTTCTAATAAGTAACTCAATCACTTTCAATTAAAATACACAGGAAAGTTATTGCAAATTTTATTTTCGCAACTTTGAGGTGAATACATTTTTAGTCTTAAGTTCAATTAAGTACATATTTTAATTCAAATGCCTTAAATTAAAAATGGCGCCCAACGCAAATGCGCTAGAGTCTCGAAAACTCATATGATTCGGTTAGGTAGCAAAGTGCAATATTAACATAAACTAGTTTTTTTATTGTGAAATTATAGTTCGCACTTAGTCTTCAAATATTTCTGTATATTTAAAAAAGCGTACCAATCAAGAGTACATGGTGAAACAGGGATTTTTCAAAGACAAAAACTCCAGAGTTAAAAGTGAAAGACCAAATGAAAAGTAATTAATGGCGTCTGCTTTCTAAGATTGTGATCTAGTAACGTTATCTTTCTCAAACTGTGATTCATTGATATTGGCTTAAAGCTGGTTGGTAGCAGATAACTTTTACCGATTTGGTATTATGAGTAACAATTGATAATTGCTTCCCTATTGTAAAAATTAATCAAACGAGGTTGTGGTTGGTACACATTTTCCTTGAAGTACCACCATAAGAAAAAATAATTTTAAATTCAACAACAACATTTTATAAAACATTCTAACATTTTTTCGAATTTTCCGGACATTCATTTCTAATATTAACAAATTGTGAATTGTAAAGAAGAAACTTGGATAATCTCCTCGAAGTGATGATGATGATTTTCTATGAAACTTTTATAATTATGAAAATACCGGAAAAATGCCATCGCATGAAATTATACGTTTATAGTTATCAAGTCAATATTTATATATACCTACATCCCTATCATATCCCTTACTTATAGGAAATTAATTGCACTTGGAGGAAGTCCTCCAGAGCGTCAGCAAGTCTGTATCTTTCTTTATTTGCAGTTCTATTGCCAAAGCACGTGCTTCTTCAGATTCAATCAAGCCCAACCCTCCTCCCAATATTGTGATGATAGATGTACGAGCATTGGGAGAAAATATCGACGCTAACGATTGGATTGCACAACAATTTTCTTATGTCATATTCCAAACTGAACCTCTAACCCCGACCACCCTCGCTTCGATCCGAACAGAAAACCTAAAACTTGAGATGTCATCACATGAAAACTAATTAAACCATTAGATGATGAAAATCAACTTCACAGAACATTGCAGAACGATGATGGAAGTTTATAATTCCAACAAGTAGCAGCACTATTTCAATCATATAGTTCATTCAAGCATTTTAGATAGCTGCGCACATATACATATTCTCATAGCCGAGCAGAAGCATCTACATATACATGAATCCACTTTATGTCATGTCGAACGGGACAGACAGAGGGAGCTCAATCTCCATCAGTTATCCACTTTCGTGTATGGCTATGTACCCTCTAGAGAGAAATATCCAAATTGTACAACAAATCCTCAATCCTCGGCAAGAGCTTAGATTGGGGGGTGGTTTGGATGAGTATTCGTGTGATAGTGCATTTGTATCTGTATAATATTTAGTATAACCATTCAAAACAGACAGACAGACAGAAAACAGATGAAAGCTTTATTCACGCCAATTGAATGTTTCCGGTCTAATTTGGTTCATGTGGGCCCCGTGCGCTGTACTCTAGATTGCCTGAACTATGATGGAAATGATGAGCAGTGGAAATGGAATGTCACATTGCTTATATGTAGTTGCTTCATGGCGGAATTGGGCTTCTTCTTCTATTTCCCTACGCTCGGCTCGTTCCATTAATTCATTAACAACATGGCATGGCGATGCGATGCGTTGAGTGCTGCCCGCACTCATAGTTTATGAATGCAAAGTGAGGTTAGTTTAGTTAGTTGTATACGAGTAAGTATGTAAATGTGTCGCTTTTGGGTATTCATTTCAGAGCCACTTAAACAAAATGGAGGAAGGTTGACAAAAATGTACATAGGTATCTAGTAACAGAACACCAATTTGCGTGAGAATGGCGAAACAAAAAACAAGAAGGGGGATGATACTTCGTGGAGAGATTTGAATAACTCGCGTAATTTAAATTGCTTTCTTAATTTTACCAAATTTATATAACAGACCAGCTCAGACTTTCAAAAATAAAACAATTAGTTTCAATTAATCAGGGCCTTAGGTTAATTTAAGTTTGCAGCTCTACAAGATCTTCAACGATTCAATTTACATCTCATTTTAGAACTTTTAGAAACTTTAAAAACAAATGAACGTAATTATTGACAACATAGCGACAATGGAAGAAAATTGTTCAAAAGTTGACAATACAGAGACGACTTTGGTAATAGGTAGTCAATTCAACGGACGCCACACTCACTTCGGCTGGACAAGAAGTAGTCTACATAAAGAAGGGCAATTGTAAACAGGCTGCAAGAAAATACAGAACTTAAGTCATCAGTCATCACAACAACAACAGAGGCTCACATTTTCGAGACTTCCGTCTCTCCTTGACTTTTTCTTAGTGACATGCAACTAAACGCCCATCCTTTCCGAGTGCTAGAACTGTTATTTTGTGGCACACGATAGTGATTCAAACTATTAAGCGTTTGTGATGAAAGTCCGATTGAATCACTTAATTACAAATAAGCGACGCATCACGTATCACTGAATTTCAAAAATAAGGCAAAAAACTTTCCGAAGGTCTCTAGCATCAACAACATGACGAACAATGATATCATTAACACCATCCATTAAGTTGAAACAGGGATAAATAACGCTCTTGATGGTAAGCAGAAGCAAAGACAGGAATGCAAAATTGGCCGAGCATAAGCAAGCAATATATGCTCACTGGCTTCGCAAAAACCTCCAAAGAGTCTATCACAGAACCTTCGATAAGCAAAGTGACGAATACCGACGAATGCATTTAGAACTTCGATGCATCAATACAATTTTCAAGAAGGCAGTTAAACATTATCAGAGAAAGGATTTCCGAAAGAGACTCGAAGATATCAAACCTAGCCTTGACACATTTAAAAAAATCAACCGGATTGTTGGACATGAATTTTTGACAAGCGTTCATCAACCTCAAACCTACCTGAATTCATGGAAGAAGTAGAAATTGATTTCAGAAGATATCAACTACCATCGATTCAATGGCTTCTACTCGTATCAACGCGGAAAACCATTGATCGGAGCAGTCATTTACTATGTTTTCACACTGACTGACATCACCATCACCGGACACTCAAAAAAAAAAAAAAAAAAAACAAAAAAAAAAAAAAAAAACAAAAAAAAAAAAAAAAAAAAACAAAAAAAAAAAAAAAAAAAAAAAACAGCAGAGAGCGACAATAGTTAAAATTTTACTAAATCTTCCTGTTCTCCTGTTGACAATAATTTACAAATAATTTTCAACAACTTTGAAAAACACCAGGAAAGTCCCAACACTTGTCCACATCCCGAATAAGACAAACCGTGCAACGATGGAAGGTCATCGGTGAAAAATTTCTTGCAACTTCGAAGGAAACCTAAACACTTACCAGGGTTTTTGGAGACCCTATAGTAATTCCACACAAGCTGGTCTGTGATGCACATACCAAGAACTGAGAGCTGTTTGAAAAGGTTTTCAAAAGTGTTTGGATAAAAGGACTACTATTCAAGCTGTCGGAACTTGGATATACTTATCACTTGGAAAAAATATTCAAAAATGTCCTAACCCATATGTACAAGTAGCAATAATCATAAGACAAGGAAATCAACCTTGAAATGCCTCAAGGATCAAAACTCGGACCCCTGCTGTTTCACATTAATATATACATTGCCTATCAACCAGCCAACATATCAGAAACTAGACGAAGCTTTATAGGCAATCTCGTCTTCATCTGAAATTTCGTTCTGACTTGCACCTTTCCCATTTGTCTTTGTTTATAACCTACAGCATTGAAGATGAAGCATTTTTAAGAAGAAATATGATACCAACTAAGAAAGTTGTACGAGGAAGCAAAACTCATACCTATGGACCAATGATTGCTTCGGCTTTCCGTAAAATTATCAGGAACTCAACTTAAAAATTCCTAGAGGAACAACTGGAGCCTATAATACTGAGATATGAGACCAAACGAGACTTTTGTTAAATGGGAAATATGACCCCAATAATATTTTGTTCATTAATTATTAATTGCTATTCCGAAAAATATTTAAAATTATTCTTCAGTTGATTCAGAGTTAGCTAAATCAAAATTTAAATTCACAGCTGTGAATTTTATCCCGAGTTCAAGGTAATCCTGAACTGAAAAACTGTTCAAGGAGCGGGAAGTTGTAGCTTCAATTTCTTAGAAGAAATTTACAAAATCCTTTATCGGGGTTAATTTACTTCGAATTTAAATGTTCGAATGATTTGGGAGGTTTAACATATTGTGTTAGGAATAAATTTGTTTAAACTCAAAATCTACAAATACAAAATAGATTTTAAGAAACAAATATGACCCTGCAAAAAAATGTAAACTGTAACACAACTATAAAAAAAAATACTTGTTTTGATTTATTGTAATTGAGTTGTCTCAAAAAGTTGAGTTGTAGTTCTTGCTTTCCTTTAAATCTCTCCAGTATTTCAATACAACTGAAACATGCAAAACTGTTCAATTTTCTACTTGACAATTCTCACTGCATTAAACACAAACTCAATTACCATTTCGAGACGTATAGTGAGGACGAACATCCAAGGCACACAATCAAATATATGGTGCCCGATTAAACTGCTTTAGTTTACCTCTTCATTTCGATATGCATTTGCTTTGCTTATGCAATCCCATTTTTTTTTTTTTTTTTGTAAACTCAAGTACATCTTCTGCCTGCTTCTCTGAGTATCTCGTTTACGTTCTTCCCTCTATAACGAACTTAATCGCATTTCTTAAGATTTAACTCGGAAAATGTTAAACTCCACATCTGCATTTTCCTTCCCCTTTCTCGTTTCGTTTCTTCGAAAAATACATAAGACTATGTACCTACCACAAATGGATAGGGTTAACCCTCCCCCCATACTCTGTTTGAGTAGAAAAGGGGATTCGACCTTCTTTACAAAAAAAAAAGGATAAACAGCAAATCGAATTGGAAGCTGCAACACGTTCGCTGAATAAAAGGAGAATAAATGCACATGTCCTTCTCTCTCTCCACATGAGAACGTGTGGACAGGAATAACAAGAAAAAAAATGCTAAAACAAAATAAATAAATAAGGTGCATCAGTATGTCGCACGTACTTGGTCGTGAATGTTACCTCTATAGAGGGGATTATAATTCTGAGAAAAAAATTATGAGCCATAAAAGCTCC
Organism: Philhelius festivus; assembly: GCA_963931855.1. Taxonomy (NCBI): domain Eukaryota; kingdom Metazoa; phylum Arthropoda; class Insecta; order Diptera; family Syrphidae; genus Philhelius; species Philhelius festivus. The sequence continues at coordinate 210,760,005 of OZ007556.1, forward strand.
GAAAATATACGAGTATTCAAATTCAAGGGCAAAATACCCGCAATTCATGACTCAGATGAGTAAAAGTACTATTTGTAGAAAAAAAAATTTTAAACAAAAAAAAATATAAATATAAAAAAATCCCACTATGAAAATTAAACAAAAAAAAAATCACTATCAATTGATAATTGACAAATGTTGAATTTTGATATTTAACAGTCGAAATGATAAAATTTGTGACAATGGAGAATTTAGAAATTGTTTAGAGCATTTTGAATCACAAGAAAATGAGAATAAGTTATCGTTTTTTTAATAAATATCAAATTTCAATATCAATTGATAATTGACAATCGTATTTTTGGAGTTAAACGTTATTTTGATAAAAAAAAACATCTTTGTATGCCAAACTTCTTGAAAAATAAAGCTGCCCATAAAATTTAACCGAATACATGCTCAAGGAATTGCAAGGCTGAATTTTTTCATGGTTTTCTTTGTCACAAAACTGTTCCAGAGGTCATTTACCAAGTATTGACGTGCGCATATATTACCCTTATAGATTCAATAGTAGTCATTGAACACGGCCTTCAATAAAATGCGAATGAAAAAAGGATTTCAGTTTCAAAATTTTATTATGCGACGCTGGGAAAAACCCAACACACAAAAAGTTAATTTTATATATAAATAATTGATTATGTTATTGATGCCAGGTCGGTATTTACAAAAGGAAAAAAAAAATATTACAAAAAAAAAGAAGGACATTTGTTGACAGATTGATGAATGTTCTCAAAAAAAAAAAAACATCATCGAACACGAACGACATTGAAAAGAAGTTTAATTCGCATCGATGGTCATCTATTTTGGTGACAGTCAATAAAAAAAAAAGTCAATAAAATAACGATATTCTTAAGGTTCGTTCTTCAAAGCGAAGAAAAGAACACACCAACTTGATTATTGTGTGCGAAGAAAATATACAAACACAGCGACATTTGGTATAACAACTTTATTAGGGTTTTTTTTTGTCATTTTTTATTTGGATAAAATATCGTGAAAATATATTTTGGATTTAGCGCTTGAATAACCAATGAGAAAGTTAGATGGTTTTATTTTTCATCGCAACTTCAAAGGTTTAACCTTTGATCGAAAAAGTCTATGAATTTATAATTGAAAAATTGAAACCTAGCAGTCACTTCAACCTGACCCAACCTTACCAACATTTTTAGAAAAAATGAAAACAGGAAATTATATGGTCAACCTTTTAAGTATTTTTGAACTTGAGATGACGTAAATTGCTCATAAATCTAATTAAATCAGCTAAATTACCGTGCCAGATTGCAATTCAATACAACTAAACACAATGATAAAAAATAGAAAAATAATTAAATATCACTTGATAGAAGTCTTTAAATAGATTTTTTTTCGTATTCTCATTCACAATTAGGTGCCAACAAAAAATGTAGAGTCAAAGTTCTATGTTAACACTTGATCTAACCAAAAAAACCAAGTTCTTTGAAATCAATTAAGTGGTCAAGTTTACCATCAAGGATTCGTAAGGCAATCATCTCAGAGAAAGAATGCAAATGCTTGTAGAAGACAATTGTTCATTTTTAAATTAAAACAATATGAGACATGGTAAAGTCTGAGATCTGTAAAGTGTTGCCAATTTGAAGTTCTCCGCCTAATAAAAAAAAAAACCAAAACAATGAGTCTCACCTTCGTTGGATAATAAATTACGTTTTTGACCATTCAATTCGAGATGTTCTGCACGGTTTAAGTACGAGTATGATACTCAAAAAATAATTTCTGGTGTGCCTCAAGGCTCCGTTTTGTGTCCGACACTATTTATTTTCTTCATAAAAATGTTTTGTTTAAAACTTCATTGTTTCGTTGACGACAGCATCTTCAGATTTCAGTTTTCGGACTCACAACCCAATTCTTTGTTCTTGGAAGTATTGTACAATGGGATATTAAAAACTCCGCGGCATTTACTGCTTCGAAAAAATAAGCCAATTGTTCATTTTCAAATTAAAAATAACATGAAATATGGTAAAGTGGAAGATATGTTAAGTGCTACCAATTTGAAGTTATCCGCTTCTAAAAAGACACCCTTTAGTAGAAAATTTTATATTTTATTCATATCGTATTGTTTAGTTATGCCACGATATGTATAAACCTTGAACTTCTTTTAAGAAAAATGCAAACAGATATCTCAGAAGCTTCAAATGTCGAATGATTGAAACAATATTAAATACCTACATTAGATGCAAAATCTTGATAGCCTATTTCGACCTTCCTATAAATACAGGGTTGCATTTTATCTCTCAACCAGCGTCTATAGGTAGAAATGGCGACCACTGGCAGTCTAGCCCTGCGGTGTGGCCAATTAGCGCTGAAGTGCGCCATTTTGATACCATAACTCGTATGAACCTGTATGGATGAAATTGATATGTGAAATTGTAGACATTCTCAAGGAGTCCTCCAGCTTAGATAAAGTTCTGATTTTTGTTGTCTCTTATTGTGTGTTTCCTTTTGCACAATCATCCGGAAATTGGATCACGTCTATATTATGCTGAATTGTGTTAATCAACGTCTTTCCTAACTCATCAATAATGTTCAATTAGTGTAGACGTGCTGATCAACAGGACCAATCAATTTTTGTTACCCCGAATAAAACCCTATTCAAATGGATAGAAATCAAGAAAATTGTGTCGACCGAACAATATTTTACTATCCTGGACGTTTTCTTTAACACAATAGTCAGCTGTCAGCTGTCAGATGTGTTTTGCCTGCGGTCGTTAATTTACTGAAAAATGAGATTTTTATATTTCGATATGTCGTGGTAAAGAGTTGCAAAGATGGACGGAATTACAAAAATAAATTGACCAGTTAAAATTGAAATGTTAAAAATCACCAGCGTGGGACGATTAACTGAACACATCTATGTAAAGTGGCAAATCTTAATTTTTTTCAAAACATTACTGTGGTTGAGGTAGAAGGAGTATTTCCGTAAGCAAAATTAAACTTCGAGGATTAAGGTACTTTTCGAAAGGAATATCCACCAGAAGTATGGCGAAATCAGATATTCTGTTGCATCTACTATGTATGTAAGGAACCCGTATACATAGCCTACAGAATTAAATGTGATACTGAATTTTCGCTTGCTTAGTTATAGTTACAATGAATCTTTGCAAGAAGTGAATATGTTTTAAGTGCTGTGGAAGTCTGAAAACAAGGTAAACCATAAACTTTTCCGACGAATACACTTATATGGTTATGCAATGTAAAAAAGCGATTGAAGGCCAGACCGAGATTTTTAAGCCTTTCAACGTATCTATTCGATTGGAGGTTTGTTCAAAACAATCGATGGGAAATAAGCAAGACCTAATGGTTTTCTGAATATGACCAAACATTAAGATTTTCTAGGATTATAAAATAAGAACATTTGACTCAGACCAATTTACCACTTTCTCTAAGTCTTCGTTGACTCAGAAGGCTCAATTCTCAATAAAATCAAGAGGGCAACTTAAGTACAGCTGAACATCGTCTGCATACATATGGGATGAACAGTTCGCAATCAAAGATGGAAGTTCATTAATATAAAATGCAAATAAAAGGAGACCAAGAATGGAACCCTGAGTGACACCAATAACATTCGGTAGAAAATTCGACCGACTTTCTTCAATTTCGAACTTCTTGTTTTCTTTTTGTCAAATATTTAAAAATTAATTTCGTTGCTCCATAAGATGTCAGGTCTATCACCAATCTTAAAAAAGTATCTGTGAATTAAGAATTTGTAATTGACTGAAAATTAATAAAAAATATAAATATTTTCGACAACTATAATATCAGAGTTTATCAAGAGAACTATTCGCTGTTTATCTCAACTATGGACGCAATTGAAAAAAATAAAAATTAATCGATAATTGATAACAATACCGTTGATTTATCAATTTCGTTGATAAATGTCAAATATCATATTGCAAATTGGCAACTATAATATTACAAGTGATATCAAAACGTATTTAGAAAAACTTTAGTGAGGTATTAGTATGATGCTACTTACCAAATTTATTTACTTCACAGCAGATTTCTTTTTTTTTTTAAGTTTAAAGCACTTTTAGCTAACATCGTGCTGAGGCTATTTTTTAAGAAATTGTTACTGAATGCATCTTAAACCAAAAACAGTGCAAAATACGGAGTAACAAGTCCTTTTTTGACTTTTTTTGAATGTCAAAGTGACAAATAAAGTTAGTACGATACTTAAAAGATAAAAGTAGCATCAGAGGATTTTAAATAAAGTTTCGTATATTATTTTGCAAAAACGAAAGTGATTACTTTTGATATCTTTATCTGTGTAAGTTTGGTACGAAGCTGTCTTACTAAAAATGCGTGAATTCGATATCAACGTGTCTTTCCTTCGTCGGATTAGAAATTACCAGTTTAATTCGATTTGTTTTGGAAGGGTTTCAAGTAGGTATGATATTCAAAATATAAATGCTGGTGTGTCCCAAGGCTCCGTTTTGTCTACGATCTTTTTTTTAGACTAACTTCTTTATTAGAAGGGCTATACTCCTTTCTTTTAAAATAATTTGTTTCGCAAATAATGTAAATTATTTTTAATATTTAAAAGTTTCCCCCTGAAGCAGACATCAATCCCTGTCGAAACGTAGGGAAAGGGAGACGTAACAAATTTTGTTTCATTTCTAAAATTACTGTGACCAAAACGGCCGAAGAAAAGCCTTTCCTAATGAACGTTTTTATTTTGTATCTTCAGAAACGATGTCAGAAAGTTGTCACCTACATATTTCATTGTTTCGCTGACGACAGCACCTTCAACTTCAGATATTCATATTATTTTCCAGAGTCACAAACCATTTTTGGATCTTGGAACTAAAATGGCAGCGATTTCGATAGTGTTTTACATTGGGGTATTAAAAACCACGTAGAATTTAATACTTCGAAAATATCAATATTATTTGTATAGATTAAACAAAAAAAATTAAATCAAACTGAATATTCACTTATCATATGTTTAATTAGAAGCGGTCCCAGGTGGTAATGCTGTGGTACTCCATACCAAACTCTTATTGTTTAACATAACTGTATATATTCATGCTTTACACTCTGTTAACCATTTAAGAAAGTGGTTAAAAATAGATTTGAAGTTTAACAAATTATATGAAGTGGATTAACGAAGTCTGTACAGATTGGTGAATGCGCAAAGAAAGGGAGTCGGAGTAAAACAAAGTGATTTGAAAATTTGTTCACCCGCATGAAAATGTGTATTGATCTTTATTTAAAAACTATTTTGGAAAATAGTAAAACCATTTTTGTGGCAAAAACTCGATTCCGAAGTGTCTTTTCTCTCAAAAAACGTAAACATTCAAAAAAGAAAGTCTGTAGAAGGTCAATACTTAATTTAAATATATTCACACCTCAAAAATGTTCGAAGTAAAATAAAAAGCGTCTTAGAGCATAGTTAAAAAGGCTGTGAAAAACTGTAGGTCATATCGGCAAAAGTAACAGAAAAAAGTATTGATAAAACACCACTATCCGCTCCTTAAAATTTGTTTTAGCTATCACCCGGATAGAGAACTTGTCCGTTTGAAAACTTTTAGTATAAATGAACATATGTATTTGTTTTTTCTGTTATCCCTTCAGTCTTCAAAACTGAAAACTAGAACACAACTTTATAAAATCGTGGTGAAATTCTGTTTTGTACTCTGTTGTATCAAATGTATACGTATGTATATCTGTTAAGAAGAAATCCGTTAATTGAACGCAGAGTTTGAAGAATTAATTATCTTATCATAAGTCATATTTCACTATTAATAGGAAATATTAGTGAAAAGATGTATAAGTGTTAAGTCGCTTATTTTCCGTGCATGGGGTAACTTTTCTAGTATTTATTCCTTTTTTTCAGTTTCCCGTTTTTTTTTTTTAAATTATGAGAAGCTTAAACATTCGTAGTTAAAGTTAAGGTCACTTGAGCTTTCAAGTGAATTAAATTCAATCACTCCAATTAAACCGAAATAATTTTCGTATTTCATATATCTTCATTCGTAGTTCCTTTAACGATTTAACATTTAAAATTTGCTCATTTCAGATTGGTCCAATTATTGATATACGTATAAAATTTCACATGAAACTCATTTAGCTGTCTTAGATATAATTAAATTCAACCCTTCAAATCTGTCAAAAATAAGTCTCTTGTTACATAGGTATTTAACGTCATCTTCAGTCCCTTTCATCAGAATATTTAATCAGCTCAAACAACACAATTCTCAAACCATTCAAATTAGTATTCGTATATGTACAATGTACACACACATCTTCAATCTCTCATTATTCACCCATCGATAACAGAACCTTTTTGGAGAACATCAAATTAAAGGGGAGTCAACCTTTTTTTTTTTTCTTTTAAATTCCCATCAAATTACGACCGAAACAAATTTTTAAGACATCACAACTTTGGTATTAAAATTTTCTTAATACCACGACAAAATTAAGTATAACGGGTTACTTGATCCGTTAAGAAAAGACAAAAAAAAAATATAAATATCCATTCCACAAGGTAATACTCACATCAAATTTCGCTTGATGAGATCTTCATCCCCAGTTTGCCTCTCTCAAAAGCTCTAACATAAATACACTCAACTAACCCTTCTTCTACTGGAACGTCTATAGATAAATAAAATAATCCCTTTTTAGTGGAAAGGCAGGCAAAAGGGTAACGAAAATCCCTTCTGCCATCAACCTTTTGTGCTGAGTTAAATATCGACCGAAAAAGGGGCCTATTTTGGGGATACAAAAATAAAAGGTACGGTTGACCAATTTAAAATTAAAATCGGATCCTTTACACAAAGGATGTACGTTACACAAAAGGAATGTCTATCTGTATGTGTATGCGTTGGATGTTGCAATTCATTAAACACATCTTTCTGAGTCCTTTTGATGTTTTATAAATGAATGTGGGTGTAAATCCATTACCAACCTCCCATAATAGCAGCCACTGTTTAGCTTGTGTGTTTTCATTTTAAATGTGGCATGCAGGCGTAAAAGCATACAAACCATAACAGAGAAACGCCCGCTTCTCCCCTTCCACCGCTTGTTGTTGCCATCGCCACCGCCAATGGTTGTTGGTTGCGGCTAAAAATACATTCTGCAGAATGAATTGCCACCATTGCTCATTACGTGCATGCAATAAAAATGTCAAAAGTTGTTCTAATTTAATTGTGCGCCAAACTCATTTTCCTCATTAATAATTAGCTTATAAAAAAGAAATCAAGAAATTCAAACAAACAACAACAAAAAAAAAGGTTACGTATACGCCCGAGTGGAAAGGGTTGTCATCGACAGATAACTCGTCGTGTATGAGACGACATTGAAAAATGTACGAAAGCGATTGCTTCAATCTTTCATCAGAAGTTCCTTCTTTCTTGTGTAGACCTACATGCACCCTTTATTGCCGATGGCACCCCTCAGACAAGATCATGATTAAGTCACATGTGATACTGTTTTTGAGTTTTTGGCATGAAATTAATTTACCGCAAAAAGAAAAGAAAAGTTAAGGCTCTTGTTAGGACATCAAAATGGGGGAATTAAATTTTTTGTTTGCCAGCATTTTGTGTTAAGGTATATTTCCCTGTGTGTAATCTCATGACATGACATCAATTAAATTAGGAACACAAGAGATTGCGAACATGAAATGGAAATGTCAGTCAGACGAGTATGAAGCGAATGAAATATTTACACCGCGCGCTCCCAATGTTTCATTTTAATATGTATACATGTGTATATTTATTTCATTTTGCATAGAATATTTCATTTTTTTGTTTGGCTAAAATTGTTTTGTTTTGGTATGCGCTATTGCCAAATGGTACCATTTGCATGTAGGTACATGTGCAATGAAATGCATTTATCTTTATTTTGGGACTTTAAATCCATCTCTTTGATTTATTTATAACGTATTTGTACAATTGCTATTGTTGTTTGTGTAGGTTTGCTAGGCAGGTATATTGGATGCCGGAAGTGATACTTGATTTTAAAAATACCAAACACAAAATTGTAGTGAAAATTTTACCCTGAAAAGTGAGTCGAATGTTTGTTAATCTAATGATACCTCGCAGATACTTTTGAAGTGTTTAATGCATTGAAAAGTATTTACCATCTTGATGAGATTAATAATAATAATTGAAGCAATAAGGATGTATTTTGTAATATCTATTTTTTTGGTTTAATTCAGATGATTCAATAATGAATTTAATTGCTAAATAAAAGGTGATCTTTATGTAATAATAATTTGGGGCAATAAGTTATTTAAAATGATACTCAATTAGACCTTATAACTCCTGTGAGTAGGCAAACATAATCTGATATTACTTCGGTCCACTATTTTTTGTTGTAAAATTTATTTTATTTTCCTTTTCTATATATGTTTAACACTTTTTGGGTTTAAGTGGACTGCTACCTTCAGATCTAGAAGTGTGCTCCCGTTTAGAGCTAAATTATACCGTACATACGACAGCTTTTTCCCTAGACTTGCTTCCTTGAGAAACTTGAGTATAAGGAGTATTTTCGGGGATTATAGTTCACTCTCTTCTATCTGGTGACGTCGCTGATACCTATGACTTTAAACCACGAGAGCATTTCATCTTAGTAATTGATGGACCAGCTTAAGTGTTGCAGATTCAGCAGTTTTGTATTACTGGCCCTGGTGCCTAGGCCAAGAATACTGCGATGTCTCCTCAGTTTGCAGTGACCAGCGAGGAAACCCGTAATTATTCTAAGGTTTATCCTGCTTAATCTGATACAGGATCTAAAGCGCGTTCTTGGTTGTTGCTCCCAAGAAGCATTTTGGCCCACTTCAATATTTGGAGTTCTGTTCAAATTTACGACATTTTGGTCTTCTCTTCTGTTTTGATGGTATTTTAAATGAGACTTTCTCGTATTCCACATTAGGCGCAGTCGGGATGTTTTGACACTACTTCATTTTTGTTTAGTAAGGAGGTAAAACTTCTTCGAAAGTTTATGAAAGACTGTTTTGAAAGTCGTTGTAAAGGCTTTTCGTTTTGATTCTTTTTTTTTTTATCACACACATTCTCTCCTATTCCACAATAGGACCCAGGCCTCGTTATGGGTTTTGTTGCTCCTTTTCCAGCTTAAGAGTGTGCCTCGTCATTTCCAATGACATTTTCGTTTCCCGGTACCGAATATAGTGTGACATTATTATGTATGCCCGCCGAGGTCGTTTAGCCTGTCCACACACTCCCATACCAGTTTAGAACAAATGGCATATCAGTTTACAGCTTTGAGGCTTGGCTATCTAAATGATGGCAATGTTTTGGCTGCGGCAATTTCTTTCGAGATTTCGTTTGGCATTTTTTCTGATTGCATTTACTTCTACCTGGAAAATGCTTTTAGACTGTGCCATCGATAGAGAAAGTTTAGTTCCTTTTTAGTTCCGCTTTACTCAACTACTCTTTCTTGTTCCTTAACTCTATTCTAAAGTTATAATCAAAGTTATACTTTTTGATCATACCATCTTTTGGAATGTCAAATACAATCGATATTGAAGACTTGAAAATAGAGCCGCTTTCTTCAATTCATATACGTTTACCCTTCCTAGTTCCTTGCCGAATATAAGGGTGGCTCCCTTAGCAGCACTTTATATTACTACATGTAGTGGAGTCTGGTGAAGGATAACAAAACAGTTTCAAAACATTTCGCGACCCCTGGAAAGCTTAAGAGGAAGGAAATATTGAGCCTGGTTAAGTCTCATACATTCGTGAAGTGCGCCTATAGAAAGAATCTCTGAACTTAAAAGAACGTCCGAAGTTAGGATCGTTTGTGAGCTGATGGGCATTCCTTGAAGCGAGTTTTAGGGTTGAATTATTTTAGGTGAGAAATACAATTATTGGCTATTTCAATATAAAACTCATGAAAATAGGGATAAAATAATGGAAGAATGCGAAAAAAAAAGTTTTATCAGCCAAAATGGGTGTCCAAAAGTTAACCGATATTTAATAATAATTTGTTGTCTCCGAAAGACTGCCTCAGATTCTTCTGCACACACTCACGGACAGCGGTGGTATTCTTGGCAGATCTGCGTTTCTTTGACGTTAGGGTGTTGGTGGATCTGTCTAATCAAATGATACTTTTGGAAGGACGATTACATCCACCGCAAACTGGACGAAGGCTGCGAAATGTTGCTTGAACAGAAGACCGATTTTCATAAAATAATTTATTTATTAACTTCCCATAGGGAGTTATTGTAATCGGTCCGATTTGTCAAATTGGAATTTTTGACATTTCTCGACGTTTCAAGGTCCCTAGAGGCTATATCAATCATTTTTAGAGAGATGTGTGTGTGTGTGTGTGTGTACGTACGTTCGTACGTTCGTACGTCCGTACGTTCTGGTACCATTTTTCGTCGTCGATATCTCAAGAACGAGTAAAGATATCGACTTCAAATAAATTTTGTTTAATAGATAATAACTTCGAAAGAGGCTGAAGGGGCGTTTTTTAAAATTCAGTGAGTAGTTTTTTCACTATAACGGTTTAAAAAAAAAGTGAAAATTTTGGTTAGTTTCAAATATCTCACGAAAATATAATGCTATTGATTTCAAATAAAATTTAATGTACTCATTATAAGGTCATACAGATTTGGTATGTATTTGGAAAAAAATGAACATACCGTTATTTTTTTAAATAAAAAAAACTGAAAAAAAAATTTCATAACCCAGATATTCTAAGAACGGAAAACAATTTGAAACTCAAAATAATTTTATTTTACGAAAAATAATGGTGAAAATTTCAAAAAAAATAGTTTACAGTTTTTTTTACAAAAAATTAAAAAACTATAAAATTCTATTGAAAATTGGTAAAAATTGTTTTTCTACTCAAATTTCTCGAGAACTAGTAGTGATATTGACTTCTAATTTAGTTTATTTTATACATAGTATAATTTTGTACAATTGGTAAAATGTTGACAAGTATTGAATTAATAGTTTTTTTTTAAATAAGAAAACTATTAAAAATTCTAGTGAAAACTAGTTAAAATTGTATTTCAAGTCGAATTTCTTGGGAATGAACATCGATAGTGCCTTCTAAAGTATGTTGTTTTATACATCGATACCTTCCCGTAAGAATGTATACTAAGCTAAAGTTGTTCAGGAAACGAAAAAAACGAAGAAAGTTCTAGTTAAATCATAGTGTGCTAAGAGACAATTTTGGTTAAACTAAGTGACATCTAACAAAATTTTTTGTTGCTCACGACAATGAGATCTTTATTAATGTCGCTTAGCATAATTTTTTTGGCGGATAATACAAATTTCAGGGGGCAACATTATTTTAATGAGAAAACATGGCAGTTGATAATTTTTTTAATTTGTACTCTAGTTTCCTTTTCATGCATAATAGGTTGGCGAAACCCAGGCCGAAACGTGGCCCTTAACATATAGTATATTTCCTCATCAAAAAGTAATTTTCGAAAAAAGTGTCGCTTAGTACATTCTTACGGGAAGGTATCGACATAATACAATTATTAACATATGGTTAAATTTTGACAAGTATCGAATTGACAGTTTTAACAAAAATATAAAAAAAAAAATCTACTAAAAAGTGGTAATATTTGTTTTTTGACTAGAATATCTTGAGAACGAGCAATGATATTGACTTTGCCATTATTTAATTTTATACATAATACAATTTCTAGCAAATGGTTTATATTTGACATATATCTAGTTTTAGAGCGGATATATTTTGTAAGTTCCCTTCCATCAATTACCAAACCATATCTTTTATATTTGAATATTTCGTTTTTAAATTTTTTTCAATTAAAATGTTTGGAACCGTAATAATAAAGACCACAAATGGGAAGTTATCAGTGTGGGTCGCACCTAGCCTCTTTTTTCCTCTTGTTATTGAACGCTGTAACTATCCATGTTGATTTGGGAAGACAGACTAGATAAATACCAGTCAATTTGACAGGTGTAGCTTCAACAATATGACTCTTACCACCTGTCAAAGTTGAACACCTTTTATATTCAAAAATCAAATAAAATATATGTATATATGAAACTTTTCATAAGTGATTAGTGTTACAACAGTGACAATAATATAATTTTGTATTAACACAAAAACTAACTGTTTACTAAGCAGAGAATTTTGGGAAGTTATTGTCATCTAACATCATAACTCCATTAAATTTGAAAATAAAACTGAACCTGAATTAAATTATTGTGTCACACTCGTAACAGATTTGCATTAAAAAATAGAATCTTTCTATTTTACAAAGCATTTTCTAATTTATTTTGTTTATAGAAATAGAATTTCCTGTACAGGAATATGATTTTATCGATATCTCATCAATATAGACCGAGAGCCCACAGCAATTTTTGGGTGTGATTGATAACAAAAAATAATTAGCATAATTAGTTAGGCCTTTTATAGTTATTTATAAATGTGAACGTCTTGCATACTCTAGTGGGCGCAATAGTGCATTATAGTGCATCAAGTATGCAGTTCTTTCCTTATTCTAAAAAATTGGGGAAAAAAATTTGCCATAACTTCAAAATGAACAGCTAAGTGCCCTGATTGCAAATATCGAGGTCCATGACGTTTTGAAGGTGGCCTTCTTAGTGCAAGAAGTTGCCTATTCTTATCGCGTCTGGCAGGCAGAAGGCTGTCTGTAAAACGTCTTGGACCTCGATATTTTCAATCAGGGGGCCTAACTCTACATTTTGGCAAAGTTGTTATCACAATTATTTAGATTTGGAAAGAACTGCATTCTTAATGCACTATAATGCACTATTGCGCCCACTAGAGTATGCAAGGCTTTCACATTTGTAAATAACTATAAAAGGCCTATCTAATTAAGCTAATTATTTTTTGTTATCAATCACACCCAAAAATTGCTGTGGGCTCTTAGTCTAATATGGGATCAGCTGTAAGTGGAGATTGAATGAAAAATTAATTAAGAGTAAAATTGAACTTTTTGTCATCATTTTTAAAGATGAAAGTAATTTTTCGCGAATTATATACTTTTCATAACTTTGTTTCTCTTGTGAACTTCCTATGTAACGGTTGTACAACTGCATCTGGATCTTATCAGTTAATAATGATAAAAGTCAATTATGAAAATATTTCTTAAATCAATGAGAATCAACAAGAACAAACATTTCAATTGAAACCTTAAGCACAAAATTTTGAAATTTGTACATTTTTTTAGTTTTTTTTTTTTTTTTTTTTTAATTTTATAAGAACTAAAAATATCGGCGCAGTAAATTTTTTTAAATCTGTTAAGCAACATTTAATTTTTTTTTTAAAGGTTCCACTGATTTTGATAAAGAAATCTCTAATAAAAAAATATTGTAATACAACTCTGCGTTTATTTAATTAAAAAAAAAATTAAAATTTAGAACTGCATACTTTGAACTTGAATAAACTTGTAACCTGGAACTTAAGTAAATTGTTTTGAATTCAAATATTTTTAAACAAAGAGCTCTGTAAAATGACCGAAATAATAGTTTAGCATAAAAATACAATAGGCACTAATTTTTAATGAATAAAACCATAAAATAGATAGGTATAATCAATAAAATTGTTTTTATTGCAAAAAAAAAATATTTACATAATATTCAAATTGCATTTTCACATAAAACTGCATCATAAAGTCACATATGTGTGAAAATTATAATTAAAAATACTCCCTCCCCCCCACAAATGAAATTACATTCACGGAAAAAAATCCGTAGAATTTGTGCTTGGTGAATAATTTAAAACATCACAAGTGGATTCACGCACAAATACATATATATTCAAATGAGAAAAAAATTCTTTACAAAATTTCAATTGAGAAATACAAACAATTTATTTATCCCGACTACCTACAGTAAACATAGGCGAAACATAAGCAAACAAAAAAAAAATACCCACAAACACTCACAGACAAACACCAAAACCATCCTTTGAATGTCAATCAATTTGTTTTACAAATATTTAACTAGAATGACATTTAAAAATACACATCAACATCAACATAAATAGTACGAGTATACCTCGATATAAAATCATTGACATAACAAAATTAAAATCAACCAACAAAAAAAATAATTCCTCAATGCGATTTCCCATACCTATGACATTACGTGGCACAGATCCCCCATCAAATATACCTACGCGTAGTACACATACCCCAACATAATAGCATCACCAGAGTTGCGAAATTTAAAAGTAAAAAAAAAAAACAAATAAAATCATTATACAAAATTTTAAATTAAACAGTTTTATTTTTTTTTTTTTTAACCGAAAAGCACACGAAATTGCACGCCTTTGATCAGCGTTGGCGATGGATTCCTATTCGAATGGTTGGATGCCTTGCAACAAGGGGTGGAATGAACTCATTAAATTTTCCAACGCCTAATTTAAATCATATTTTCACTAAAATCATTTATAAATTTATTTTTCATTAAAAAATTTTATCTCACAGATTTTTGTTTTGATATAATTAAATACACACACTGAGGGAATTTATCAAACAATTCAATAAAATTTGTGTTTGCGGTTTTGGAACTAATTTAAAGGAGAAGTAATATATTCATAAAAATATTTAAATAATTTAAGATTGTTTGAAATAAAAAAAAAAAATAAAACTAATATACATATATACATATTTAAATAAATATGTTGTTTTAATATATTGATTTTTTAAAACGTATTTCTAGCGCTATATATTTAAAATTAAAAACCTGGAACGCATACAATAGATAAATTGATGCCTGAATACATAATTAATGATCGCTTAAAATTTTATTGTGTTTAAGCGTTATCTATGCTTAATATGTATTTGATGCTATGGGAAATAATTGCATACTTTTTAGACTTTTAATGAATGCATAAGTCTGACCAAACCACCATTTTGGCTTTGCCAGTAAAATACAGAAAATTGTAGGTTGAAATTAAAATGGAAGGCATTCGATGAAAATGATGATCCGTATTGGTCATAGCAAGTCGATTTGTAACATAAATTTTTTAATAAAAAACTTTGAGCTTAATTATGTTTAACGTGATTGCGAATTATTTTATGAAGTTTTCCCTGCGAATCTCGTAGTCAATATCTTAGAACTGAATTTTCTTTTTTTTTCTGAAACTATGAAAAAGCTTTTAAATTTTTTTTATATAAGCCCGTTCACTAAAATTGAGTTTTTCACTTGATTTTGTTTAAAGCGAAATACAAACCATGGTGTATAAAAGATTGTGGAGATAGTCGATAATACCCTTATTTCTAGTTCACCAGATTATGAACAAGACTTCAAGAATATTGATTTTAAATCAAATTAGCGTAAAAGTGAAATTTTCATGCGAAGCTATCAGTGTGAAAACGAAAAGTTTACATTCATGAAACATCAATCAACATCATCAACATCAAAATTAATAGATGAAAAAATATTTAACTTGAATAGAGTTTTTCACTTAAGTTTGTTTAAAGTGAAATACAAACCATGGCGTATAAAAAATTGTGGACGTTGTCTATATCATCATTTCTTTTTCATTCAAACTATGAACAGAGCTTTGAAATATTTGTTTTATAAAATCAATAAGCGTGAAAGTGAAATTTTCATGCGAAATTATCAGTGTGAATTGTAAGGTATTTGCATTCCACAACTTCAGTTTTTGTTAATTTATGAAATAATTGATTGATGAACATTCTTTTCACTAAAATTGAGTATTTCACTTGAGTTTGTTTGTAGCGAAATATAAAGTTTAGTATGTCAAAGATTGTGGAACCTACTCCTATATATTTTTTTATTTATATTTGTTTTTCTTTGTATTATGCGACTCAATTTAAAATGCTGAGTAGTGGCATCAATCTTTACATCGTTTTGGAGAATGTCAGATTATTACACTTGATATTTCAAAAGCATTTGATGGAATTTTACATTAAAATTCGAGCATTTGGTATTGATGAATCTCTTCTTCGATGGATTAGAAACTACCACTACCTTTCGAACCGCTCAATGCAAATTGTTATGGAAAAGCGTCTGAAATTAATACAAAAAAAAAAATGCTGGTGTGCCACAGGGTTCTGTTTTGTCTGCGACTCTCTTTCTCATATTCATATATGATATGTGAAACTTCTAATTTTGCTGACGACAGTACTCTCAGCTTCTCATGTTCGTTTCCAGATGCATATCCTTTCTGCTTTGGATGGAGATTAAGAATCGCAGCTATAATAACCTCTTTAAATTTTGATCACGATAAAATTGCAAAACGGGGAACCGTAAACCGCGTAGAATTTAATGCTTCAAAAACTAAATGGTGTATTCTGTTGTCGAAGCGGAACCCAATGTTACTATTCATGAGCCCTCACTTGCAATAAGAAAACGGATCTGGGTATGTGAACCACAAACCTCCTTGTGTGGAACGATCGACATCGACAAAAACGCTGCTAAGTGGCTAAATTTCTTTCCACAATGATAGAAATCTTTCACTTCTTCTGATTTGGCTGTAATCTACGAGGCTTATATTCATCCAAAGATTGAGTATATTTTCCATATTCGAGCAGGTGCCCCAAGTGTATTGGATGAAATGCAAAAAAGAGCCCTATTTTTATCATTTTTGGTTATAAAAATACTAACATTTGAATCCCTTGAGAGCCGCACCAATTTTTGTCGTCTTTCACTATTTTTATAAACAGTTTTCTAGAGAAGTAACCAGTTGTATTCCTCCCTTGAACAATTAAACCCTACTTCTGGCGCTTCAGGGAATGCCCGTGAGTTTACCCTTACTTTTTAATTCTGAGATTCTTTTTTTAATCGCACTACACGAATGTGGAATGCTTTATTCGACTAAATATTTCCTTCCTATTGCGGTGATGGAAACCTAAGGCGTATGCTATCCTAACCCGATAAGTGTGCGCAAAATATAAAAAATTACAGTGCGTTAGGAAAATAGGGAATGTGAAAACAAGACTTTGAACACAAATTAAAATTGAACTTATGAACTTACTTATGGCTGAGCCAAAGCTCGTACGTACGATCCATACAGACAACAAATTCTTTTTTTGTTTAAAAATAATTTTCAAATATAAATAATCATTTTAAGAAGCAATCTCCATCTTTAGTAGGTCATAAATATTTCAGCAGAAAATATGTTTATGCCATAAAATGATGATGACAAACACTGACAGTGTCCAGGCGTTCGTCGCGTCGTGCGTCGGTTGCTTCGTACGCATATTCCACATAAGATTTGTCCAGCAATGACGAAATAGTGTGAAGCGTGCAAATCGATTTGTGTCAACTTCTTCTCTTGATGTGTTCATCTTAATTTTGCCTTTAATATCTATACATTTATTATTCATAAGACTCTGTTTTCTTGTCTGTGTTTTTCTTTTTTTGTGCATGACAAATTTCTCACACATTGCATCGCATTCGATAGATAAATTTGTTCATAGAAATACAAAAATTGGCAGATGATTCGAACGCCATTAATGTGACACATTAATAACACACAAGTGTCACAAAACACACTAACACACACCAACAGTGGAATTCTTCTTTTTGACAAATTGACAGCATCTCCAAGATGCCTACAACACTTTGTGACAGCTTATTGCCCACAGAAACGGGGACATCGAAATCGGCTTTTTTTTTATTCTAATAACTCTAAAGCTGGAAACTGCAACACAAAATTGCATTTGACAATGAAAACGTCACCAGCGACGACACATTGATTGTCATTTCAAAAAGAAACTCTTCTGAATCAAATTTGAAAAATAAAATGAGAGAAAAGAAGCTTATTGGTTGAAGACGGGAATGCATCTTCTAGACAACATTGCCGCCGAAGAGTTGAATGGCTTAGATGTGTGGCATTATTCTTTGTTTAGCTGAAAGAAAAAATGTCCTGGCTTTGAGGACACCGAATGATTGTGGCTCAAAGTCGAAAAGGAAAAAAATGAAATTAAACTCAATTTCTTCAGAAATGGATAGAGAGAAACTATCAAGGGTTTGAGAGGAAGATTATAAACAGAATAGATTAAGGGGAAAATAAATTGACATTTATGTATATCGAAAGCGATATTTGTTTGTGCATACCAAAAAACTTAAAAATGTGAAATTCCACCAATTTGTACAAAAATATAAAATTTTAGGCGATATTGAGGCCATATCGGTCAGTTCGATTAAAAATGAGATAACTATACAGGGTGTTTCCAATTAGTATGTTAAAATTTTCCAATATGACTCTTAGGCGTGTTTTGGGAAAATACAATGCCCGACTAGATGGCTTGAACTTGTACAAAAGATCTGTAAGGCAGAAATAGTCAAATTTTTTCCGTCTATGTTGAAAACAATTTAAGTGTTAAGCGTCAATGGTTGCAAAATTATTTAAAAATAGCAGTTTAATTATGAAGTTAAAGTTTCCTTAAGACTGAAACTTTTTTTTTTTTACTAAGGATAGGTTTTTTAAGTACCCTTGGCGTAATGGTTAGTGCGTTGGACTGTCATAAGAAAGGTCCCGTGTTCGATTCTCAGCCGCTGCAAAAAAGTTTTTCAGGGTTGTACTGCCTCTTACGAGGAATTGACAAATTTTCTAAGAATATATGTCTTGTCATCGAAAGTGCTGCACATTAGCCATTTGGAATCGACAGAAAATTGTAGGTCCCCTCCCGTTCCTGGTAACACGCACACAGGAATGCTTAAGAGTTGTAAGTCACTAGGTCCTGGTTCACTTTATCTAGTTTTGGACGCATGTTTCCAAGACAGAGAAGAAAAATAATTTCTTACAACTTCTTAGATATCCAAGGCTTTTCGCTATATTTTTAGGAATATCTTGTATGTGGGCGTTCCATAAAAGTTGGCCAGTACCTCACATAGCAATCAATCATCGTAAGCTTTTTGGTTTTCTCGATGCAAATTCCATTCATGAAGGTTTAATGGAAAAACGGATATATAAGACTTTAACAACAGAAGATAGCTTTGAGTTTAGGATTCATTGAATTTGACACGATCACAAGTATTAATACCCCATTTCAGGATCCTGTTAAGATCTTAATTTAATGAATTCAATATATTCTCCCGTTGAAGCTGTACATCCTAAAATCTGTGAGGTGAATCTGGATTTGGATAGAAATACTAAGACTGCTGTCATCAGAGAAGGAGAGATGATTTGTAAAAACAAGAAATAGTGTAGGTGACAACACAGAACGTTGGGGCACACCATCGTTTATTTTCAGAACGTCAAAACCGTCGAAAATAAATTGGATTGAATGGTCAAAAAGGTTATAACTAATCTAGTGAAGGAGTGATAGATACAATGATGCCAAAAGCATGAATTTTTGTTAATAGAGCTTTATGCCATACTCTATCAAAGATTTAAGAAATATCGAGCGCAATAATCTTCCTTTCTCCAAAACGATGTAAGAAATTATTCCCCTTTTTGATACGAGAAGCAGTTAAATCACTATTGGATCTAAGTTGTCCTTCTTCAAGATATTTTATAAGCTGAAAATTGATTAGCGTCTTTATGGACTTGAAAAAAGGGGTATCAGAGGAATAGGTCGGTAATTAGATTGTGAAAATGAACGCTGTGGAAATTAAAATAAAAAGATGCAAAATTTTTATTTTTCATTTCAATTAAGAAAAGTTTCAAGCTTTTTGTGACCTTTATTTGGTTATAGATTTATAAGAGTTTGGTGGGCTATAGGTCAATATTAAAAGATGTTATTTCATTTTTTACAACGTTTCGAGTATGTTTATACTCTTCATCAGGCAAAAAGATTTAATCCAAGAAAATTATTTGCAGCATTTAAACACATTAAACATTATTTCAAACAATGGTTTTAAACAAAAGTTAAAAAGAAAAAGACTATGATATATACACAACCACCTACATTTAAAAGTTTAAATTTAAATTTAAATGTAGGTGGTTGTGTATATATCATAGTCTTTTTCTTTTTAACTTTTGTTTAAAACCATTGTTTGAAATGATGTTTAATGTGTTTAAATGCTGCAAATAATTTTCTTGGATTAAGATGTAGAGTATAAACATACTCGAAACGTTGTAAAAAATGAAATAACATCTTTTAAAATTGACCTATAGCCCACCAAACTCTTATAAATCTAAAAGTTCCAAGCTTTCGATGGAAAACCTAGAAGCTTAGAAATCAATCGCCCGGCAGAACAAAGTTCTAGACCAATCCTGCAGAATAGACTTTGAAACAAAAATGATTTACCTACCTTTAAATTTTTATTTGTAATCTCAAAATATAAAACTGAAATTTGTCCTCAAAAATTTTAGAATCTAAAAATTGTTGACATATAAACAAGGTCCACAAGTTATATATATGTGTGATGGACTTATGTATATCGCTGAATATATACATATATGATGTACATGGCATGGTATCTATATATTCTGTAAATATCACCTTTAAGCCTAGTACTCAGTTCCAGTGAAAATGAAAATTTCATATAAATGTGGCGGCTGGTTCACTCGCATGAAATACCCAACGAGAGGTGAGTACCAAAATGTGGATTGGAAAAACAATCATGTTCCACAACTTTTTCCACGCCAAATTTTCATTCATTTCATTTTCATTTTCATTTCTCTCAAGCCAGCGTGGAAAACTGTGACATTTGTCAGTTAATTTAAATATTTTGTTTCAAAATAAGAAATTGAAAATTTATAAACAGAAATAAAGAACGAATAACGAATTTTTTGATACTGCTCTCGAGAGTTTACTTAATGAAAGCAAAAAAAATGAATCGATGGCTAAAAAAAGGAAACCCAAACCAGTTTAACAATTGTCAATTTTTTTTTTCATTCAAAGTGAGTATTCAGTATTTCAGGTGAGTATCAAAAATTCACGTGGAAAAGTTTATTCTATTTTCATTTTTATTCTCCACGTGTAATTTGGAACGTATTTATTTTTCATTTCACGCTAGATGAGTACTAGGCCTTAGTGATGAAAATAATTGTGGAACGCATTTTCAAATGACATGTTTCTCAATTTTTGAACTCCTATTTGTTTATTTTTCTAACAAAAAAGGGGAAAATAAAGTATTTCAATGTCAAAGAGACATTGAAATTGCGTCCTTCCAAAACTCAGAAAACAAACAATTTCTAAATACTGAATTCTTCTAGTTAAACAGCTAATCAACTTACTGACTATTTTAAACATTTCCCCAATATCGCTACTATTTCCCCTTAAAACCTCACTTTTCTAGAAACGGAATCCACAACCAAATGGCTATGTTTTTTGAATGAGGGACAACAAGGGAAAAGACTGGACATTTGACATGAGAAAGCTTTGGCTAGATAAAAGAACCTGTGGGATGCATATGAACAAATTTCAGGGTCGAGATTGTGGATATGTTATCATTTACACTCGAACTGTGTTCTAAGTTTTGATCAGAATCTCAAAATTAAAAATATTGGCGCAAAATTTTAAACAGCCTTTTATTAAAGCATTAGTATGATACTGCTTAACAATTTGCTAAGTTTATAGTAGTTTACTAACTCCTTCTTAATTTTAAACATTTTCTAACTAGTATGGTACTAAAAAAAATTCTTAATAAATTGCTTCTGAACACACCTAAAACAATGGCATTTCGTGTAAAAAAGTAACTACACGAACCTTTTTTGATGTTTGCAAATGTCAAAGAGTCATATGAAGCTAGCACGATACTAAAAAATAAAGTAGGTATTCGATGATTTTAACTTTAATAAAAGGGTAGAGAAAATATGATGCTATATTCGATTAAAATTTGCAAATTCGTTATTTCAACCTAGTATCATACTAAAACAGCTTTAGCATCGTACTAATTCAATTAAAATTTTTCGCCATTGTCTGCAGAAATTTCAGAATATTTCTATTTATCTTTCAATTCCCTTGAATTGAGTACTAGGCTGTAAGCAACATAACATTTCAGAACAAAAAAAAATTAGTGATAAATTAATTAACTCCTACAAGAATTTTAAAGCTTACAATTTGATTCAGTATAAATAAAAAAAAAAAAACAAATCTCAAACATTTTAAGGTTATTTAGTTTTGTCTGTTGACCCTAGTTTACAACTCGAATGAAAATGAAAAATTGATAACGAAATGTCAGTACAATTCAACGAATATCCTTGTAGTCTCAAAGTGTGAAATTATTGGTTTTATGGCGTGGGAAAGATTGTGGAACCTATTTATTTCTATTTCAAGAGAGAACAGTATCCTGGCTTCTAGATTAAAAACTAACCAAGAAAAATGTTGTGGAACATATTCATGTTGCATAACACGACAGATGACTTTGTTCTAAAAAGTGTAAATTGAATCGTTTTTAATATCGTAAGACCTTTGTCCACTTCAACTAGAATTCTGATGTTGAAGAAATAATTTTTCTACTCATCCCTGGAACTGACTTTACACTTCTGCTTTGATTGCCAGGGAGTTGGTAAGCGATGTCGTGATAAAATTTACTTCATGTAATTTGTTGAAATTGTAAGTCAGATTTTTTTAAAATTTCTTTTGGAGGCCAGATCTATGTATGTTCGACGTGAGCGAAATATTGCGTTCTACAAAATATAATTATTTCTGCATGGAATTTGATTCGAAAGGCTCATACAAACTGCCTATTACTGTGAAACCTATTTTTCTTTTAATGAAATTTCACTTTCCCGGAAGGGAACACAAAGATAACTGATTTATTTATGAAGTTAAAATAACTCTACCCTACCTGTCATTGCTGAAGGAAATTCAATAAAATCTATTTTATAAATTGTTCCCATTTTCGTTTACAGCTTCTACAACACCACCACCCTCAGCTTCTTTCATTTAATTTGTAAGACGATACATCTCTTGCCGTTAGACATATCCTATTAAATTCCTGTCAGTTAACTTTTTGATAGCCTTCCCTCCCCTTTCCTTCCCTTCCTACAACATCCAAAAAAAGAAAATCAATTTTATGTTCATTATGGACCACTGAGGCGTATACGCAACATTTTATCCCAATTTCACGATATTGAAATGGAATTTCAATAATTTATACTTAATCAAATGAAGTATCAAACTGCTGCCAGCTTCTTATACACAAATGAAAAACCTATCAGAATTTCAAAACCTTTGGCTAACCACAGAACTGGAGTTTGATTGACATTTGTATTACAGCCCGGGGGTGATCCGAATATACTCGTATATTCGAACGTGTGTCATTATTCGGGGAAAAATGTCAGTGTCAAAAAAAATGATTTGTATTAGCCGGAGCACATATTCTCCCTATGAACAAGCCACAAAACGTAACCACCTTTTCCAACATACACACCGCAACAAGGCTAAGGGCTGTGATGGCAGAGAGTGATTTGAAAATAAAGAAGAAAAAAAATACCACTCCATTTACTTCTACTATACACCTTCACTCTCAGGAAATATTTCAATTTGAAAAGAAGCAATATTTCATTTCGGTTTAATGCACATGGATGCTGCTGCTCTCTAAAAACCTCTCAACTTGAATCTGCCAAGCTCACCGCTTATGCACCATCGAGCTGTCAAGGTAATAAATAAAAACGTATATCGATGGAGGGTATAGACACTACGAGTAGGGAGGTGTGAGTTTCCCCTTATTTTTGCAATCAAATTGAAATTTTAATTGAAAACGGAAGGAAATATGGAATTGGAGTGAATGCTAGCTAGTTCGAGTCATAGTTATATTTCTTCATGCACCAATTTGAAAGGTCATATGAATATGGGAAATAGTTATATATTGGGTTGCATACATATTCCCAAAAATACAGGGTGTTCTAGGTAAGAATTAACTCAGAAAAAAGCTCTAAGTTGGTTTTGTTAAAATATAATATTTTTGAGATATCTGAATTTTGACCACTCTTTCGAAAATGGGTTAAACCTTGTTTAATGTAGGTTCTGATCTTCATTGATCTGTTTAAACTGAAACATACATGCTCGTAGGAAAAATCTCTCCACACATTACCCAATAATTTTTTTCTACTTTCAGATCAATTTTGTAATTTTTTTCCGGAACACCCTGTACCAACAGATTGTCTCTTTTTTCATATCGTGTGTGACATGACATTTAAAGGGGACAACGACGACGATGTCATGATTAATTATGCCGAATGACATTTCAATGTTTAGTGGTGCGCAGTGCAAACGAATGAATGAAAATTCCATTTCCACGGCTAATAAAGGGTATGTTTTGTAATAAAACCAGACTCTGAACCATCGAGGTCGCCACAATCCCAAACTACCACAAACCTGTTCCATGACTTTATCTACGAGTATGTATCTTTTTTATTTTGTGGTCTTTTTATATTTTTGTATACAATATTTGGAGGAAGATGCCACATTTTCAGAGTATTCGACGAAAATTCGTTGCATCACGATTGAAAACGTGATCTCTGGAAGGTGGTTTCTTATAGGAGAAGATTCAAGTAATGGCACTTCATGTAAGCCAGACAAGAGAAGAGACTCGTTTGGAGCTGGCGGAAGGCAAGTCGTGAATTCGTGAGGATGAATGTTTCAGAGTGTATATTTCAGTTTATTGAATTGTGCAGAAGAAGTGATGATGATACACTGGTGACCTATTGACCTATGGATACCCATGGCTATCTCAATTCATAGATGACATTTAAATGGCCATAATTCCGATAGTGACAATCGCCGTAAAGACTTTTTTGTGTCTCTTGTTGAGATTGGCATCAAACATGTTATTATATCCTTAACGAATATTTCACTATTTTTGGTTTGGAAAATTATTGCGGTTTTTTCAAAGTTTAATTTCCGTGTAATTATGTTGACTTCCTAGTGATTATTTGACTTGAGTTCGTGAAGAAATTAGCCTTTGTCAGTTAATTTATTTTTTCCTTGTCGATAAAGGTCGATATTGTCTATAGAGTGGAAAGTTTCGATTAACATTGTGGTTTTATTTTTAATAAGCCGTTTTCAGCTTAATTGTTAAAACATTGGGAAATAATTCCTCGAAATGTTTCAAGAAAAGGAGTTTTTCAGGAGGATTTCACAAACAACGGCAACACTAACAATATTATGCTATAGATATTTTGAAGCTAAGAAACAAGTCGTCCCTTTTATTATCAAATCAAGGGACTGCTCCAACTTAGGAAAACAAAACAAAAAAAAAAAAATTAGTAAACTGACTATTAACAATATTTTTTAATATGACCTTCTTTCAAGTAGGAAACACCCCGTATTCTACAACTGGGAACGTTTGGAAACAGAAAGAAATTTGGAAAACAATTTATGTATAGCTAAAATGTAGTGACCTAGAACAGTCAAATCTAGGAAGGAATCGACTGGACATTAAATAACTATAAATATATATCTTTGAAAAAGTTTAAATAAACTTCTAACAGTGACTGCTAACATAAAACAGGGTGTTTATTACTTAAAATTAAAGAAGATAAAAAAAAATAATCTCTCTTTTGCGATATTTGATAAGAAGTAGGGTCGAGTTTGGGATGGAAATTATAAATCTATACATAGGTAGATGGACTAAGCTAATGCTGATCACTTTACATAGTTTTGGAATTTTAAATTTAAAAAACTAAAAATTAATTTTTGATTCAAATATCAAAACATCGCACAAAAATAAAATGCACGAATAAGAATTTCAAAAAATGAATGTTATGAGAGAAAAACTGTTGAAAGCATAAAATTCATTTCTTAAATGACTAATGCCGGTCGTCCACTAGGCGATCAACGCACAAATTTCGAATTCAACGCATTCAACTCTAATGTACGTTGCCTTCAATTCTGTTCAACCAACGGGTTGGATCTAGTTGTTGGACGTTGCTCAACGAATTGCGCAACAAGTGTACGGCTAGTGTACGAGCTCGTGTTGCTCCTTGAAAATGTTCGATCAACACGTTGAGCAACATTTTCAAGATAATGTGTTGCACATTATTTGTTCAACGCGTTGATCAACTTTTTAATTTTCTTTGGGATTTCTTGACGTAATATTGTGTTGCGTTGCGTTGGTTGCAGTGAAATGTGTCTACTTGGTTGAACTATTGCGTTGCCATGAACTTGCAGTTGTTGCAACTTGCAAACTGTAGTTTATTTTGGGTTTTCGTCATGGAAGGTGATAAAAAAACAGAGTGGACCACGGAATTAATTTTGCAATTGATTTCAGCAATTGAGGGAAATCCCAATATATGGGACATTAAGAGCCCCTTTTATAAAAATAAATCGAGATGCCAGGGAATTGGCTTGGTCTCAAAATTTCTTCGAAAATCAATTGCCTAATGTACCGAACTGAAGTCAAAATTATTTCAGGTTTGACGCTTTAGTTTTTTGTTTATCGTGGTGCGTTCAACGAGTTCCCCAACGAGTGATCATTGGTTAAGTGTACGAAGGTATCAACTCGTTTATCAACTGGTTGAGCAACCATATCGAAAACGCAGTTGATCAAATCGAAAAACTTTTTTTTCTGCCAAAATCGAACAAGTTTATCAACTAGTGTACGAGGTTATTCAACATTTGAGTAAGTTGGTGAACTAGGTGTACGGAGCTATTCAACACTGGAATAAGTTTTAAGAGTTGATCAACTAGGTGTGCGAGGTTAATCAATATATGGGAAAGTTGGTCAATTATGTGTACGGGCTCCAAACACATTTTGTTCAACTTTAGTTGCTCAACGTGAATTGCGTAAGTTGCTGCACTAGTGTAAGAGGTTGTAAATTCGTGTATCCAACGAAAGAGTTGAATAAAAAGTTGAACGAAGTTGGTTGAACTTATCGCGCACATGGTGGACGACCGGCATAAAACAACTTCTTTAGTAGTTGGAGGTAAAAATAGAATGCCATCTGATCCAGGTAAATATTGGTTTATACAAGAACAATAATTATAAGTCTTTGCAGTGGTTTCTTAAAAGAATAAGCTTTTATATACAAAATTTTTAAAACATTTTTGAAAAAAGCTTTTACTATCAAACGAATAAAAAAATCAAGCCCTTTTTGAGATATTGCGTTTTCAAAAAAAAAAAAAATAGATTTTTTTTTTAAATTCAAAAAAATTTTTTTTTTTTAAGTTTTGAAATACAATGTTTTTTAAACTTTTTAGAAGCTTCGCTATCAAAAATTTCATTAAAATCCGTTATGTCTATAATGAGAAATTCAAATTTTGAAAAAATGGTTCTAGAGTTTCAAATTTCAAATTTTTTTATTAAAATATAGATAGTAAAAATTAAACGAAAGAAAAAACCATTGTATCAAAATTCTCGGAACGTTTTTTACCATTTTTTAACATTTGTATGATGGGTACCGTTATTTTTAGGTAAAAGAATTTTTTTTTCTCAAATCTTGTTGATTATGTTAAGAGACTTTTATTTATGAACTTTGAAAAAAATCTAGCATGGGGTTTTCGATATGAGTTTCAAAAAAAAAAATTTTGAAATTTTTTTAAAAAAATCACAAAATTGAAAATTTGAATATGTAATAAAATTTATAAAATTTAAACTTTGGAGGAGCTTTATAATAAAAAAATGTTAAAAATCGATTGTACCATTTTCGAGGATATCAAAAACAAAAAAATGGTTCCAGGTGGGCTACCAAAAATAACCATTTTTTGGACAAATTTTTTCAAACATTACATAGCTTTAACTAAATGAAATTTTATGTTTTTTTTTAATTCTGTGGGACAGTTTTTGAAAAAAAAAATATTTATAAAATTTCAAAAAAATATGCGTATGGCAGGTACCGTTATTTTTGGTCTTAAAAA
The DNA here is from genome assembly GCA_963931855.1 of Philhelius festivus. NCBI lineage: Eukaryota > Metazoa > Arthropoda > Insecta > Diptera > Syrphidae > Philhelius > Philhelius festivus. The sequence continues at coordinate 210,787,714 of OZ007556.1, forward strand.
AAAAAGATAAAAACGTGTTTGGGGAAAAAATTAAAAATCATATTTACCAAGTTTAAAGAAAATCGATCGAGACGTTTAGGCTGTAGTCGAAAAGACAGACAGACAAACAGAATTGTGAGATCTACTTTTTTGGTCTTCGCTATCCTCGCAATGTATACTTTGATCAGAATCTGGAATTTGATTTTTTTTACGAATGCATACCTTGCCTTATAATACCTATAGGTCGCAAGTTAAAATCCAAAAATTATCAGAATAGCACGATCTTGGACTTCAATTGTAGAACGGGTTTCGCGTAGCCATTGTACAATAAATTTTGTATGAAGGTTTTTTTTTTAATACAAACTCTATATACTACTGAAATAAATCAGCCAAGTAGAAGACTTAGCACTATTATTGGACTTGTTGAATTATTGATTCAAAATAGCTTTTATGGCCTTTAGTCCACCAAAATTGGCATTTCCCCCCGGCGATCTCACATGGACTCATCAGTTGACTGTGAGGACCTTGTTAATACGCAATTTTTGTTAAATTCAGTTCATCTTACATCGATTTTTTGACAAAAATCCAATGTTAACTATACCCAACCAAGATTAAAATTGTAATCATTAACGTTGGCAGATTTTGCCCGTGGCCTGACACGTGGACTTTAGCCGAGGAAGCCACTTGAACGACGTTGTGTTCCATAATTAATGGGAATGTTTGCTCTTCCTAATAAAGCCATAATACATGGAAAAATTTTAATTTTATTTATTTTATTGGATTTTTAAAAAGAAACTTGTATTTGGTCCTCTACCTTTACCCTTTACGCATCAAAGAAGAGAAAATTAAATTTTCCAGTTTAAACTTTTTATTTCCACCCTAGGTATTCATCTCGTTAACAAAAATTGCCCCCACTATAAGCTCAAATAGATTGTAAACCATCTCTTAAGCCCATCTGGTATTCAAGACTCAATTAATTTTCCACGTCAGTTAACAAAACCCAACCCACCAAAAAAAAAAAAAACACCCTCAAAGTGTGGCAACATAAATTATGACAATCTACATAATGTACAACATGGATTCTCCACTCGTAAAAAAAGGAAAAAAAAAAAATACAGTCAATAACCCTATTACGTGACTTGCAGACGAAATATGTATTTCGTGCGCAATAAGATCACGATCAATCTCACTCAGAAAAAAAAGTCGTTTTGCACTCCATCAAAAAACTAAAAGGTCCTTTTCACATATGGCGGTCGCGTTTCGCATATTTCATTTGGCTTCTCTCCCCAAGAAATTCCATATCGTTGGCACCGCAAAAAACAAACCTAAAACAATGTTTCGGTTTCAAGAAACAAAAAAAAAAAACAAAACTCCCAACCACACGAACATAACCCAACATGTTCAACAGCATCCTTTTAATGTATCCTATTGCCATGATGGAATATTACACAAACACCAATCGCAATACAATTTTGCGCACTTCAAAAAAAAAAAAAAAATGCAAAAAAAAACATTAAAAATCCTTTCTCTAACAACCGCACACACATTGTCCAAAACAAAACAAAAAAAAAAATGTTCTTAACGATGTTACGAGGGAAATTGCACACGAAAGTAAGCGCCACTGTGCGGGTAAAACCGGCAACATCCCATAAATATCACACTAATGTGAATCCTTTTCCTTTACGTCTTCCTTCCACATCAAGTAGACCAAACCGTACACGTTTACAGACCGAGAGAAAGAGAAAGAAGCCTCCATATTTTTCTTTGCAATTTCCTGGCATCCCAGGACACACAATATTCCCGTTTTCATTTTCCGGCCAGTGAATTGTTGAATAAAAGGGAAAATAAAAACGGAATTAGATACAAAAAGAAGAACAAACAAAAATATGATACAGGGTGCTGGCGTAGCATAACGAACCCATACACACTCACACAGGCACACACATAGATCTCAATCGCCTTGAAAGTATTGTTCGCATGAATTCTATTGGAAACAAAATTTTAAGCAATGAAAGGATAATGTTTTCTTCATTGAATATTAACAGTATAGTTGACTGGAAAGTTTGCCGCTGGTTTTGTCCTTTTGTTATCGAAATGTTTCTGTTTTGTATCCTTTTTTTTTTTTGGTGTGTAGGTATGTTTACCATTTTTATAGAGGATGTTTTCAATATGTTGAAAATTAATAAAAAACGAAAAAAGGCAAACAAACAAGGATTATACTCCCCATCGCCAGATCTTGGTATCCTTTGTGTCTGCCGCCTCACATTGAATTTTTCTAATTTCGATGGTGCTTTTTTTCATATCAGTAGAAAAGATACAAAAGGAAATTTTCCATTTTTTTTTATTTATTCCTTTTCCTCATTTATAAAGAAAAAATTTTCACTTTTGTAGCAAAGTGCGAAATTGTATTGTTTTAGGGGAAAAAAAAGTAGAAATAACTTCACAGCTTAAGAGAATTGTAAATAAGTCCTTGCTGTGATCTAGTTTTTTTGTCTGCTCTATTACTGCAAGGACCAGAATCGCTAAAGAGTGTCACACATGTGAATTGTGAATGAGCTGGCGGCCAAAAAAAAACGAAACACTTTAGTTGTTTAGGTTAGATTTGCCCAAAGGAATGGGTAGAGAACAAAAATAAAGCAAAAGGACGAAATTCCCTGTGCATATCAGTTGAGTGGTAGTGGTGATTTATTTTAGTTTTTTTTGGTTTGTTTTTTCTGTATATTACAGCGGAACATAATGAAGAACTTATTGCCTTCTTTTGTAGAAGAAGAAAACAGGAAGAATACAAATACAAATAATAAACATGCTTTAAGAGAAATCTACAACTTAAGTTTTGGGGCATGTTAACAAGTCATTTATTATTATAGCCAATAAATTTAATGTTTGACAAGGGTTGCAATAAATATTGGAGCCTAACTTTTGTGTGTATTATTATAATGATGGGCCTGATACATTATGAGTTTTCCCGAAGAGGGAGTTTTATGTTATGATTTTTTGTGATATTTAATCCTCTTTGTAGCAAATTGGTAAAAATAGACAAAAATATTGAAGACCTTTCATTTTTTATGCGTGTAGATAGATAGATATCTTGGGGATATTTAAAGGCACACAATCAATTTAAAGATTATTAAAGATTGCTTATTGTTAATTGCAGGAAACGGGATACTATTGAGATAAGATCGAGTATGTTATGTATGATATTTAGCCTTATTTTGAGCCACTGAAAAATTACTAAAGTAACGCTTTCGTGGTATTTCAGTGCAAAAGTGCAGACATTTTTATTTGTGACATATACAGGTGTGGTCAAAATAAAAGTAGTATATCTTGTGGTAAAACGAAATCGAAAATAAATTAATCTATTCATTTTAAATAAATACATAGGTAGTCCTGATATTTTCAAAGTAATACTTTAAGCTTTTATTTCCAGAGCAAAAAAAAATATTTTTAAATTTTATATTTGAATTGATAATTTAAAATTTCCTCAAGTGTTTTTGCAAATCTTGGAAATCTTCAAAAGACACTTGGGTGGATAACTTGTCGCACCAAAACCAACCACCGGGATCAGAACCAATCTATGAAAGATCGACAGATGATTTTTCTTTCTTAATTTAAAATCACATTTTTTTTTTTTTTTTTTTATAATCTACTCACGCTCAAGGGATTATGATTACCCTTTAAATGTTTCAACACAGCGTGGGCGTGAAGTTACGGAAGAGAAAGAAGGATAGGAAAGATGTGTGGCACGATGTTCTGAGACTGAAGGTGGTTGTCTCAGATTTTTTATCTCCAGGGATGGCGACTGAACTAAGGCGGAGAATTGCCGTGTCTTATTTCTATGTCCCTTATAATTCGCATTATTTTATTCGTTTTTTCATCCTTGTTGGGCATACTAGTTTAACTCAATCACATGTTGTTAGTGTTATGCCTGAACAACATGTAATGAGCAATCCAGCAACCCATTGATGACAATTTATAGAAGGTTTTAATGGAATTAAAGACGACATAGACGACGGCAGGGATCGAACCTGTGATATTGAGGTTTACAGGCGAGCACACAACCATCGCGCCACGACCACCCCCATTGGGGGGAGTTTAAACTTTTAATACTTTTCCATAGCTTTTAGACTATGATCTCATGGGGCTTGGTTCTTCTAAGTCTCTGAAGAGTGCCTCTCACATTTAAGACGATTTCCATCTCGGAGTTCGTATGACTTCACAGTCGCTGATTGTATGATACAGCGTGTTTTTTAACTATTTCTATGGCCATTTCAATTTGAAGATCAGGATGTAGATCGCTATTTTTTATGTACCAAGGGGCATATATTATTCCACAAAGGACTTTTTTTTTTGGAATTTTCGGATGGGTTCAGCATTTGTTTTCTGCTGGATATAATACGTCCAAACGGATAGATAGGCCAGAGTTCTGGCCTAGTAACCAGTATATTTTTTTGTACTTTAAATTTTGTTCTTCTCTTTTTTTATTGATGTGCTCTTTTCATTTTTACTTTGTATCCAAAGTCATTCCAAGGCAGTATTGGCATAAGGTACAGCCTTACCGTTGACACAAATTTATTTAGTTTTTGTTTGAAAAATGTATATGCGTCGATTTTATTTCGTTTAATTTGATACGCCATTGTTGCGTCCAATCTCTTACTTTATCGACTGAATTTTGCACTTTTTCTGTAGCCTTAGTAACGGATTTATCATGCACCAATATCGCAGTATCGTCAGCAAAGGTGGCCATGATAGCATTTTTGTCTATTCGAATGTCACTAGTATATAACAAATACAGGTTTGGTCCTTGGAAACTGGCTTGGGGTACACCGGCTTAAATTTTCTTTAATTCCGAGTAATTTTGGCTTACCGTACTCTTAAGAGTCGGTTCGTAACCTAGGATTTCAGCATTCCGTAGTACTGCCTGGTAAGGTCTCTAAGCAGTTTGTACTCAAATTCCAAATTAAGATTTGAGCAACATCTAAGAATAGAGCTGAACATACTTGTTTTTCTTCAAGTTCTTTCTCTACAACATTCTTAATTCTATGCACTTGGTCTATCGCGGAATGTTTATTTCTAAATCCAAACTGATGGTTCGCGATAGGTCTTATGTCCTCTACTATTTTGCTAAGCTTTTCAGGGGCAGTTTTTCGAAAACTTTTGCCATGATTGGTATAAGCGATATGATCCAGTAAGATATTACTTCTGTTGGTGGCTTACGTTGCTATAACAATGACTTTTGCAATTTTCTAATGATGTGGCACATGTCTAAGCTATAGGCATGCGTTTATTATAAATTGTAGTTTTTAAAGGCTATTGAAGGCATTTTTTAAAAAACCTGTTCGTTCTCTGGTGATTTTTTGCTAAATAACTTATTTTGACACATGTTTCTTACTTCTTTGAGTGTGACAATGGGAATTTCACATTCATCAGCAAACTGTAAGTTATCTGTTTGTTATCTGTGTTTGTTGAGCATAGTTTAAAGACATTTGCAAGATGTTCAGCGAAGATGTCAGCCTTCTGTTCGGGGTTTTCGATCCAATTTACATCTTGAGACTTTTTTGGCGGTTTTTGTATCTGCGATCGTTTTAGACGTTTGGCTTCTTTTCATAAGGAGTATTCGGTAGAGGCATTTGTCGTTAAACTTTTACGAAATCTTTCAATTCACTGGTTTTTACTTTCGACTTATGGGTACTATAAGGCAAGTTATGCATTCGTAAAAAAATCGAACTCGAGATTTTGATCAAAGTTGACATTACGATGGTAGCGAAGACCGAAAAAGTGGGTCTGGCAATTCTCTCTGTCTGTTCGACTACAGCTAAACGGCTCGGCCCATTTTTTTTATACTTGGTAGATATGGGTTTCATTTTTTTCCGGATGTTTTTTTTTTTTTTTTTTTTAAGACCATTTTTAAGACCAAAAAAACGGTACCTGCCATACGATTTTTTTTCGAAATTTTATAAATATTTTTTTTCTCAAAAACTGTTCCACAGATTTAAAAAAAAAAGTTATAAAATTTCATTTAAAAAATTATTATTTTTGGTACCCCCCTTGAAACCATTTTTTTGTTTTTGATTTTCTCAAAAACGGTACAAACGATTTTGATCATTTTTTAGGTTTAGGCTCAGCAGTTTCAATATTATTGCGTATTAAAATTTTTCGGATTTTTAAAAAAATTTCAAAATTTTTGTTTGGAAAACTCAATATTTCGAAAACCTCATGTTCGATTTTTTTAAAACTTGATAGATAAAAGTTTCTTAAAATAATCTACAAGATATGAGAACAAAAATTTATTTTACCAAAAATAACGGTACCCTCCATACAAATATTAAAAAATGGTTTTCGAAAATCGTATTTTTCTCGAAACGGTTCAGAGAATTTTGCTTAATTTTTTTTTTGATTAATTTCTAGGACCTATAATTTAATAAGAAAAATTTTGAAAACAAGATATTACTGACTGTACCAACCATAGAACGATTTTTTTAAGTTTTAAATTTCTCATTATCGGCATAACGGATTTTAATAAAAAACATTTATAAAGAAGTTTCTAAAAAGTTTAAAAAACATTGCATTTCAAATCTTTAAGAAAAATAATTTTTTTTTTTTGGAATTTTGAAAAAAAATCAATTTTTTTTTTTAAATGAAAACGGCTTAATATTTCGGATCGATTAATTAATTAAATATTTTTGACAGATTTTTTTTTGTCAAATTAGTGTGAAATTTTACCAATTTGCAGTAAGTTAAAACAAGAACTGAGATGTGTTATTCTGACCATCACCATTTGGTTAATTCAAACGGGAAGATTTTTTAGTTACAAATATTTTAACCCATTAACGTAGTAGGATTAAATAGATCTAATTAATTATTTTTAGCTAGATAATTTAATTTAATTTAATTTAAACAACATATCCATTTCTTAAATTTAATTAAGTCGATTGTTTGAAATGAAATTAGAAATGTTTTAAGTTAGTTTAGTGTAGTTGTTTTTGTTTTAAACACGTTACTTGTTTAAATTAACCGATTTGCGAATTATGACCTAGTTTATCGATGTATAGAGGGTGGTACAGGCGTAATGATTTAATTACTGAATCATTTATTTTTAGGTATTTTTTTTTTGTTCAGAATTAAGCTTAGAAACTTTGGTAAATTCATAAATGAAAGACTCAGCACAGAACAAAGAACCAAAGTTATTCAATTTTATTTTAAAAGTCCATATTCAAGTATTCCGACACAAAGAAATTTCTTTAATTTTCAAAAAGTCCGGCAGTGCTACAACAATTTACTGATTAGTCCAGTATTTCAGCAACAACTTGTGAGCTTGCGAATGCTGGAAGCCCTCGTGCAGTTCGAAATGATGTGAACATTGCTCGGGTGCAAGAATGCATTGACGAAACTTGTACCAGCAATTGATGATGTCTGAGCGGCCTTTGCAAAGATTTTTACGGCAGTAACACCTTTTTACATATAAGATATAAATGGTACACGAGTTGAAAGCAAATGATGCACAAGTATGCTCGGTGTTTTCAAGAATTGTTCCGAGAGAACAACGAGTTTATTCACAAACTCTCAATGAGAGATGATGCCCATTTTGACTTCAACGGTAATGTGAATATACAAGTTTGCTGAATATGGGGATCGAAAATCCAAAAATAATTTTTAACATCAAATGCACCCACTTAGATGCCACAGTATGGTGTGGAATAACCACAGAAAGGATCATTGGATCATATTATATCGAACACGACAAACAAGTTGATGTTAATGTGGATGACTTTAAACATCGGACAGTGATCAAACATTTTTTTTAAGACCAGAGGTAGAGAACAATTCAGGGTTTTGGTTCCAACAAGTCGCTCATCCAAGTATGGTTTTCTAGAGGAGAATTTTTGGTTATCGGATAATATATCGGTTTTCTAATTTTAACTGGCCACCGCGTTCACTTGATTTAACGGTTCCAAATTTTGTTATTTGGGGATACCTAAAAGGTAAGGTGTATGCTAATAAGCCGAGAACCGTGTAACAGCCTAAGAACAATATCCGAAAAGAAGTGAGGGTGCTGGGACATGAAATTCTAAGAAAAGTAATGGAAAATGCTCTGGAAAAAGCACGTCAGGTCGTAGCAAGCAATGGGCACTATTTGAGAGATATTGGTGCAAAATTCTAGTTGAATTAGTAGTTGTTAAAGCTGTTTTAGTTCAAAACTAGGGCAAATTTCAATCAGATGTACAAAACATTATACTCGTACTTTCTCTACCCTTTTATTAAAGTTGAAATCATCCAATACCTATTTTATTTTTTATTATCGAGCTAACTTCATATGACTCTTTGACATTTACAAACATCATAGTTTTTTGCATGAACTGCCATAACTTTAGCTGTGTTCAGAAGCAATTTACTAAGAAAATTGCTTAAGTACGGTATTAGTTAGAAAATGTTTAAAATTAAGAATGAGTTAGTAAACTACTCTAAAGTTAGCAAATTGTTCAGTTTAATCATATAATAAATCCTTAATAATAGGCTGCTGAAAATTTTGCGCCATTATCTTTAATACATAACATGAATAATGAACATATTTCCAAACAATAATCTAAATTTTAATAAATGCCAAAGTTAAAAAAAATTCATAAAAATGTTGTTCATCAAATAAATCATAACGTGACTTATGCGCCAACCTGTATTTTGATTAAACTACTAATCTTAGTTGTTTATTTTAAACAATTTCATTTAATCGATTTAACTACGTTTCTTTCAGCAACATACACAAGGTAGTTTTTACCCACCAAAAAACGCTCTCGGTTAGAAATTATTTTCTCCCGAATTTCCACAAGCTACAAAACCTCGAAAGAAAAATTAAAACCCATTCGAAGTTTAAATGTATAAAAACTCCTGCACCAATTACTGCAGCTGTACCTATGTAACCATAACCAATGCTTCCTCTCTCAAAGTCCTGACTTGCAGGTCCACGAAGAGGAAAGCCAGTTAACTGGATTAACTAGAGTAACATCAAGTCGATCGCATAATAATGAAGACTAACTCAATCATACTCACTAATGGCATTTAAAAGCTTTGCGCGCGATGTCTACAAAACTCCTCACAACTGACTTGAATTTCCTCAATCGCTTTAGCTATTTAATATTCACCGCTATTCCAATGCAAAATCAAACAAATCAGCCGCAAAATAAATAGAAATGTCATCGCTAAGTACTTGTAAACTAATTAAAGATTATATGTGTGTGTTGGACTGTGTGAATGGTGGTGTGTTGTTTAGATAGCGACGCACGTTTATTACCTAATCTCAAACGTTTAGTGCTCGTTTTACCCCGCATGCAAATCGAACCGAAACCAAAAGCCATGGAGTTGGCCGGCCGGCACTCACTCTTGACTCGGAAAGTATGCAACTTTAGCCCAACATCAGCGGCCACAACAGCCACACTGACTCCGTTTCTGTTGATGAAAGGTGCAAAGCAATCGCACAAGTGCAAACACAAAGTAGTCGGTGCAAACTTCCCCAAGTCATGCACACAATCGCACACAGTTAACGGTATATGAATCAAAGAGTCAGGCGATTGAATTACCTCATCGTCACAGTGGAGCAGGGAGCATGAAAAGTAGGAATGAATTCACATTATTAAAGTTTTTTTTTATTTTTTTCTGTAGAAAATGATTTTTAAAATAGCTTTCTTTTACAAAATCCCTTTCTTACTCCAATATTGTCAGGCGAGTGACAGTACTCTGTTCTTAAAAAATAAACAAAAATCTTTTGATAAGCTAATCAGTGCGTTACCGATCGAAGTTTTTTTTTCAGGCGGAGAAGAGTACTCCCATTTCTCTGTTGTTAAAAGAATTAACAGAATTTGTTTAAATGTCCTAATCAGTGAGTTACCAATCGTCAACGAAAGACAATAACGAAATAAAAGTTGGTTTAAACGCACTAATTTCTTTGAAAATTATAGCCCAAAATAAAATAAAAATATAAATTCTATTTCAGTGTGTACTTTTTGTTACGTAAATGATTGGAGGGTGTTAAAAAATAAGTTCCAATTTAATCCCAAATTTAAAGCGATCTCGCCCCACTGTTCATAACCAGGCAGTTAATATGAATGCAACGCGGTCTGAACAAACAGAAAGAAATGTTAAGTATCTCGTGTTTGAAGCTAAACAATTGTATCTTGTATCTGAAAGGCTTCAGGTCTAGAGCAATACGAAAGATCGACCAAGAGGTGGCTCACATAATTACATGGCATTCCATCATCATCAACATCATCGACAAAGACAACGCGTCCACTACTGGATAACCCACTGATACTACGAATAGTAGTTTTACCAGAAAAAAAACCATAAGGGGCTTACGGAAAACTGATTCAAACGACGACGTCGACGACGACGAGCAGCGTAAACATTATGCGGTTTGTAAATTTTATTGCGTCAAGTGAAAGTCATAGCGGTTGGTCATCGTCATGATCTGTTCAGCACCTCACTTGCACCTTGCACCACTCGAAGCAGCAGCTTGTTTATTTGTAATTTTCTTCAATTTTGCACCAAATGTGACAGCAGCCAGTATGGTTGGCGATGATTGACTTAGGAGGTCTGCCGACTTTGTTTTATGATATTGATCAATTAATTCTATAGCCTAAGGAGTATATCCGCGAGAATTTCAGACCCGGTTTTCAAAGTAAGTTTTTTTTTGGTGTGATATAAGGAATTTTGGGGAAGTAACAGTGAAAAATGTAAGATTACCTGTTTTTACCAGTGTTTTCGATCATTTATAATAATTATTCGACTTACCTGGAAGGAGAAAAAAAAAATAAAAACAAATTGATTAGTGTTTAATTGGTTTTAATTTGAGAAAATATCCTCATTTTTTTTTTGTTAAATAGAAGTGAAAATACTTGTGGGGTTTTGAGAATTCAAGCAGGTGGAATAGCAAAGTGAAATGAGGATGAAATAAGATGGGATAAGGTATTGGGTTATAACATTAGTTTGTGATGATTTAAAGTACTCAAAAACATTAAAATATATTGGACTAATGTATTTTCTGTCACAAAGTACTGGTAGTCATAAAATTTGCCATAAAAATATAGATGCACAGTTTGATGTGAAAAAAAACAATGTGATCAATAATTTAGTAGACTATGGTTTGATTAGCGCCTTATTGCTCGTATAAGTCAAAAACATGAGAAAATTGCTGGGAGTGCAAACTTATGTAAGGATAAGCAATATTTTTATGGACAAGCTTCTGAATGTTGTTTTCATTGAATATTTATGGCAAATGGATAAGAGCAGAACTTAACTACGAGTATTCGTTTAGAAATCGAATAGTTAAGCTTGCTCTTATCCATTTCTGTTTTTCTATTGGCGGGGTTAGATTTTGGCAGTCATGTTGTTTTTAGTGACATCTGTCAAATATGTTGTTAATTATTCAGTTACTGATGCTAAATCACGATGGCAAGAAACACGATTGAGAAGCACGTCCAAATGATAAATCTTTATTACGTTAGTACAAACGTTGCGTAAGTTATGGTAGACATGATGGCCTTTCACTATTCTACTCTTCAACGTTTGGTAGCCAAATTTATGTAGACCAGCTCGGTATTCAATCAGCCAACATTCGTACATTAAGGGAAGGCAATATCGGTTGAGAACTTCGCCACGGTCCGTGAAAGCGTATAGAAGAACTCAAGGTAGTCAATTCCTTACCATGCACAAGGCCTTTCGCAAATTTCTTTTTGGCGAATTTTGCATCGGGAATATTTGTTCATCATTACAATTGCGAATCAAATAAGTTTAAAATCAATTTAGGAGTCCCACAGGGTAGTCATTTAGGCCCTATACTTTTTATTTTATTTATTTTTCGACTGTTTTACTCGTAATTGTTTTTTTCTTATATCGATAAATGTAAAACTGTGTTTTATAAGAAAGTTTTCTTTTATTTCGTTCGTGAAACCGTTATATCTATTCTTGGTGTCACATTTAATCGCAAACTCGAATTCATTCAGAAAACTAGCTGCATTTCAAATAAAGCTAATCTTTGGTTGGATAAATTGAGAGTCGAAATAATTTTCGGACCCTTTCGTGACAAGGTATCTGTTTATATCTTTTATTCGACCCATTCTAGAATACGCTTGTCAGGTTTGGTCACCTCATTACGAATGATATAAAAATAGACTATGCAGAACAAGGGCAAAAAAGATTCATTAGGTTTGCGCCTAGACTAGGGACTAGGGTGTGATAATCCTTATGATCTCCCAACTTATAACAACAGTCTAAGACTTTGTGATATACCCAGTCTCGAGAACAGACGTTCCTATTTATGTTGTGACTAAAAAAAATTAGTGATGGGGCGCATTTTTGGGTGAATGGTTATGTTAACAAACCAAATTGCCGTATATGGGACGACACCAACCCTACATCCTTAAAAAGTTACCGTTTGGTGTGGATTTCGGGCTGGCGGTGTCATTGGTCCTTACTTTTTCAAAAACGACGATGGTTAGGCGGTCACCGACAAAACTTATCAATAACAATAACAGCTCATATTCACATCGGCAGAGTACACAAAAGATTAAGATTTTTATATTTTTGCAAATAAAAAGTTTTTAAGCCACGTATACCTCAGCTAGATAGTAGAAGTCGATCATGTGGTTTTCGAAATATTGACTTTTTCGGAGCTTTAGGATAGCAGAAATTGATTAAAATCCTTTTAACAGTTTTTAAGAAAATCGTAAGACAAACAAACTTATGGGAGGTGCCTACCATTTATAACCATTTCTTCGAAAAAAAAAAAATGGTCACACATTATCCAGCATTTACTAAAGTACACATTACTAAAGTAATTTTTGGAATTATTTTAAAGAATCTAATGAAAAGTTTTTGAGAAAAAATAATTTTTGAAAAGTTGGAGAAAAAAATGTCATGCCGTTATTTTTGGTTTTTAAAACAACATAATGCATGGGGATATTTAAAGATGATATCTTCTAGAGAATATCTAGGAAGCCGTTTAGGCTGTATGCGAACACACAGACGGACAGAATCGCGAGACCAACTTTTTCGACTTTCATATCATCGTCATGTCAAGTCTAATCCAAATCACATATACTAAAACATATACTAAAACATCTTTAACATCGTACTTATTCAACTAAAATTTTGCGTCAATATTATTTTAAATTCAAAGGAGCTTCTGTACAAATTATTTAATCAAAATCGTCAAAGTTGTTAATGAGAAAGTCGAAAAGCCGATTTTGCGACAAGAGATAAATAAAATTTTGCATAACTGCTGACTGGCACAGGTACCATTATTTTTGAAGCTAAACAAAACTTTAAATTTCTACCCTAGGGAATTGTCGTAGACCCATAAGTACCGAGTTTGAAGAAAAAACCTCCAGCTGTTTAGGCTGTAGGGAGAGGTACAGACATACAGATATACAGACAGGCAAACGGAATCGCCGGACCCACTTTTTTCGTGTTCTTTTCATCGTCGTGTCAACTTTGATCAAAATCATTAGTTTGATTTTTTTTAAATGCAGAACTTGTCCTATAGTACTTATAGGAAAATTGTATGACTGACCAATTACTGAAGATAGTTGAACTTTTATTAAGACAAATGAGATGCCAAAAATTACCCGTGACCTTGGAAAAGTTAGACCTTTGATTTGAAATTTTCTATGGCTGACCATATTTCAAAACTATTTGAACTTTTTTTTACCAATTCCTAACCAATTAGATGGCATAATATTTTTACGAATATCCCATATATGGGATGTCAAGGTCCCAGAGCCAATTTTTGGTCAGTTTTTTTTTTTTTTACTGAATATATGTAATTCAAGCAAACAAACAAAAGTATGAACAAACATTTTAAATACCTGGTTTGATGAGGAATGTTTGAAAGCCCGCCAAAATTTGTTTGCACTTCTAAGAGTCACGTAAAATTTTAAAAATACTGATTTGTCGAAAGGGTACCATGCAGCGAACACTCCTTACAAAATCGAATCAAATTTGGGCAAGTACTCGAAGGAATTCTGGAGGACATCTAGAGAAACTTACTGAGTGTCTTCTAGAATATATACAGGCTTGCCTATAGAAAGTCTGTCTACTCACTTTAAATTACCGAAACCAAGTGAATGTATAACCACCAACCCTCAATGAATAGTTAGACGGGCAGATAACAAATGGAGAAAAAGGACAAAAATGGAAAGTCACCACGGAAAGATGAGATTCAGAATGTGTTCTATTAAAATTTGACTCCAACATATGTATATTAATAAAGTGAAGGAAATTTTCAAATGCTTATATCCCCTCTACTTTTAAAAGGTCCGTTATTTTAACAATTCACAAAAAGGGTATTTTGGACATTGCTGAAAATTATCGGAGCATATGCGAATCTCTACGCCAGTTTTAGAAAAACTTCTTAACAATCGACCATATCTTCAATGATAATCGAACCCTTTCAAGCAAGGAACTAAAAAGTATAAATGCTTTTTTTGTTGACATCGGTGTTTGATTTAGTGATAAGAAAGGCCCTTAGAGTTTAAACAACTCTAACAGTTGTGTCTATCTTCGAGATTTAATAAAAATATTCAAGAAAATGTATACTGAAACTAGCGCAGCAGTCTGGGATAACAAGTTATTGTCAGAAGGATTTGAAACGTGCAGTGGAGTAAGACAAGGTTGACCACTTAGTGCTTTGTTATTTTCACTGTATATAAATGATATAGAAGAATCTGTACCTGGAGGAATGCGAATATCTAATTCTATTGCAAATATTTTTTTGATGACTTTGTTGCACCTGAACCAGCAGAAAATTTGTGGTTGATGATAAATCATTTAGAATATTATTGTGAATGCTGGGGATTAACCATTAATACAGACAAATAAAATAAAATAATTTTCTCCCACAAACACGTAATGGAAAAAGCCAAAACGTCTAAAAGCTTGTTTTTCATGAAAAAAAAAAGACTGCTGTCAGCCAAAAGGTATATGATTCAGTTGGGAAATTCGCTAAGTTATTTCAAAGGAACTTTTCGAACGCAAAAAAAAAACTCTTCAACTTAATTACTACAAAATACACCGGGCTATGAAATCTAACCAAAAACAAATACAAAAACTTCTTACAAGTACACTTATTACACAGGCCGATATCATAATAAAAATGTGTATCTGCTACACTGATATAATGTCAACAAATTTGAGAGTACAGAATTTGGTATTCGAATAACAAAATATCTAATATTAATAATGTTCGCATTAGTGTTAGGTGTTGGAATTACCGATTGTTCCGAAGTAGACAGCAGCACTACAAAAATAACTTCTCACATTATTTTTAATGAAATATTTTCTAAACTTTTATTATACGTTATTATACTACATAAATATTATTATATATGATATAAAAAAAAAAAACAACAAATGTTGCCAGCACCCAAGAAGGTCCTCAAGAACCAACAAACTGAACGATTTATTAGGCATTACGTAAATAAAACAAACAACATCTCTCTTTCATCTTGAGATTTTCTCCTAAGTTAAATTTTTGTTCAGTAAAAAAAAACCCTCAACCCTGAAAAAGTCACAAATTGTTAGGGCCTGCCGTTCTAATTCCAACAAAGTTTGTTTTTATTTTCTTTTAAATTTATTAGGTATGTCCCTTGACTTTTATTACATTTACCAACAAATAAATTCTTATTTACGACCTTAGCTCCCTCTATTCGATTCAGGGCAAAATAAACAAAATAAGGGCATAATTATTATATCAATCCCTGTTTTTCTTCTGACTTTTAGTGTCAAAAAAAATCTCATGCTTTTTCAGATAACTTTTTTTCTTAATTATCATACAATAGGGTATGTTTGTAGTTGGAAGCCCATGGAATAAATAAAAACAAAAAATTCACTCATTAATTATTCGGGATACAAAAAAAAAATTAAAAATACAAACTTACCCATCTACATCCATATAAACGGGAGTGAGCAAACACGAATGTTTCGTCACGTTCATTGAACCTTAATAATTACCTTATACACTCATTAATAAAAGGTTTTTTTTTTTTTTTTTAATGAATAAAGGTCCTTCATGCTTGCAAGGCTTTAAACCAAAAAACAATAACAAGAGCATACAAAATAAATACAAATAGTTCACCGAATGGGATTACATTAAATTTTAATTCCAGATAATTTATTTATTCAAGGTATCCTGATGAGCTGGGAAATCGATTAATAAATTGATGCCATTCCATTAAAGAGATATTCAATGTAAGAGTATGCAGGCTGGCTTATGTGCTTTGTTTTAAGTCTATGGAACAATGGAAGCTTTAATAAACTATATAAATTGCACGTAAGTTGAATTCTAGGGAAGTCCCTTTTGTTTCTCTGGGTAGGAAGCTTATAGTATATACATGCTCGTATACCATTTGCAAATCTATTGCTCTCAAATCATTTTAACCCAAACGCAAATACATTTAACTCAAACGTGAATAGATTTAACTCAAAAACAAATAGATTTAACCCAACGCTAAAAATTTAACCCAAAAACAAATAAATTAAATCGATTTTAACTATTACATTTGGTTTAAATTATTTTCTGTTTGCGTGAAGTCTATTTACATTGAAATTAAATTGATGAATTATTTGATGAAATAAATTTGCGAATGGTATAAAAATGTTATCAAAGAAGCCCTCCAGAAACAATAATCTGCTAGTTCTTTAGGTTTAAATATTAGACCGTTTAAAATTTTTCATTCCAAAAATTTCAATGAATTCCTTGTTTTAATATTTTCTATTGTGCTTTGCCCTAAATATCTATTTTGCCCTAAATTAAACTAATTAAAGTCGAAACGTATTTTATAAACTGCAATAGATAGAGAATTCACTATTATTGCTAAAATTGGTTTTTAACAAATATTAAAAATAGATTAAATATTTCACAATTTCAAGAAACAAATTTTTACACAGTTATTGCCCTAAAATGCCACGAAAACGCATTAAAAATGATTGAATAACTTTATGTCTAACATGAAAGGTAGAAGTGGGACTTTGATTATATTTTCCAATAAAATTGATTTTGATTAAACAAAAGTTCAATTTGGTAGACCAATGAGGCTTAAAACTTGAGTTTAAGTGATTTTAATTTCAAGGTTGAGTTAATTCTGGTAAAAACATGTGTGCAAAGTGATGGAGAAAATACAGTTCGATTCTTGGCATTAGAAATACGAGTACAAAAGTTGATCAAAGATTTCAGAATTTTGAAAAACAATCACGATTATATATCCATTTTCTTATTTTATTATTTCTTTGATAGTCAGTGCTCTAGTGCAATAACCAGCAGCATTCCCACCCTAAAACAATTCAACCATTACAATCGCGCTTTTAAGAATGCGCTCCGAATTTCGGACATACTGTTTAGAGTTTTTTTCTTTAACCACACTACACGAATGTGAAATGCTTATCTCAGCTCTGTTTCTCCCTCTCATTATGATATACAGAAGGTCAAAACTATAATGGATGAAACCTTCTTTTTAATCCTCTCCACTGATCGCACTGTGGCTACAAAAATATTAAAAATAAATGAAAAAAAAAATTAAAGAAATTATTTATAAATATTAATTAGTTACTCGTAATTTGTTTAACTGATATTAATTGATTAATACTTCGTTTAATTTCTTTAAATGCTAAAGAAACCTCGGGATTTCCGATTGTGGTGGCTAAAACGCTTATGGAAACACTTTTCCCAACCGGGAGTAATTTGTACTCCCACCATCCTCTTACACTAAGGGAAGGAATAGTAATGCGATTCCACTACTCACCAATATTGTTGGTATTTCTGCTGATTTCCTTATTTTCCTTTTAGATTTAATGACTGATTTTCGATTTAAGTTGCTGAATTTTCTGCTAAAAGTCTAACCATTAAGATGAGACACAATGTGTTTATGTACAAAAGAAATTTCATTTTCTTACATCTTCCTTAAATATTTTCTTTTGCGTGAGTGGACGTCAATTTTTTTTAATGTTCTCCATCATGTACTTCATTGCGTCTTTTAAACATCTCAGGGCTACGGAATACCCAACATCCCTACCGTTTGAACTCAAACAAAAGCGAATTCTCTAAATGAAAAGTTCCAAGACAATTAACAACCAAGTACTTTTCGAACTTTGCCCTTGCAAACAAACAACAAGAGAAAAAAAACCTATGAAATAAATTTCTGTTTATTTCCCTTACAACCAGCTTCCCATAAAATTTAATGAACTTTTTTCCTCTTTTAGCCAAAACAACAAGTCTAAAGAACATTTTATGGGATCGGGGTTAACCAATGGCCCACTCTCCGTCTCCCTTGGGAAACTTTAAAGAAAACCAAAGAAAGTGAAGAAGAAAAATAAATACAATACAAAAATTGCAATGGTGGCACGAAAAATCCACATTTGGAAATTTGATCATAAATCATAAATACATTTCATCCAAAGCCACCCTCTAGGCTACTCTCTGTTTTATGATTGTATCTACCCAGCTGAAATGATTGTACTTAACCAAAATCTTGTAGCTGTTAGGACAACATATGAACTGGAGTGTGTGTGTGGGGGAGGGTTTGGGGATTTCTTCGGGGACTCAAAGAAACAAGAAACAAAATTCATGCTGTATAACAAATTTCAACGAAATGTATTTTCTTTATTTGCACTAAAGTGCGGACCAGCAATTCTTTAACAATAACAGTAATATCCGCCATCTTCGTCATTTCCACCAAGACAATAACTAATGGTCTGTCTGAGTATCAGGATCTCTCATGGATTCGCAAAAATATAACTTTTTCCATAGTCTCAATTATTTGTTCTGGAACTTAAATAAAATTTTCAAGTTGGTACCTTGTGATATTGAATTAAATTTATGTCCTGTCAGGCAGGAGAGGCAGACCAAAAGAATCCTTATAATTGGTTTTGAGTTGGTCTCTCGTTTTCCTGACAGAAAGAAATGTCGTTTGCACGTGAATTTTCAAAAAAAAAAAAAAAACGAACAAAATGGCAGAACCGGAAACAATGTCGCCGGTTACCGTAGCATTTTCTGCTTTTTTTACATTCTATTCGAAACTTAATAAAATGAGCTTTTTGATATTTCTTGTGGAGATAGGTATGTAGCTAGTAAAGGCATAAGACCACAATGAATTTTCTACTTCAAAAAAATAAGAAGAGAAAACCCTTCTGCGAAACTGAAATTCGGAAGGATGAACAATTTCTATACCAAACGGAAACAGTTTTTGAATGAGGGAAAAAGAGAATCTTTTGTAGAGTGTATGAGAGAAGGTTGTGAATTCCTCAAAATCTGTGGCTTGGCTACCACCAACACACTCTCTTATCCTTTGAGTTTTTATTTGTGTTTTTCTGAGACTAATTTTGAATGCAAAGTTTCAGCGAGGCATCAACGTTACCTAGGGTGTCAGCACACTCCCGTGTTGGAAACTTGTAAATGATGAAGTGAGTTCTCAAAGTTGATTCTGTGTTCCGTTAATTAGGAATTGTTTCTCTTTTCCGAGATATCACAACGAGATTCGAGGTAATTGCGACTGGAATTTTAAACAACAAAAGGATATTCAAAGGATTGTTTTGTTCAGCGTGGTTCTTCAACCAAAACTAGCAGGAATTGTAATTTTAATAGAAATTCAACTGCACAGTGAACAAGGTTTAATATAGGGGCCATAGTCTAACAACAGCGGGTGTAGAGATAAAGCTAATTGTATGGCAAGATGCAGGAAGTATTTTGAAATTTTAATTTCAATTTTTATTTTTATTTGCGATCAGATAAATTTTAACAGAATACTAAATTTAATTTTTATCGTATTTTTATTAAATTGCATGAGAAGAACTTAATAAGAAAATTTGAATAACAAGGACAAACTAAAATAAACAATATAAACAACACTATAGTTTCTGGTTTTGTTTTTGTGAACTAAGTGTCTAGGTGTCTCAATTTGACCATATTTTTAAATTTTATTGGTATTGATAACCATCGACTAATATATTGCGTCGTAGTAGAATACGATAGCAGAGGTCGCAAAAAGCTTTCAATTGAAAATTTTTACTTACAATATTACTTTAAATTTGAAGAAGCTTTTATATAAAAATTTTGATCGAAATCGGTAGAGTTGTTAATGAAGTTAAAAATAGGTAAAAATATGGTTCTTTAACAGGTATCGGTAATAGCATTTTGTGTTAAAATTTTTCTTCCACCAAAATGCAGACCATGCTTACAATAGTTCACAACTTTTGTTCATCAAAATTGTTAGAGCTGCTTTCAAGATAAACAAGATTTTTCATAACACCTGTTTGGCAGGAACTGGAGTTAAAGTTAAGTGCCAAGTTTGAAAGAAAATCGTTTTAGCGGTTTGCGCTATAGGTCGAGGTACAGACCTTTTCGCGTATTTTCTATCATTGTAATGTCAACTCCTTTTCCAAAATGGCGACTGAAATTTACACTTAATGAAAGGCATTTGTTTTTAATAAAAAAAAAACCTGTACTCAGTGGTTTATGAAAAGTTTTTTACCATTTTAGAAGAAGATCCAATCTCTTGAAAATAGACCAAAGTTCAGAAAAACAAGCTTTGATATCAATACCTTACAACTAACTTACTAGCCCTATGCTAACGCTTAACCACTAGAACTGGTTTTCCTGTGTTACCTCGACTCTTCCATCCCGATCGGGCACAGTCCTACTGAACCGAAGAAGATGCTCCGTTCCGTCTTGTGCGAGGACGTCTCGACTATAAAGGAGCCGTCTATCCGAAGCTCTACGGCCGACATGATAGATTAGTGGATCCGCCATTCTATATACTGGACCGGTCCTCGGCTGTCTAAGTAAAGAACCGCTTATTTGCACACTCTTATAATAATCGTCGTTAGGGTAGTAAGCCCTAAAAATTAAGCTGTTGGTCGAAGTCATTGCTCTTGTAATGTGACCCCGAATCAGCTTTACCAAAAAATTATCAATTCTGTTTGCGTTGGCTTCGTTATATAGAATCTGGTTGCAATAATTATATTTGCTATCCGACTATGGTGTTTTGTGTAAATCAAGGCAACACTACCTTTCAAACACCCGAATCTTTTCCATTTAAGATGGGGCAACGTTTAACCAAACCGGGAATCCATAGGCAATCATCGGACGGATGCGGGCCATGTAGCAAATCACCTTCACCCTACTATCAAGTGTGCTACTGTAGAACAATCGTTTCGTCAGAGCAAAGGCTTCCTTAGCTCTGTCAAGAGCAGCATTTAAATGTTTGTCGAATTACAAATACAATACCTGACCCAATCATGTTAGAACTTGTCCATGTGGTCTTACGATCACTAGCTTGTGCCAGTTCTTAACAAAATAGTTTCACATTTCTGAAAGTTAATTTTTAACTTACAGTCATCGCAATATCGCTCAATCTCACCAAAATCACGACGCAAATAAATTCGAATGACCTCGAATTTCGGAGCTATTTTCTACGCTATAAGATCGTCGTTCAACGAACTTACCATTATGCCAAAGGATACCGCCTTCCAGATCTTGGTGTCCCGATTTTAATAAAATTTTAACTTTTTTTTGGTTTTCACTAGGCAACCATACGGGATTAGCACTCTGTGCATCTACACATCTTGGACCATTTGTCTTCACAATATTCATATCACATAGGCAAACATTAAAGACCTTTCAGTGGTCCTGAGGGCATTCCTGCTTTTATTTTGAAAAATTGTTGAATTACTCTGGCGACTCCCATAACATTTTTATTCCATACATCATTTCAACAAAGCATTTTCTAGTCCGTCAAAGCAAATGTCCAGTCTGGGGCATGTGCAGTCTGGGGCATATTTGAACCATGGGTTCTCGAAATAGAAATCTACTCTTACTAATCTAATTTCACTTCGTTTACAAACAAAGCTATTGAGAATGGCCATCAAGATGATTGTATCTGTACAAACTTCAGTAAGGCCTTCGACAAGTTGTCTCATAGTTTTATTTTATTCAAGCTTTCATCTTTCGTTTCGCTTTATTTCGCTTTAACTTTTGTTGAATGGATTCAATAGGTAAGGACATATCTTTTAGAAAAATAATCTCCGATCCAATTAACATGGACCCTGGTGTACCTCAAGGTAGTCAATTCAGTCCATAACTCTCTAAAATTGCTTTGTTTCGAAAGAAAATTCTTATAGGGTGTATATATACTATGTATATACTAGTACTCTGATGATGTTAAATTATTTCATCATCACCGATCAGAGTATTTCCGTCTGCCTTCAAAATGACAACTGGTGTTATTCTTTGGAATGTTTTGAAATGCCAATAGATCTCATATTAGAAGAGGAAATCAAATTTTCTGTAACTACACCATCAACCCGTTCTTATAAAAATATAGTGAACATGTGACCTAGGTGTAAGTTTATCACAAGACCTAGACTTTACACTCCAAAATAAAAAGAAAATTTAAATAAGGCCAACGCATTGCTTGGTTTTATATTAAGCGTTGCAGTAAGGAATTTTCATCTGGTTAACACCTTCGTCTTTTATTCGTCTCCCTTAGATACGCCAGCACTGCAAGGACTCCAATTCTCTGTACTCTGTACATATGAAAATATGTACGTCTTGTATTAAGATCAACTGATTTAAGAATACCCTCTTAAATTTGTTGAGCACTGTTCTAGCGCTAGGGAAAGTTGGAGAGAATTTAAAAGAAGAAACCTATGCACATTGGTTTTGAAATTCTGACCACCTCAATTTTCTGTGAGGGAATTATTGAGTCGGGTGAAGAATTCCCCACTTGTGTAGTACGGCTAAGGAAAGAATCTCCAAATTTAAAAGTACGTAAAAAGCAGAGCTCACGGGTAAGCCGATGGACATTGCCTGAACCACATTTGCGATTTCAAGTCGGTTTTCAAGCAACTGAAGGTCAAGTAGTTATAAGCGATTTAAATATAGAGAAAGTCGTCATCATCACGAAGATTATGCAGGGAAAATCGAATAAACCTACGTTAATTTGGTTAGTTTGATATTGGGACCAAGCCTGGGACTCATATTCTAGAATGGGTGGTACTAATGAAATGAAAATTGATTTCGCTATGTACGGGTCAGACCAGACAACTCTTTTGAACAGCGTTTGATAAAGCCAAGTGTCGAATTAGCTGAATTTATAATGTTGTAAATGTGGCATCGGAAGTTAAGCTCTTTATTACTCCTAAATTGCGACACGAATTGACTACGGGTACAAGATCACCATTTATTCTGGGAAGAGGGGAGAGCCGTTTACATGAAAACGTCAAGTTGTGACATTTGCTGAAATTGAGCTCAAGGATGTTTTTTGGCACCATAGGGAAAATTTGTCAAAATTTTACTGTAAGGAACAAATATCAGTAGCAGTTGAAATGCGTTTAAAGATTTACATGTCATCCAAATAAATTTAAAAACAACAACCGAGAACTTGAGCAAATTCGTTGATTGCTTAGATTAATAGTATTGGACCTACAAGGTTGCCTTGTGGTACTCTTAAAGAGGCATAAAGGGAAAGAGATGATCTAAGATAGACAACATATTTTCTATCAGTAAAATATGAATTCAACAACGAAATAAGAAGTGTAGAGAAACCCATATAATTTAATTTAAAGGTGATGAATGATGATATTATGTGATATTTTGTCGAAGACCATGGCAAGTCGGTAGCACTCACATCGACTTCATCACCATCGACCATTGTGCATAGAACATGGTACAAAAATTCAACTAGGTTCGTTGTTCTTGATCTACCCGATAGAAAACGGGGAAAAATTGATTTGCAGTGAAAAGGGTGTTTCCTATATAATGCTTTCGAATATTTTTGGAATGCATGATAGCTTAGCTTTTTGTGGATAGGACCTATGTAAGCAAGTTTTCATGATTGAGCAAAGATGTATTGCAAAATAAATAGTGTAAATAGCTCGGTGGTCATCGGCGGAATTAAGGCATTAATGCATTTTTTTAACGGTGATTGGCGGTAACCCATCTAATCGTGTGATGAAGTCATCTTTCAGCTTTTCAATTTGTTCTTTTAACATACGAGTAGCTGGTTGAATATTCGGAGTTGTAAATGTGGTTTGAGAAGATCTCTTAAAGTAATACGGGGCATCTGGATCAATGTCGCAATCAGTAAACGATCGTTTGAAAAGGTTTGCAAGGAAATTGGTTATTACGGTTGGATCAGACAAAAAATTCGCATTATATGTTATAGGGAGGATGGGTAGCCATCGGATTTTCTTTTAATACTAATGAACTCAAAGAACTAGTTAGGATTTGATTTTATCGAGGATTCAATACGAGTAACGAAATTTTTGTACAGACGGTCGCAAAGGATAGAAAATTCTGTTGAAGCATTTGAGAAAGCTTGGTGGTCGTAAAGAGATTTAGATTTTGAGTATTTCTGCCACAATTTATTTCTTCAGGGTCGGATGTGGAGATGAGGTGAAGTTGTCTGTTAAAATCATTTTTAACACCATTCACTTGAAAAACACTAGAATCCGCAATACAATCCAACAGTAATATCTCTTTTTTCGATTTGGCATTGCTTAAATAGTAGTAGTTGCCCTGATCGGTAGAAGACCATTCGATCTGTGGTAGATTAAAATCGACCATGCAGATGATATAATTTGTAATGATATTATTTATATGTGTATCTGCATATCTTGCACATAAGCGAGCATACTTATATGCTCAGACACCTCAATTTTGATTTATAGATTCAAAGTAAGACTTACGGGGACAGTATACAGTGGCGGTCAAAATAATAGTAGTGTAAATAAAATCATTGATAAGTCCCTGAATTTTCATGTTTTCGTGGAGGAATAATTTGTGGTCAGACGAGTCCAAGATTGTGTTATATGCTGGAAAGAGATCTCGTCAATACGTAAGAAGGCCTTCAAACACAGAATATAATCCATACTTCACATCCAAGACAATAAAACATGGAGAATCCAGTATAATAGTTTGGGCATGTTTTTCCTTCTATTGTGTTGGTCCCATATACCGGATTCAAGGCATTAAGAATCAGCATCTTTATGTGAAGATCATGGAGAAACTTATGTTCCCATATGCTGAAGATGAAATGCTACTGAAATGAGTCTTTCAACAAGACAAGGACCCAAAGCATATAAGTAAACTTGCGAAGCAGTGGTTCCAAGAAAAGAGAGTCATGTAGTGGCCTGCGCAGTCCCCAGACCTCAACCCTATACAAAATTTTTCGTGCGATAAAAAGAAGTATGTTTCTAGTTGTAAGCCAACTATTAATAAGCCCTTTGGGAAGCTATACAGCAGTCTTGGGGGTCCATACCTGTAGAAAGATTATTAATTCGATGCAACGTCGTTGTGCTGCTGTTATTTCTAACAAGGGATATGAAACTAAATATTAATTTAAGGTTCGAAAGCTCGACTATCACTTATGGTAAGAATTGTCTATTAATTTTCCCTTTTGTAATATTTAAAGATGAATTTTGAATGCGCTATTTTTTTGACCGCTGTTTTCTATATGACTTGGATAGATTTGAAATTACCAACTAATGTATTGAATTTGAAAATGATTTTTTTCTGAAATTAAAAGCCTAAAAAACATTAATTTGAAAATCAGATGACATTTATTTCCTTAAAATTAGTAGATTAATTTATTTTATTTTTTATTGAGCCAATTATTATTTTGACCGCAGCTATACATATATTAAAAATTAGTTTCTTCATAAGATTTAGATATACATATGGATATAAAACTAATCTTGGAGACTTTGATCAAGGACAAAAAAGCATAGCTATACCTTTTCTTATCATCATCATCAATTTAAACTAACAACATTACCTTACCTTAAAGCTGTACTTTACTCTCAAGTCACATAATACCAATGAACTTTCTTGCAAACTTTAAATGCCTTATCCTCATCCCATTTCATTCAAATTAGCCCTGCGGAATAATGGCCACCTTCTTCAAATTACAAAAAAAAAAACAAGTTACAAAAGTCTACACAAAAAGGGTTATATATATCTTTTCCTGTTTGGGGGGATTTCTCTAGGAGATATTCCCGTCAATTAAACTAAAGGAATCATCTTTACTACGTGTTTTAACTTTGGTGTTATCCAAGACAATTACGGTAAAACGAATAAACATGGCTTAATAAACTTAATGCCTTCCGCATTAAGAACGAATTATATACATTTGAAATTCAGTGTGCATTAAATTCTCTAAAAAAAAAATCTTAAAAAAAGTTTTAGGCATGAACGATTTAACGAGGTCTTTCCAAGCTAGTTAATACCTTCTAACATCTCATCATCATCTTTAAAAGACTTACAAAAGTTCTCAGTGTCTATCAAAATAAAACAAAACAAAAAAACTTTTTAATTTAAATATCGGACAAAATTCAATAAAACTTCCATTTTGCCACAAGATAAATTATTCCCCTCCACCGAATCGAATTTAAACAACGACTCTCGAGCAAATAAATTAGATGCTTTAGACAAAAAGAAGATTTTCATTACCAGTGGCCCACAGTACCTAAGCTTATTACCCATGGACAACGAACGGCAACGACGATGACGACGCCACTCCACTCGTAAACCAACTTTTAGGGTATTTCCCCAAAAACTTCATTTTTAATAGCCATAGCCATTGCCAATTCTCGTAGAAATAGGCATCTAAGGGATTTCTAACACACACACACACAAAGACAGATAAATTTACGGCAGAGGAAACAAGAACAAAAATTGAAATTAACTCCGTCAAAAGAAGAAGGAAATCTCAACCCTGGAGTTCGTGACCAAGTGCTACCTAACTGAAAATGCGAAAATTCCAAACGGAAATTGAACACCAAATAAAGTGAAACCCCTGTACGGTCGGTCGGTTGGTTGTTTGATCGGGTCTTTCGTCAAGGGAGGACTCTGTATACTAAGAGGTAAGCCAACAACCACTGCACGTAACACCTCTATCCACTTACCTTTCGAAGTTCTTTCTACGCTCCACCAAAAGTCGGGCTATTTGGTCTCTGGACTGACGGACGGAGACGGACCGGTACCCGAAACCGAAACAATGGAAAAGTGCTGTAAATATTGTTTGTTCCAGGATATGCGTGATCCGAATTTCAATTAGAGCCGCAGTCAATCATTTTGTGCCTATGAACGACGACGGACGACCGACCCGAGGTTGATATGGCCTACGTACACTAACTCTACGTATAGTTCGAATAGCTATGAATAGACAAGAGGCTTCAACGATTGTGTGCGGAATTCAGAAGCAGGTGAATTCGAGTTAAATTTTTTTTGTTTTGTTTTTGAAACTCTTTGCCACTTCACCCGAAAAGGATGTCGACTATGACGATGGGCATATAATGAAAGGGGGATTGGGGGAGGGGTCGTCGGTCGGTTGGATGAGTGTTTTTGAAATCATCGTGATGAATATGAATGCCGATAGTCAATTGTGTTTGGCGTATTAATGAAATTGAATGAGTCTGGGTTATTCTTCAACAAACCTCCTCGCCCTGTCTTAGCCACACCACAACTCCCGACCGCCCAGAGCTATTCCAATACATTTAGCCAGAAAAGAAAACAACTTTTCTTCATCATCTCGTCAATTGTCATAGATATGCAAATTCCCATTTGATTGTCACAAATCCTGGCAACGATTTGCGCAGAATATTTTATTTTAGACAACCCTCTGATGGTTGAGAGGGTCCTTAGCCAGATCTAGGGAGGACGACATGTCAAAGTTCTATAGTAGTGCCGGTTTTTCATAAAATTCGGATGAATGATGCCAAATAATAGCAAGTACATATCTGTCAAGGATAACACATCAATGTGTCAATTTGAATATATATTCATCTTCCTCTCCCCCAATCGCCATGTTGATAGCTCCAATTATTGTTTGTGAGGAATAAAAATTCGATTGGAAGTTCAAAAAGCAAAAACATTGTTAAAAGCAAGCTATAGTCACATCGGGAAGGATATCCGTGTTCGATTTTCGCGTGACTTAAATTGTTGAAATATACATTTTTTTATTGCTTTGAGGGGAGTGGGAAGGGGGGGATTTAATATGTGTTTGATAAATGTCAGTCATTTGTAGCGTCGTTGTTGTCTTTTTTGTTCTCGTATTTGTTGGAATACCTACATACTCGTTTATCACGATTATCCTTAATTTTCCAGATACACATCAAAATTGCTTTTTTTGTTACAATTTTTTTTATGGCTGTGCTAACACGCGATTATTATCTTTTTGCTTTGGCCTGATTTTAAGACTGTTGGAACTTATATATGGTTTTAAGGAGACCACTTATTCTGGGTTGAAATAAACGGTTTCCCGATGGAGATGTAATAAATTCCTAGTTAAATATGAGCAATGCCACATTAAACAAGTCAGTTTTATGATTTACTAAAATTAGTTCGGTAACAATGTGGATGGAAACGATATCCGTTAAATGGGTTAAGGGAACTCTCAAGTTTTGTTTTGATAGAAAAAAGTTGGAAGTGATGTGAAAACTTTCAGGAACTTAATTATTTCGTTTGGGATTATGACCTTTTTTAATTACTCGATACGTTTGAGATTGGTATTGCAATACTTTTATAACCCTTGTTGTCCGATGGTTATAGCATGAAACTTGCAAATAAAAGGAACTTCGACCGTGTCCAGGTGGTTTTGATGTGAAACCACCCCTTGGACTTCTATCAAATAAGAAATTGTATATCATAATTCTGACAAACAAAGGCTTTAGACTTTCAATATTAAGATTGATTATTGATTTCGGGAGACAATGGCGACTAGTAAGTCGTAAAAGGTTGCTAGGCCTTACGATGTACACAACAGGGCTATACAGACGGTCGAATCGTCAATCAAATCGAAAAAGTCCTAAGCGAAACAAGGCATGTACTTAAAATCTTGTGCTGATTTTTTTTTTTTTTTAGAAGGAAAACTTCAGCGTTAGACACTTTAGCATAAAAGAGTTACCAGAATCTACACAGACCAAGTCATAAGGCAAGAAGATAACCCACTTCTAGTCAAAGAAGTCCGAGTTTCACCATACGATAGAGAGTGACCAGGTATCAATAATCAAAGTTATTTTTAAATTGTTATGTTTCAGCAACTGTCAAAGTAACCAAAGACATTCAGCTGTCAAAATGTTCAGTAAAGATTCTCATTTCACCAAGACGATTATATTTTGACTGGCTCAGCGGCTTTGTCAAAATTGTAGTTAATGGAACGAACACAATCCAGAAGTAGTCGTAAAAGCCTGAAAAGGCTACCACATGCAGTAATGATTTTCCTCACAATAATTTCAAACAACTGCAACAACAACTGTTACTCGTACTTCCCTCAGAAGTGGAAAACAGCAAAAATTGTGCCAATTCCGAAGAAAAGTGCTTCCAACTTAGTTTCAAACTACAGGCCAATATCACTTCTCAACAACATCAGCAAATTACTGGAAGAAGTAATTCTACGAAGACTGAAGATATTCTGCTGTGAAAATTCCATCATACCTGACATGCAATTCGGCTTTCGAGAAAAACACTCAACCTTGCATCCACTCGTAAAATTCCAACACGATATAACCACAGCTCTCAACAGTAATCGTGTCACCGTCGGATGCTTTCTGGATGTCGAGAAAGCATTCGATAGCGTGTGGATAGACGGTCTTAACCACAAACTTCATTCCCTTTTCTTTCCTATCTTTCAGGAAATTTTTCGTTCGAGTAGATAGCTGCAAGTCAAACATGAAGACCATCAGAGCTGGAGTCGCTCAAGGCTCAAAACTAGGCCCGTTCCTCAACAACTTGATGACTTCAGACGAACCTTCTCCAATTGCCACATCACTGTCACCACTAATCGCTGTCCAAAAAGTAGAAACCCACATCAACAGACTTTTCTAATTCTACCAGAAATGGGGCATCCGAATCAAAACTTCCAAATCGGAACTTGTCTGCTTCAGGAGACTGGTAGAGGCATTCGCCCCGCAAAAAATTGAATATCAGGTCTTAGTCAACCGACAAAGATATTGATCTACAAACAGCTCCTGCGACCAGTGATTATGTATTCCTTCCCAGTATGGTTTTCCATCTCGAAGACAGCTATGAGGGAACTTCAACTATTCGAAAGGAAGATACTGAGGATCTGCACTGGACTCTACTTCGACCGTCAACGACAGAAACAGTACAGGAACGAGCATCTCTATACAGAAGCGAATTTAATCCCACTGGACGAATATCTAGTTCATTCAACGAAGAAACTAATGGGGAACATCATCGACCACCCGAATCAGCCTATGAGAAGGATGAAGGATGTGATGGAAACTCTGGATGACAACGTAATCATGGACAACGAGGACGAAATCTCGTTCTACGCTGACATTGGGCCAGCCTACCGCGGCTAAAACACCATCTATACCCACAACTGAACGGTACGACTGAATTAAGTCTCCGATCATACTGATAAGAATTCTTGGGAGATCTAGCAACTACACTAGAAAACTGATGAAAAATGAAACGATAAAACGGTGAACAAGGTATGTTACGACGATGTTTAAATGAAACCATTTTTTATGAAATTGATCTATCACCTTTCAGCATTCCAACATTCGAAGAAGTGGGAATTGAATTTGGGAATTAGTATGAACAGATGATGATGCTATCGTCAGGAAAACACTGAGTTGGATAAGCAGTTTCAGAAAATAGATCATTTATAAAATTGAGAAAAAGAGTCGGCGACAACACAGAACCTTGTGGGACACCAGCAATTATTTTAGGAGCTTCAGACTTGAAAACATCTATAACAAATTGGATTGAAAGTTCAGAAACGTAATTACTAAACCAATGACCAAGAGAAACATCAATACCAAATATAAGCATCTTTGATAAAAGAGCTGGATATCAAAAGGTATGTCTTCTAAATGTTAAGTGCCACAATTTTATTTTCTCCAAATCGGTGGAAAATTGGTTACTCTTTTTTGAGAGATACTATCAAATGACTGTAGGATCTATTACTCCGAAAGCCAAATTGACTGTCATTGAGGAGTTTTCATTCAAAATATTTCTAAAGATTGAACAGAGTTTCTATGGCCTTGGGAATGTAAGTGTTATTGTGCGATAGTTCAAGGCTAAGGAGATACACATTTTTTAGGGACTAGTTGCAAAAAAAAAAAACACTGTTTTGCATTTCGAAAAGTGTCTTGTAAATCAAGGTCTTTGCTCATGTAAGAATTTGGTTCTTCGTATCCAAGCGTTGCTGGCATTTTTGTTTGCTTAAACTTTGCGTCTTCGGAAGCACATACAAAAAACTGTGAACTTTTCTGGCCTTTACACTTTTGTTCTCTAATTGTATTTATTTTGAGTTCAGATAAGATATTTTCAAATTTTCAAATTGAGCATTTTTTTGTCTTCTGGCTCTGTCTATCCGACTTATAGGAAACAAACTAAATGTTTAGGAGAACAATACAATTTGAGCGAAGGTTGTACCGATTGGTCAAATGGTTGGTGCAATATGATGGCACGCCACCGGAGGTCTAGCCATCGAATTCCAACGTAAGCCACTTAAAGAAAATAAAAATATTTTTTCCAGTTCTGTATCTTGCCAAATCCTGCGAGTATCCCGTGTCAGGAAAATGTACTCATCGTTCGGATTCTGCAGAAAATAAAACATCTCATTCAATCCTGCGGGCTCAAAACGTAGAGATCGTCTAAGAAAATCAATAACTATGAAGATAACGGCTCGTATAGAACCTAAGTGACTTACAACTCCAAATAATTCCTGTGTGTTTAAGAAGAAATGGAGTGAGCTAACAGTTTTCTGCCGAATCCGAACGTTTAGAACGACAAAAACGTCTCATGACAAGAGAGACTTTTGTAGGATTAGTTACTACTTCTCAAGAGACAGCCATTAAACAACATTTTTTACAGACTGATAATCGATCACAGACCTTCTGCATGACAGTACAGAACACCTAGCATCATACATAGGGTTACTAGTTGATACTGACTTATAACTCTCCGTCATTCCTGTGTGCGTAGTGTAAGTTTGCAGAAACGGAAGAGACCTACAATTTTTTGTCTAATCCGACCAGTTAGTCTGAGGGTCCGTTTTTCGTAACAGTAACCCTAAAAAATCAATTTCTTATTTTATTTTGGTGATGGCAACACCCCCCATTTATTCGGCTTAATACAAGCTAAATCTTAATCTTACTTTAATAAAGCTCGTATTATGTCTTGAAAATAAGAAATTAGGATTGGGGTGGATGATTATGAAGACAGAGTTTTAGGCGGGGTGAATTGAGGTTTAAGTCTAACCAGTTAATGTTGCAGTTAATCCCCTATATCAAGCGAGTAATAGGTTTGTTGGAGCCCAAAGAAACTATGGTGGATCGCCAGCTAAAAGAGAAGAGGATTGATTAGATTAAGGGAATCAGTTAGGAAAGACGTGGAATTGATGGAGTTAAAGAGTTGTTCAGTCATTTCTTCACAAAAGGTCGAAAAATGAAATATCGGTTATTTCTCTTCGTTCTTTCACCGTATTCAAGTAAATTAATTGAAGTTGGTTTCGATACGCAGGTAGAATCAAAGGGTTATTCAAAGACAGACCACAAAGTGCAAAACGAAGGAAGCGAGACGTTGAATGATATCGATTCTAGATATATGAATCTGTTGATAATGGGGCACACTTAACAGGCGTATTCAAGAAGGGGGCGAATGAAGCGAATGAAGGTCACAAAATTCTTCTGACTTTGCTTATTGAATAATCTCATCAATATGAGAAAGTTGAGCTCTGTATATATCATAAGTCACTAAGATCGCAAATCGGTTCGCCAGTGGATATTAGTTGATAATGGAGAAGAAGGTTGAGAAGGGGACGAGTTTGGATTCATTTTCGTAAAAAAAGTGACTGATTGACATTTGGTAGTTCTAAGCTCCAAGCAATTTTTCAGAGAAACTGTGGAAGAAAGTTATGGGAATATTTGAATGAATATTCGTTGACAGTAATAATAAAAGAAAAGGACCTAAGTTGCTGCCTTGTGGGACTCCGCAGGTAGTTAAGTAATCATTGGAGAAAGAACATCTGAAAGTAACTTTGTAGTAACGGTTTTTTAGGTAAAAAGAAATCCATCTTAAAAAGATAGGTTAAAGCGTTAGGGTCGATATTTTGAATAGAATAAGTCATTGTGAAATTTTGATAAAGGCCTTACTGAAATTGGTTGAGAAAACGTCTACTTTCTTTCCGTTCTCTAAGGCTAAGAGGCAAGCGAGTGTCTCCGTGAACAAAAAACATTCATTCATTTAGGTGGGCGGAAATAGCCGTGCCGCCAAGGAGTTTTCTCTATTGATGATTGAGCAGCAGTTTCCTTTAGCCATCATCCGGGCTGTGAAGTTATTGTTTGAGGTTCAACTATGTTTAATATACATATAGTCCTAAGAAGGAATTGTCTTGAAGTAAACGCAAGTGAAAGTACTACCTTCCGGCATAGCTTATCTAACTGTCACTTTTAATTTCTCAAAAACTTCTCCTTTTATCTCATGTCTATAGTGAACTTTACTACCACTTAATCTATCTTAGATTGATCTATGGGCTCTCTCAATTTAATTTTACTGCAGCAGCCATTATTATCTAGGAGCGATTTATTGAAACAACTTTCTCAATATATAATTACAGTCATTTCCCTAGAAAATAAAAAATAAGGAACACAACCTTAAAATTTCCTTCAGACTGCTGCACGCCATTGACGTTAGCTTCGCTTGTGAAAGCCAAAAAGCACTTATTTCCCAAGTATTTTAAACTTATTGAAATCACCTTTCTATCTCACGTACGTCCGACTTGTTAATTCGAGTTCACATTCACCCTACTGAAGTGCTAAAAACTTCCAACAAAATTAAAACTGTTGCAACGAAAAATAAAAAAAAAAACACGAAACAATGAGACTAAAAAAACATGCTCTATGAATGTGTGACTCTGACGACTATGCCACTAAGGAAGCATAAAATGTTTTAATTTCTATGTTAGAGACAGTAGATACTCGTAGATACACTACTTCAAGTCCAAGATACAATATCTATCTATAAAATTTTATTACTCGCATAACATAACGTACTTGGACGACAAGAGAGTACAAAAGAAAGACTTCGTTAAGTAAAATATTTTAGAAGTGCTGTGCAGCAAGCAACATTAACGAGAGTAGTATTCAAGTGAATGCTTAATTTTAATAACAGCTATAGTATGCACTTGAATTTTCATTCATTTTAGTCTATTTAAACGAGATGGAGAGGAGGAGGAGAAGGAAAGTTTCAGCAGTTTCCTTTCGCATACATTTAACTATAGCTTTTGTTTTTGTTTAGCAAAATGGAATAAAATGAATTTTATCGAAAATAAAAGGATAATACAGTCGTTAAGTTTTATTGTTCAAAATCATTGTGCAGATAATCTCTTAGATACTTATCATGGGCTATCAAATAGCAATTAAACCTAATCGTTTCTGCGAGCATAAAAGTGGAAAGTTCTTTCAAAACCCCACAGAGTATGCAACAGGGAGTGAATATACTAATTTACGAGTAAGTTTATATTATTATTAATTTTTTTTTAAGTATACTTTGTCTCTCATCAGAATGCACACTTCACAGATACAAACACGCATGCATACGAGTAGATACATAAACTTCACTTAATTATCTTTATATTGCTGCTTTGCTGCGTGCATCCAAAAATAGATTCCCACAGGAGCAGAATAATAAGACGCACATGTGCACTGCATATGTCTGGGGTTTGGGATGTTGCCTTAAGCGCGGAAGCCTATTGATCAGCAAACATCAGTTTTGGTCGTTTACTTTTTTGGGGCCTCCTCCTTTATACAACGAAGGAAGAAATCCAAAAAAAAAAAAAGTACAAATTCTATCTTTGGTGTTTTCCAGAGAATTTTTAGGTCTTTATGGACTTATTTTGCTGTATCGCCCCAGACAACGGAAATATCTAAAATAAGTCTGAGAACAAAAAATAAAGGAACAAAATGCACACACACGAGTGTGATGTGTGCACAAATGCATATTGGCTTCGGATCTGGATCGGGATGTGGTTGTTTTGGTTGTTTTTCTCTTTTGTATCTGTGTGATCTGTGATTGCACATTGCCGTCGGCCATAAGATACAGGAATAATGGGGGATTAACAAACGACGACGATGAGTGTGTCTGGAATACTTAATACCGAAATGAAGTTCATGGGAGGGATACTAAGAGAGTTCTTGTAAAAAAAAATTATAACAAATAAAACAACAAGGCCTCTTGGAACTAGAGAACTATACAAAGCAAAAATAAAGGAAGGCATTTTCGTATTTTTAACACAGAATCGTTAAATGTATCTCAACGAAGTTGCAATGTAATTTCTTGTTTCGGATAGATCGAGGGGAATCAGTAGGAACTGTAGGAACTTTTCAATTTTTTTTATTATTTTGATTTGTGAAGAAGGAGAGCCTTCATCCGGTACTAAACATCGGATTGCTTTAATTGGTCATTTTTGGTGCTAGGGCTATACGAACAAAAACTCAACGAAAAAGATAGTAGCTATTAATAGAACGATGTATGGGTATTGCTGATGCCCGATGAAATTTGATGTTAAGAAAAAAAGACATTTAGTTTTTGTTACGGTTTCATCAAAGTCTCTTGTGCAGTTTCAAAGGAATGCAATAGTGAAATTTGATAGGTAGGCATAGGTATTCGCATTTTAATAAGGAGGTCCAAAAGGTTTGTGGAATTTTTCAATCCTATCATCGCCATTGGAATGTCTTTAGGAATTTGGTAAAACAATTCAAAGGACTTCCATTGGCATGGCAATGTAAAGTCGGATACACATTCCCATTGCAAACGGATATTTTTTTGTTTTAATTTTGAAAAGGGATTTCGCTTTGGGATGAATCCTTTGATAATTTGTTTTTGTTGGTTTGGGTTTTCGATTGCTATTGGTTTTCTCTTTCCGAATAGAAACGATAAAAACAGTGATTTAATTGGATATTCCTGCATTTGGTTCAATTGGATTTTTCTTTGTCTGCAAAAATGTACAGCCAAGTTTTAAATTAAGAACAGAGCGAAAGTTATGATAAGGTATGTATATTTGGTTTTGTAGTATCCCTTGGCATATTGGTTTTTGTGTTTGACTGTCATTCAGAAGGTCTTGGGTTCTATTCAATTTTTGTCAGGGTTGCATTGCATTTTGCGAGGAAGTGACAGATCCTGCAAGAGAAAATCTTGTCAAGAGCTGCTTCCTGATAAAACGCACACCGAAATAGTTGAGAGTTGTAAGTCAATAGGTCGTAGTTCTTTTCGAACTGTTGTACGACTAAAACAAATGTTTAATGTTTTTGTATCTGACACTTCTTCAGCGACTTGGAGGAGCTCTCTGACATTCCAAGCAAAATTTTGTTAAAATTCGTTAACGATACCAAATGGCTTAAGAATTCCTAAACTCTGAAAACCACCTTCAACTACAATACGATAGTGTAGTACGCACGAAAACGACTTAACGACCCACGTGTTCCTTGTAGGAGCAGTACCAACGGAGAATGGGCACCTCGCCTATACACCTCCTACGTTGATCACGAGCATCAGTTGGTTGATGGGTCCATCTCTAAATAAGATTGATAATTGAAATAGCCTCCTCGACCAAACAAACGAATATAGACACCAAACACTGACATATCAGTGTGGGGGGATGATTGCTCAAGTGGAGGTAAAGGAAACGAACACCCCCTGAGAAGGAGTATACCTCTCCCTAGCCAGGTTATTATTTGACGATAGAATTTTCAATACTTTAGAAATACCCTCCGACATTTCAGGCTATAGCTTGCTGTAACCCATCTATACCCTTAACGGGCTTGATCGACATAGGATTATCCTAGGTTTCGATACAAGGGGTCACAAACCCTAGGGTATCACAACGGATCTACATTGATTTAAGTGTGTAGGTAACAAGATCAAGGTTCAGTTTTGGGTCCATTCTTATTCAAAATAAATATAAATTCTATTTTCACGCAACCTTTAAGCAGCAACATAACGGCATTTGCTGATTATATAACCTTAAGATGTACTGTCATTAGTACTGCCAACTCCATCTTAGGAAGCAGTCGTAAAAATCGGAACGACTGGTTTGATGATGAATGCAAGCTAGCGACTGAACGTAAGAATGTTGCGTACCGAGCAATGCAACAATCTCATAGAACGCGGGCACGCGAAGAGGAATATAAAGAGCTCAGAAGAACAGAAAAACGGCTTCACAGACAAAAAAAAATCAGCCTGCGAGAAGAACCTAATCTGATAAATAGAAAACAGCCGAGAGCGAGGTCCGCACCAGGCGCGGAAGTTCTACCAATCCGTCCGAAACATGACGCAGTACACACCACGCTGCACATACTGCAAGGACGGAGAGGGAAATCTGATCACCGATCCTAAGAGCATACTGGAGCTCACTGCAGAAGTGGAGGCACCACTACTTCAAGAAGAATATCATATGTTGCCGCCACCAAGCATAGAAGAGGTTGAGAAGTTTATAGGCCGGCTTAAACAGAACAAAGCCCCGATGGCATACCAGCCGAATTATTCCATCACGGCGGGCCAGCCTTACGTCAAGCAATTCATGACATTATAGTACACGTATGGGAGCAGGAAGAAATGCCAGAAGACTGGCGAAAAGGTTTAATATGCCCCATACATAAGAAGGGAGATGTCACAACGTGCAGCAATTATAGAGATATCACGTTGTTGAGTACCGCCTATAAGATATTCTCCTCTATCCTACAAGACCGATAACCCTATACGCTAAAACCTTCATCGGACAATATCAGTGTGGTTTCATTCCAGGCAAATCAACAACTGATCAGATCTTTACCCTTAGGCAGGCGATGGAAAAATGTCTAGAATTTAACATCCCAACATACCATCTGTTTATAGACTTTAAGGCCGCCTATAATAGCATAGCCAGGGTAGAACTTTACAAAGCCATGAGAGAATTCGGCATCCCAAATAAATTGACAAGACTATGTAGGTTGACCATGACCAACGTAACAAGCCAAGTAAAAATAGCCGGATTGCTATCCAGACCAATCAACACCTTTAATGGACTCCGACAAGGGGACGGTTTGGCCTGCCTCCTCTTCAACCTGGCGTTGGAGAAAGCAATCCGTGACTCTGGCACGGCAACAAGAGGGACCATCGTCAACAGGTCCAGCCAGTTACTAGCTTACGCAGACGACATTGACATCATCGGAAGAACCGAACAAGCTGTACACGATTCCTTCATCCAGATCGAGCAGGCGGCACAAAATCTGGGGCTGCACATTAGTGAAGGTAAAACAAAGTACATGGTGGCGTCGAATGCGAGAGGAACAGTTGGTCAAACAATCATGGTTGCGGAGCACGAATTTGAAGTGGTGCAATCCTTTAAATACCTTGGGTCAATAGTAGCAGCCGATAACAATATAGAAGAAGAAATACTCGGGCGGCTTCTCAAATCCAACAGAGCCTACTATAGTCTGTCAAAGCTTTTCAAATCCAGAAATCTCACCATAACTTCAAAACTGCTGCTGTACAGGACCACGGTCCTGCCAGTACTCACATATGGATCCGAGACTTGGGTGATTAGCAAAAGGCACTCCGACCTCTTAGCTGCGTTCGAGAGAAATGTCTTAAGGAGAATTGTTGGCCCCATATGTGAGGAAGGACGATTCCGGAGACGGTACAATCATGAACTGTACGCAATCTACCTAGAAGCAGATATCGTGACAAAAATTAAGCTCGGTAGACTCCGGTGGGCAGGGCACCTAGCTCGCATGAGCGAAGAGGAACCTGCTCGGAAAGTTCTTTGTGGTACATTCTATGGTAGACGACAGCGTGGTAGACCATGCTTGCGCTGGAGATATGGCGTAGACCAGGACGCCCGAAGCCTTGGGGTGCGCAACTGGATGGCGTCGGAAATACTTCTTACGATCATATACTCGTACTATGATATTATACTTACTTAAACTTTCAATATGGTATATTAAGTTAAGGTGGAGCATATTTGGGTACTCTTGAGCCATTAAGAAAATCTCAAAAGCACATTGTCAGAATAATTTCTAGAATCAGTAGAAGCTGGTGTCTCTCTTCGATTTTTACCATTAAAGCACCTTTCCACCTTCAAAGTTTTTAAAGTGCTCTTCATGATGAGTAATTACAACGTATTTTATATAAGCTCTAACCTTCATGAATAAAGATTAAATAAGATGGTTTGAGTTAACATTCCGAAGTGAAACAAAACACACTTCTGTAATTTTTTAACAGCTTCAGCCATAGGTATCCAAATGCGTTCCTATGCAAATTATGCAACCAATTTTTGCACAAAAGTGAAAAGTATTTTCGAAACGAACATTACAATGCGAAAGGGATAGCTCGAAACGCTTAAAGTAATTTGTTTCATCATTTTTTCGAAACTTCTTGCACAACAATATTTTAGTTATTTATCATGTAAATTGCCCTGCAGAGTAGAAATAGGTTTAGTGTTAGCAATGACACCAATTTATTTTATTTCAACTCAAAACAAGAAATAACTCAGTCCTCACTTGTCAATGTCAAAATACACAAAAACACAGACTTCATGTGGGGAATACAAAATCCACTCAACAATAGAACCTATCGAAAACCGTTTTAAGCCAAAAAAAAAATACAAAAAGAGAAGACTTGAAAAGATTGCAAAAACCCCATCAACAAAAATCAGCTCGATTATAAAAAATGAAAAAAAAAAAAAACTTTTTGTAGATATATCGAATTGCACCATTAATAATTCTGTCAAAATCAATCAATCATACGGTTGGTAAAATTCAATGAACAAAAATTTATATAAAGATACATACATTAGTATCCCCAAGGGTGCTTCGACGACGATTACGACTACGACGTTACCACTCAACCATAAAGCAGGCAATTTCCCTTACATACTCGTTAACAAAAAAAAAAAAATTAAATTTAAATTAAATTAAATACTTAAATAAATATTTACACCTCGACTCTCTTCCAAAACTGAAAAGTATCTACTTGCCCTTCTTGAACGTACGTTCGAGAATTTTAATTCATCACACGTTTTGATGAGGAGGTTTATTCGTTTATTTTTTATTTTTGTATAATTAATTTCGATTTACATGCAACAAAAAATTGTGTTGAAGGTGACGCACTCTCATCTCATTTCACAGAGACGCATATCTTCTTTTCATTGAAAGGAATAATAATTACAAATTGAACAGAATGCGAGTTGTCTGCTTCGCAGTGCATGGGGCTTGAGTCACAAAGGCCTCTAGCTCTATCCTATAGCCGATCTCATCGGGAAATGCAAACAAAGCCGAACAAAAAAAAACAGATAGACAGACAGACAGCAGCAGAATATACATTATGGCAGCCTTACACAGTAAAGAACTCATTTTTACCATGTTTACTTAAGGCTGAGTTTACACAGAAGTCGCACGAGTTAAGGCGCGATGTCGAATGTAAACAATCACAGTGATCACATATTGGGAGTAATATTTACTTTTATCGGTGATTGCTGGAGTAATCACGGCACAGGTTGTCTCTGAGAGAAGCTACGGGTGTGGTTGGGGAGGGGGTACCCTCCTACTACCCTTAAAATGCTTTAACACAGTGCGAACGTTTAGGAATATTGGAGGGAATTTAAAAGGCGATACCGATGCTCATGGAATGTGGTTTTTGCGAAAGGGAGCCAGTTAAAGTGTTCCACATTCGTGCAGTGTGGTATTAGAAGTAATATCTGTACTCCACAACATTTCCTAGTTATTTCTGGTCGTACGAGTGTTGTGGTGGATTAGTTTTGAGGAAGGGACGCATCTTACTATGTCACTGGAGGGTCTTTCTGAAAAAGTATCGATATATTACAAAGAGTTGAAGTTCCAAATAGAAAGAACAGTGATGTGTGTATGAAAACTTATGGTATCCTCGTATGTGAAACAGTCCAATCTATCAGAAGTTAGAGAAGAAATAATGAAGAAGTCGGAGGATAAAACGAAACCCTCGGGCACACCATCAGAAGTCTTAAAGAAGAAATCGTAAGTGAAGATATTAAACAAAGTCAAAGAACAAATCGAATTCTTCATCATCATTTCATCATTCATTTTCTAAATATTAGTCAGAAAGCAGGACAAATAAAATCTTGGAAGGTCAAAATGACCGCCATGGGCATTCCTATTCAAGTGACCCAAATACTGGTGGAGTACGCCGTTTTGATATCATAAACCCGTTTGTCCTTTGGATTTAATGGGATATGCTTCATGGGTTTCCCTCTACCTGAAATTCGGGAGCTTTCGGTCTTTTGATTATCCTTAATACTCGTGTTTTAGCACAGTACGAGCGCTTAGGAAAAATCGAGACATTGGTTTTGAATGTCTGAATATCGTAATGGGAGGAAAATATTAAGTCTGGTAAGGCATTCCACATTCGTGCAGTACCGATTAAGAAAGAATCTCTGAATTAAATAATACATCCAAAGTTGGACTTAAATGTTAACTGATTGACATTCCTTGAAGCGCGAGTATTGTGGTTACGGAGAGGAATGTAAGCGGCTACTTCACTACAACATTGTGTATGAAAATAACGGTAAAATACTGAAAGACAAGAAGCATTGCGGCAGTGCGCTAGAGATGCAAATGTTTCTCTCATAGCTCTATTACCTATCATCTTTAAAGCTCGTTTTATATTCTTTCCAAGAGACCCAAAAAGGTTATTGAAGCTCCTGCTCAATTATAGGAATTTTACCCGAGCGTTGGACGAATATTACCCTTATATATTACCGCCATATCAGAAAGAGTGACAAATTTATTGCACTGCCGAAGGCAACCTACACACTAAGCAGCGTTATTGGCAGATTCGAATAAATGGTCATTCCATGCGAGTCATTCGGAAAAAACCCGTTAAATTCAATCTTAAAGCTTCGGCTCAGAGCCATTTTTTGGCGTTGAGAAAGTGATCAGGTCTTTAATCCTCATTTTAGCTAGTTCGTTAAGGAAGTCAAGTCCAACACAACGAAAATAAATTTTGACTACACCTAAAATTTTAAAGTCAGTGTGAGCGTTAGGAAAATAAGGAAGGATTTAAAAGAAGGTATCGATGCACATTGGTTTAGATGCACATTGGTGGATATTAAAATTGGAGGGAAACGAGATCTAGGCAAAACATTTTACATTCGTGCTGTGCGGCTAAGTAAAAATCACTTTACTTCATAATACACCCGAAATCGGGTTCTAGGGTGAACGGGTGAGTACAGTAAAAAAAATGCCGTTTCCTTGCATGTTCATCTGTTGGCTAGAATCCACCTTGGATATGTCTTGCTACGGTCTGCATATAAGGTCATTTGTGCAAGTCCTACTAAAGTTGGGCCAGATATTGCTGGATATAATGGATATCGGTTAAGCTTCTCCGACTGCGGTTGGATTTTATGAGAACAATTTGAGCTTCATTAGACCAAGAGGAATCTTAAAGGAATTGTTAAGCTAACTGCACCTTGCTTGGCGAGCTTGTTAGTCTCCTCATTTCCATCAATTTCCGTAAACCAGATACGAGTGAGATTTAGGTTAGTGTTCTCAAGGGCTCAAGGGCCAACTGATGCCCATAGTATGGATTTTTCAGCTTCCCAGCTTTTATGCCTTTTGGGCAAGCTTCAGTGCATTTTGCAACTACCCTGACTTCGGGGTGAGAACTAAAGTATACACTTTATATTTCAAATGCGCGGATAATCCGAAAAATATTTACAAATCATACCTTGACTGGCTTGCGAGATTGTGTATATTAGGTCATTTGTTATAGACTTATTGGGATGGGCCACATCTTTCTAGATGTAAAGCAGTTGGTTGAGCTGCCCAACCTACGTTGGATTCTGTGAGAGAAATTGAGAAAATGTTGCCTTTCATGACACCGAAAGTAGCTCCGCGATTGAGCTATGAAGGACTGACCCTTGCGCGACGAGCACGTCAGCATGTTCATTTCCTTAATCTGTGACCTAGAAATCAGATGAAAATAACAGGTTAATGTCAAGTCGCATTGGATGTCTGCAACTAGTTAAAGTATGTTGTATACTTTCCCTATTGCCAGTAATTCAGCTTGAAAGGCACTGGCACAGGTTACGTAAAAGATTTAGAGATATTAAAAAACTCATAAAAAACGATTGTTGTAAACGACTCCATATGTGGCATTCCATATGTGGAATATTTGAAATCTTAAAGGTCACCAACTGGTTACTCCAGACCAATTAGTTTCACTAGGTATCTGGACAGCCATAAGAGCTTTTTAATGAATTTATATTAAATTATTCTCTCTTGGACCTCTTCGCCCGTGCGTCTTATTTTCATATAATTAGAACCTAAACAGGTAGACCGATTCACTTCAAATTTGTTAGAACATTTTTATAGGATTCCTCATAAGAGAAAATTCGAATTTTTGTTCTAGAACGGGTATCCATAATACCTAATATAAGAACGTCGTTTTTTCTGAAGTTTTTCGAAAACGGCTGTAACGTTTTTGATTAAACTTTGCACAAAACCATTTGAGCGAAACTGTGGTTCATTTTTGGGTTGGGTACGATATCTCGCTTTTTATAATCCCGTTTTTTAAAATCCCGGTCTTATTATCCCGGTTTGTATGTTGTATAATTGTATACTATACCTGTTTCTAATAATCCCGCTTTTTT
This sequence comes from Philhelius festivus, assembly GCA_963931855.1. Taxonomy (NCBI): domain Eukaryota; kingdom Metazoa; phylum Arthropoda; class Insecta; order Diptera; family Syrphidae; genus Philhelius; species Philhelius festivus. Next base: position 210,831,363 of record OZ007556.1, read on the forward strand.
AAAATCCCGTCTCTTTTAATCCCGTTTTGTATAATCCTGTTTCTTATAATCCCGCTTTTTTAAAATCCCGTCTCTTTTAATCCCGTTTTGTATAATCCTGTTTCTTATAATCCCGCTTTTTTAAAATCCCGTCTCTTTTAATCCCGTTTTGTACAATCCCGTTTCTTATAATCCCCTGCTTGGGTACACTATAGGATTCGAGGTAGGTGCGAGGTTGAGTGTATGCAGTTTCTTTAGAATTTAAAGAATCTGGAAAATAACCAACACGTTACCTACCTACGTATTCTAAAAACCGGGATTTGGCGGGATTATAAGATGGGATTTTAAAAAGCAGTATTTTAGCAGACGGGATTTTAAAACTTTTTTTTTCGGGATTTTTGAAAAGCGGGATTTTAAAAAGCGGGATTCCGATACGCTCCCTTCATTTTTTGTTTTATAATTCACACTCGCTATATTGATACCCTTATAACGTTAAACAAAATTGATATCTGATTCGTAGAGCTTAGGTTTTTTTATTAGAAATTTGTCTTATTTTTGGGTAGTTTCTGTATATCTCGTTAGTGGCTTCACCGATTTTGCCGAATTTCAGAATCTAAAATTTTGCATAAAACGTTTTTTTGTGAACAATAAAATCAAAAACATTCCATTTCACCAAGAATGTAAGACTTTTGTTCACGCTTTCCCGCAACTCTTCAACTCTTATCCCCATGTCATAGCCTTGAACAACAAAAGCAAGTTCATTCAGTCGTAGATTTTATTTTGTCAATATTTTCTTCGTTCGTCTTCTTTTAGTCTACAGAACAATTTTTCTCTTGAATTGCCGCCGCGCCAATGCCCCAAGTTTTTCTACTGAATTCCTTCAAGTGTCGTTAAATTGAATGACACAATGACGAAAACCATAAATTGCATTTTTCGAGCCATTGTATACTTCCAGTGAAGAACTTGCAATTCCAATCGATTTAAGATCCTTCTTTTGTGTCCAATTTACTGCAGACATACGACATCATTGGGATGGGGAGAAAAAAAAATAATTCTATTCACCTACTTTTGCAATTCCTCTCCTGTCAACTGTTGTTCATGTGCTATTCTCTTTCGTCACTGTACTCCCTTTTAGCAACCACCCCTCAACGCTTCAGACCCCCTACAGGGCCCTACTTAATCTCCCTAATAAAGTACACCCAATCAATTGTTCCACAAGCTGAGCTGGCAATTTTGATTAGAGTCAAAGTTCGCAGGAAACATCTCCATTGGAACATCCATCCCAGGCACTGCACGGTTCTCTCGACAAAAAGTGTTGACATTCTCTCACAGTATCCCAGGCAACTTTCAATTCCATCAGTAAATATTAAAACAAAAAAGAATAAAAACAAAAATGAGGAAACGCTCGGAAATCCAAGCCTCATTCTTGCAATCCTTGATCCAGAAGTGCTGCACACAAAAGCGATTCTCATCAACGTCAGCTCTCCGTCGTCGTCATCTGATTCTGTATTGACGTAAAGGGGGATGTGAGGGTGGTGGAGGTTGTGCTGTCGTTCTCATCCTCATTCGCAGAACCAGCACAGTAGTGGGTCCCAGGCGAAAGCAATGTAACACTTCTGTGCCATTCTCCAGCTACCTACGCCAATTTACACAGTTCCCAAGCAGCACAATGCAGACGAGTATGGTATGTAAGGTAGCCTAACGTATTCCGATCCACAAAATTCGCAATCAATTTTCGAAAATCATCCTCCGACGACCAAGTGGGTCCCTATCCGTCCGTGGACGTAGACGTGGACGTGCACTGCCATGACAAGGACGGCACGATAACGGAAGAGGAAGGACATTTCTGATGATTAATTTTCAGCAATTATTTCTCTGTTTCAGTGCGATAACACGAGAGGGCGAATGAATTGAACGAACGACGAACCAACCAACAGAACGGTGCAGAGGAGCAAAACGGACGGACGGACGGACGGGCGTTGTTCTTTCGGATCAATTGGTGCACAATGTGCAGTTTTCTGGGGTGACCCTAAAATAGGTGCGGACTGCAACTGGGTGCGGTACATATATTTCCTGTGATTTTAAATTTCCACCTATACGCATCCCCCCCTATCTATGCGAACCCGAGAAGCTTCCCAAGGGTGTGCGTTCGTTCGTTGGCATGTTCGATACACATCTCCTCTTTCTGATGCACTAAATCCACTTTGGGTTCTTGCCATGATTGATATCATGGCCTTGCGCGATGCAATCAGGCACATCACAAGTGATATAGGACCAAAATTCAAGTGCTGTAAAAGTGTGTGCTTAAGAGAGTCCTTTGACGATGTCAATTGCAGGTTAGGCAAAATGTCTATAAGCACACGATAAATGCGATATGCAATTCAATTATTTGATTTGACGTCAGTCAAGTGTATTCGTTTCGAGGACTGGTTTTTATTTCAAAGCGTTTGTTATAGGGTTCGCTGTACTTAGGGGGAAATTGTATCCGGGTTAAATTATTTAAATTGATTCCTAAGATCTTCGTGTGAGGAGGGTGCATGTACACAAGTCTTTATAGGTACTTTGTTGGTAGTTAATAATGGAAATGAAAGTCAAGTAAAAGTTTTCGCAAAACAATGTGCTTATGGGGTTTAATTTGACTACGATACTCAATAACTATCACATTCCAATTAAACCAATTTTCTCAATTAAATAGGCATGTGCAAAAGCCGGCACTTTATTTTATCACTTGAAAGCTAAAAATGCTCGTTTTGAAGAAGAAGAATCCGACGATAAAAATGCACAATGTGTTCTTTTCAAAAAGAAAGAAAAAAAAGAAATAAATAAATTGCACCCGAGGTCAAATTCATTTACAATCTAAAGTACCAACTCAGAGACTCTATCATCGCATGATGAGCAACTCGGTGATATATTTTTTTTTACTTCACGATTTTTTTTTAAATAAATGTATGCAGTAATAATGGCGACAGTAAAAAAATGGCATTACCATCGAACTGCGAATTGAAAAATAAATCAACCATAAATGTTAGGGGGTAGAGAGATAGGGTAAAATCGGGTAAAATTAATCACGTAATGTAAACATTTCGAAATACATATTTACACGTTTTTTTTTATAACTAAGCGATCACTCAAGGGGTTCAGGCCACCCTTAAAATATTTCACTATAGTCCGAGCAGTTAGGATAGGTTTATAGAGGATTTAAGAAGATAAGCATTGATTTTGAATGCGCTTAGATTAGTGGGAAAGATCGAGTTTAGTAAAGTATTCCACATACGTGGTGCGTCTCAAGAACGAAACCCTATATTTTACGGTCCTACGAAATTGGGCTTAAGGGTAAATTGATGAGCATACCTGGATTGACGTGTGTCACATGAAAATTGTTCTAGGAAGGGAAATCCACTGGCTACTTTACAAGTAGTTCTCAAGGAGATAAAAGAGGTATAGGCTGCTGGAGACTGTCGATGGTTTTACGTAAGGAGCTATTACCCATAAATTTTAACGCTTTGTTTTGGATGCCATCAAAAAGTTGTAGAGAAGTTTGTGAAGCTCCAGCCGAAATGTAAGAGTTTTATTCGAGTTTGGGACGTATACATGACTTGAACAAGGTGGGGCAAAATTAATCACCATATCGGAAGATGCTCTAATTTTTGCAAATGGCGTCGTACGTCAATCATATTTGACATTTGTAAACTAGACAGCTGGAGAATACAAACAAGCAAGCAATGGAGCACTACACTTCGCCAGAGCGTGGAATAATTATGTCGATTTTTTTTCCAACTGGGAAAACATTCTGGTCCTAAGCTACTCGACTCGAACAGACTGGAACCTCCACAGGAGACCATATAGGGCGTGGCCGTCACCGTACTGGTCGTTCGGCCGGGAATAACAAAGGCTATGGCTCCCGATGTAGCTGAGAACAAAAAAAAACATTAACTAGACGAGGGGCCAAGCAATTGGACATCACCAGACCCTATCGCGAATTTTAGTGAAAGACTTACACATGTTCCCGTACAAAGTGCAAATAGTGCATCTGCTAATGCCTGCTGGCCGTGCGTCGCGTGTGAATTACTGTCAAGTCATCCTCAATCTCAACAGCGGACGATTTTGTGTCGAAAATTATCATGAGCGACGAGGCGCATTTCTACTTAAGCGGTTACGTTAATCAGCATCTTCGTTTCTGGGGCACTGAAAATCCGCATGATGCACGAAGAGCCTTTACATTCACTCAATGCTACTGTGTGGCGCGGCGTTCACGCGGGTGGAGTGATTGATACGTATTATTTTGAGGACGTTATTGGCAAGACGGTCACTGTTAATGGCTACAGGGCCATCATAAATGACTTCTTACTGCCGGAATTTGATGAACGGGGCTTGGTGGACATGTGGTTTCAACAAGACGGTTTAACGTGAAGGAAGCATTTCCTTGTCGTCTAATCTCCGTTTAGGCGATTTGGCATGGCCAGCAAGATCGCCCGATTTAACCATCCCAGACTTCTTTTTGTTTGGGGCTAATGGAAAAATGGAAGTTATGGCAAAAAGCTTCAGACAATCGCATTCCTTAAGGAGAATAGAAGGAAATATTCGACAGGAATGCAAACAGCTACTCGTATCACCAGAAATCTTGCGGAAAGTCATGGAAAATGTAATAAAACGGGCATAAATGTGTATCAATACTGGCGGCAACCACTTCACGGATATCTTCTTTTCCACTTAACAGAAAAAATTGTAAAGGTCCAAATAAAGATTTCCATCACTCAAAATCATTTATTAATAAAGTAATTCACAAACAAAATCGGATGATTAATTTTGCGATACTTTGTATATTGTAGCCAGATTAGATGCGGTAACAAATTTCGTACAACGACCAAGGCAACCGAAACGTCTTGCAGTATTTTTGGAAATTTCAAGTGTGAAAAGTCATTCCATAGCAAGTGGTCAGAGAACTGAAAGTTTTTGGGCTTCTTCAATGCAAGTGCCACTTATAGACAGATGCAACGGGGATAAGTTTCGCTTTAGTGACAGAAGGCATTATTGGGTTTTGGATGTATTCGAGTCCCAATTATACAATTCTGCGAAGATCAGAATTTAGTGAGCTTATCATTAATGTTGACGTTAAAGTACCACATCCGAAGAAAGTTGAGATGACTCTAGACATGAAAAACAGAGACTTAGAGTGTTGTCATCAGCAAAACAATGAAATGAATTAAAAGTTTCAGCTGATGATCTGATTAATGAAAAGATTCGGAGATAACACACAGCCCTGTGGCACACCAGCATTTATTCTGTGGATGTCAGGCTTAAATCCATCCAATACTTCTTATATTGAATGATCCAAAAGATAAATTCTAATCCATCGAAGAGCTTGGTGCCAAACTCTACCAAATGCTTTGGAAATATCAAGCGCAGTAATTTAGCTGACACCAAGATTGGTTCCATCAGACTACCAGTAGACCTTTTGCTATGAAAACCTATTGTCGATCATTATGAAGTTTAAGTTCTTCGAGATATTTCATGATCTGAACATTTATCAAGGACCTTAGAAAGTATAGATATTAGTGGTCGATAATTTGAGGCAGAGATTGATACACCTTTTTTTGGTACGATTTGAACAAAAACCAGTTTTCCATCTACTTGGAAGAACACCAGAAGAATAAGAATACCTCTTCAACACTAAAGGGCTAGCGGAATTGTTTATGTTGAGATCTTTGAGTACTCGAGTGAACTCGGGCAAGTTGGAGTTTGCCGTAAATTGTGCTGCAAGAAAGCCAAACATTTTTGCTGCCTTTATGACTTTCAATTATTTTTTTTCCAACTTTTATATTATGCAGGAATTTTTCTCGATGAATCACATCATTGCAACAGTTCTTTGCGGGTCGGTATTCAAAGCGATTAAATTCAGTACGGTCTGCTTAAATGCGTCGAAAGCTTAACTCTCAAAATCTAGCAGCCTGTTCCGGTCAATATCCTGCTGGAATGTCCACACTAATGACTCTGAAAAGGATAAGATATTATGCCATTAGTGTGGAGATTCCAGGTAATGACTATAGGCACACTGCTTGAAACATGACAAAATCATTTGAACAAAAGAATGTATCAGATTTGCAAAGATTTAAAAAATAGAGTTTCATGTAAGAAAGCCACAAATCCGGAGGCATAATCCAAAGAAATCGCAGAACAATAGTACGCAACACCTGTGGAACATGGCAAAAACTAGTTAAGTCTATGTACAGGAAATATTAGGCAGTTCTGAAGAACAAGGGCCACTTAACCAAGAACTGAAGACTTGAGGTAACCCATTTACCCACGTTGTGGATAAAGTTGAATTTTTACTTGTTTTTTTTTGCGTCATACTGTTCGGGCTAAATCTGTCAAATTTTCTGTCATTTATTTCACCTGTTTTGCCAACTAGAGAGTTTTTTCAACAACATATGTAAATGATAAATTGTTTTATGAAAGTGGGTCTTCTGTTCGAGCACTATCGGAATCATATTCAGAGACGAGTCCCGTTTCTGGATGATTCTGCTTCGTCAACAACCAAAATTGTTGAAATTGGAACTATCACAATCCACACGAAATCCACCAAATTGCAATACATACAGAGAAAAACACTGGATTTTGGGTCAGGAGGAATTATGGTTCCTTAATTCAAAACGACGTCGTCCACACCATCATTTTCAACAGCGAGCGCTATCAGTCCATTATAAACAATTTATTTTGGCTCCAATTGGATGATATGGACGCAACAGGAAGGCGCTAAGTGCCAAACAAAGTTCGAGTGATTTCCGAGCACGGTTATGTCATGCGGAGGCGATGTGAATTCGTCACCGAGGTTGTGCGATTTGACCTCTTAAGACTTATTTTTGTGGGGATTTTATTTAAGTCACAGGTCTATGCCAATAAACCACAAGCAACCCCTGCTCTAGAACGCCAACTTTAATCATAGCTATTGGTCAGATTTAGTCTAACTTTTGCGCCAGAAAAACCCTTTCTTTTCCCATTTTTGCATAATAAATAACCTCTTAGGAGCAATACTAGACGCTACTGTTTTGTCAAATATTGTTGGCCTTACTAGTTACATAATTGAATAAGGTTTTTCAAGTCTTAAAATAATTAATGAAATTTGATTCCTTATTCTCTGTATTTGAAACCTCTTGTATTTTTATTTATCAACTTTGTTCAACTTTTGTTAGCCGCCCAAGCTCAAAAATAAACAATTTTAATTGGTTTCTAAAAGTTATCTAACTCAGATATAAAAATAGCCTGTCTAAAGCGTGACTAAGGTGGGGTTTAATTTAATAGGACCATTTTGAAAAGAAATCTGAAAAGTAACACTGGTGGATTCTAGAGTTAAAAAAAGTAGTCCAGTCGATTAGTCTAAAAACCAAACATGAAGACAGACACACCTAATTAACTTAGCAAAATAATATCAGCCTGGCAATGCCGAGTATCTCTTTATCGGTTTCGCCAGCCTTCATTTACTTGAACGTTCAACGAATCAGATAGTTTTTTTTTATTTTCTTCTTATTAGCAATTCTTATTTTATTTTTTTTTTTTGCTGGGTTCGGCCTTTTCTACATTGTTGTATATAAAGAAAGATGAAGCTAGTTTTTTTTTTTTTTAATTTCCTTAATTCAGATGACGACGAAGTTAAATGGCCAAGAAGAACAACGCACTGTGAAGACAATCCACGATGATGAAGTAAATACACATTCCATTCGAGATGTGTGTTTATTTATATGTATTCGGTTTGTTATAATTTTGCCAAGTTACGCATCAGTGCGACGAGTATCTCATGGATGCCCAGTAGGTCGGACATGTGTTTCGCACAAAAAAAAAAAAATGAAGCAAACAAAGAAAAAGCGAAAGGGTTCACAGTTTTTGTTGTGTTTAGTTATTTATGTAAAATGAATTAAAAGAATTACAAGGAAACATCACAGAAAACTGAAATTATGTTCATTTCTATGAACATTTTTAATTGGCAGTTAATTTAGATTGTGAGTGGTACCTACTCTATGGGCAATGTCACTCATGTCAAATAAATCAGCTCACAGCAAACTTTTTCAACTTGCTCGTGTAGTTTCCATGTACAAACAAATTTCGAGGTATTGATCAAATCTAACATTAGGATGATGAAGAAATTCAAAAAAGTGGTTTCCGTCATTTGTCCGTCCGTCCGTATCTTTTATTTTATGTTGAAGTATAACACGGTAAGATAAATCTTATAAGTGCGTGATAGATGATAATGTAGTGACAAGTTCAAGTTTTTTAAATATATTAAGCAATTGTACATACAAACAAATATCAAAAGCAATATCAAAAGAAAAGAAAAAACTAGAAGATTAAGAAAAAAAAAAAAAGATTCAGAACAAAAAGATTAAATGAAGTTCACGGTTTTGTATAAAAAAAACTATACCGAAACTACTGCATGTTGATTAATTCTCCAAGATATTCTGAGTGAAATCAAAAGAGTGAATTCCAAAGAGTAAATTCCAAAGAGTGAATTCCAAAGAGTGGTTCATCTGATTGACACAGGGAAACGAAGAAATTCATACAGATATTATTTTGGTTTAATAAAGTTTTCAAATGAGATTTTTAAAACTGCAGAACTCTCATGAAGCACATGATCATATTTTCTTATTGCATAAATTTATCGGATTGTGCTATTCAAAGTGACCTACAATTTTAATTTGCTAGCAGAATCGCAATTAAAATATTATTTATGGGGGCAAGTTGTGATTTTCACCCCAAGGAGCCCTGAGAGCTTCCCCTGAATTGCTTTTCTTAATATAAACAATTTTATGAGGCGACCATACTTTGCTAGCGTAGGTCGTATAGGAATTTGGGATTTCCTTTCCTTCCTTCATCAAATCTTGACAAAAACAAGACCTGAATTACTGCTAGCCACAATGTTGTCATAATGGGATCTGAAATCCCATCCCACTAGCGCAGAAAGCTCCTAGATTCCGACTGGTGGGCATTCTGGAAACAATTCTTTCATTAATTTTATAGTGATATATGTGATTGCTTGGTATTGGCCAACATTAAGTTCCAAATTTGTCGTCTGGTATCAAATAAGAAAAATTGTTCTAATCATTCTTTACAAATAAAGTATTATTAGGTGAAGATTAGTCCACTTTTCATGGCATCCATATAGGAAGATTTTTTCGAATGTTCAATCAAAGATTCGAAGTCAATGATTTTTAGGATGAAAATAATAGGTCCTTGGTGGCTGCCTTGCGGGATGCCAGATTTGCCAATAAAATGGTCATACATTGAATATAAGATAAACAAGACCTGATATTTACGGTCCAATAGGTGTGATCTCATCCACTGTAGATAGTTCCGAGTTTTCAATCACAGATTCCACGTAATTGATTGTCAGGATGAAAATATTAGGTCTCAGATGAGTACCTTGCGGAATACTAGATTTCCCGGTTAAAGGATGGTATCGAAGAAAGAAACAAAACCTGATATTAATGATGAAATAAGTATGATTTCATCCATTGAATGAAACCAGGAATGAGTTTGAATGAGATACTCGTAATATCGATACCTTCCCGTAAGAATGTATTAAGTGACAATTTTTTCGAAAATGACTTTTTGATGTGGAACTATACTTGAAGTTAAGCGCCACATTTTGGCCTGGGTTTCACTGCCCTATAGCAAAAGAAACTAGAGAGAAAATAAAATTATAGCAACCGCCAAGTTTTCTCACTGGAATAATGTTACTCCCTGAAATTTGTATTATCCGCCAGTAAAATGAAAAAGTTGTTTTCATCGTAAGCGCCATTTAACATTGTATCAAGTGCCAATGCTTTGATCACGAAAATGTACTAAGCGACAAAAACTTCTTATATGATTAAAATTTCGATTTTGCAATGATGTCAAGTTTTGTATTGTAAAAATCCCTCTCCAAATCTGTTTCTTCCAATAAAATACACAAAAAAATAACTAATTGAGCCGTTTTTTTCGTTTCCTGAACAATTTTAAAAATGTCGCTTAATACATTCTTACGTGAAGGTATCGATATTTATTTTTGTATTGCTGAAATTTTAGTATTAATATTGTGTGAAATTTTATCAAAGGAATTGGCCAAACATCAACCTAGTTTTTTGTACAAAGTTAATTTAAAGAAACGAATTCGGTTAATTTTGTGGTCTTAGATTAACATTTAGGTAGTAAAAGTAAACAGTCTCGAAGACAATACTTTGGAAAAGTTTTTGAATGAACGATAATTTGGCGATTGGCTTTTCATTAGAAATTTCTACTTAACACAATCTTTTTTGTAAATAGGAATGATGCTTTCGTTTTCAGCATCGGTGGATCTTTTGCGAAAGAGATTTTTGGAAAACAGACGCAATAGGTTTGGCCAATTCGGCTTCATATTTCTCTAAAATAATTTTGACAAAACATCTGGCCGAAAAGAGAAATCATCTTTAAGTTTGTTAATTGTTTGAACCATATCGTCGGCATCAATCCTGAAAGATGTCAATAAACTTTGGTTTGAGTTATTTAGATACGAAAAGTAATTAATATCTATTTCCAAATTATTATCTGAAAATGAAAGACTGATAGACCATTTTAATGATGTATTAATTTTTTTAAGGTTTTCCGTTGAATATTAATATTTATTTACTTAAATAAATATGAATGTCGCCTGCGTTCAAGTGATTAGAGACATAAAAGCAACAAATCAATCCATGCTATTAAGTTGAAATGTATATAATGAAAAAAGAAGTGGTCTGAGTATCGATCCTTGAGGAACACCTCTTTCTAAGCGAAGGAAATCGATGAGAAGAAATCGGGAAACATTAAATCAGGGGATCATGGAGGACAGTCGATATAACCACTTTTTGACATTATTCGGCCGGGGAAATATCGCATCGTAGCACGAGCTGTGTTTGATGGGGCACCGTGTTCTTGGAATCATATGTATATATGTCTTGTTTTCGAGATAAATGACTTGGTTTCTATTACTTAAGAAAGATGGCAACAATCACCTTTTTGGAGAAACGATGAAACTGTTAGAAAGTGTATTTAAAAGAATGGAAAGATTAACCATATTGAAGACCTTCGAGAAGTCAAGAAATACTAATACAAAGATTCATTAACAAATTCAGCTCATAAGTCTTCAATGACTTTTATAAGTGCAGTTGTGCAGCTGTTTTAAAGTCGAAAACCTATTTGAACATATACTACACAGTTCTTAAACTAAGAAAGGTACATATATGTTGGGTTAGGTTGAAGTGGCTACCAGCTTTGCAAATGACACACTTGGTCCAGAAGTGGTGCATTGTGCTACAACATGAAACTAGAGATTTTCTACCTACTCGTTGAACAATTTGGAGCTCCTTATGAAGCGAGAGGGACAACAAATGTCTATATAAATTAGATCACTAGGTTCCCCGAAGAAGAACTCTCCAAGATGGATAGAGCAGGACATCCAACTAGAATATAAAGAATTGATTCGTTTGAACAAACACCAAACTCGTTTCGTGCTTACCAAAACGACTGTGTCTTTTTATGAAACAAATTACGAAGCTGATGTGCTTAAGGATATCAAACACCTACATCACTTCATATCAAGAATTGACCAATAAGTCCATGGGAAAGGTATAATTCCAGTTTTTTAGAACATTGTTTAAACGATAGGGTCACGTAGGGATTGGAGAATTCTGTGGACCATCATTTCACAAAGCCTAGTGCAGAGTTTGCTTTAAGAATAATCTCGTCAATATGTGTGAGAAAGTTGAGTTTTCTAGCACATAAAATACCAGGGTTACGAATTGACTCACGAGTGGATATAGGTTTATAACGGAACGGGTAAAAAAGAGAAGGAGATTGGATGCGTTTTCGTGAAAATGGTATTGAATGACATTTGGAAATATTTAGCTCTAAAACATTTTACAGACATATGTACATACAGAGAAACTCTAGAGACCAAGTTGAAGAAGAGTAGAAACTTATGATCAACAAAATGGTCTTGAAAACTTGGTATCGCCGGCGAAAAGTGAGATATGGGTTAATTTGATGACCATTTTAATATTGTTAATAGGAAGAATAAAAAGGAGAGGTTCTAAGTTACTGCCTTGTGGGACATCTTAGGTAGCAAAAAATCGTCAGGAAATTTAGATCTGAATCAAACTTGGTAGCAACGATTTTTCAGGTAAGAAGAAATCCATCTTAAGCAGATAATTTCAAGCCCCAATGCTGACTTATGTGAAATTTTGTCAAAGGTCTTACTGAGATCGGTTAAAACAACGTCGACTTCCTTTACGTTTTCTGAGGCTGAGAGAGATATGAATTCAACGAGGTTAGCCGTTGTGGACATACTATTTAAAAACCCGTGAAGCCTAGAGAAAATGAGAACTTTCAACGAAAACTTAAGATTCTGTACAAACGTTTTCAAAGATTTTTTTGGGGAATATGTCAAAGTTTAGCAATTGGACGGTAGGCGCCCACTTAAGGGGTTATGAATACACTTATATTGTTTTAAATAACACAGAGCGAGCAGCTAGGAAATGAGCAGGGGACTTAAAAACAGATGCTTATGCACATTGGTTTTAAATGCTTGTACATCACAATGAGGGGGAAAAATCGTGTGGGATATAGTATTCCACATTCGAGTAGTACAACTAAAGAAAAAATCTCTGTATTTTACACTTTACACTTTGGCCCAAATTTAAGTTCAACACCAAAAATTTGCTTAAGTAACGTGTAATCGGTAACCAAGGATGAGCTCTTACTATCTTGATAAAATGCCAGGTTTCAATTATCAAAACGAATTGCAACATGAATTGCAACATGCCACGTGCTATTGGGAACGTAAGTTTAAATCCGCTTAGTTGGAATAACATGTTAAATATATAGCAATTTATTCTTTTGAAGCAGTTTGGTAAGAGCTCCGTTCAAGATTAGTGTGAAAAATTGAGAACCCGACTTCTTTCTAAATTCCTCAATATTACTTTAATACAAACAATTTAAAAATGCTCGCCCTATAATACAAATATTTCCCAAAACCCATTTGTACCCATCTCATGGTAAAAAAAAGCAATAATTTCACCTAGAGCCTATACATTTTGTTTAAATAGGCCGATCATAAAATCCAGTTGAACGAACTCTAATAATAGGGTTTATAATCACAGGCTTCTTTTTAAAAAAAAAAAAAACAGCTCTTAAGAGGACGACGACCAAAATAAATCACCCACTCATATTTTTGGGTGTTACAATTCGTTAAACACATTTTAATTATGTTTTAAATGGGGGGCGGAGAATAAAGCCTTCTTCCTAGAAAATAAAAAAAACTCACATAAATACCCCCAAATACTTTGTAAGCATTTTTCCCAAGCAACGAAGAGAGAGATAGAGATAGCAAAGAAAATTAATAATAATCCAGCAATTTTCTTCTTTTTGAAAATCCATTAGGTAGAAAACGCTTGAAAAATTTCATTATTTATCCTTTTCTTTAAAAGAGAAAAAAATAATAATAAAAATAAAAGGATACTTTGCTTCCAATTTCACATCAAAAAGATAACCATTTATGAGCATTCTTGTTCATCCTTCTTCGTCTTTTTGGCAACAAACCGGAAGACTGTAGACTGTATCTGGATCTTATAGTTGTACAGTCCACCGAAAATGAGATATTTTTTCAATAAAGCAAATAGTGTTCTTCACACATAAAAGCCACTCACACCAAGCCCACCTTCCTGCCCGCTCTCCTACGACCACCCACCCAATCCTCATGCCCTTAGTTCCAACATGCACATGCTCGTAAAGACGACATTTTATCGAGTAGAAAAATTAAGCAGCAAGGACGTTGGAATATAAAAAAAAATCCAAGCAAAACGAAAGACACTCTCGATGCGACGACGGAACGGCGAAACGGGACGGACCAAAGTCGTCGACGAGAGTGTTTGCATTGTATTTTGAAGATATTTTCGCTCGAAACGAATCTGCAGTGAAAAGTCATGCGGAAAATTGGCTTTTTCTCTTCGAATATAGACTTTAATCATTCTTTGCTTCGTGGGTGGATATAATACGGAAGGGAAATTCCCAACTCATCCTTGTTTAGAATTCTGAAATAACCCGTTTATCTAACAGTTTTGTTTTGTTATTTTCAGAGAAACACAAAACACTAAAACTCTGGGGTGTTTTTTTTTTTTTTGTTCTTTGGGAAGAAGCGAGCGCGCGTCCGTCGCGAGCTCTTGTCGACGTCATTTGTGATGTGCAACAATAATGGCTATATCGATAACAGATTTAGAGCGAAATGGGATGGGAATTGTGTTGATTCAAGCACAGAACAGCAAGCAAGCGCCAATGATGATGAAAATTGAGTTGGATTTATTGGAAGATTTTTTATTTGATTTTTTTTTTCTTTTTTTTTCACCGATGTGATGGAAAGGAAATTTATAGATAAATTTTGTATTTTGAGATAGAAAATGAGTATCTAGAGACGGAATGGATAGTAAATTGCCTTATCGAGCTGTTGGTACTACTGATTGGCCAATTGGAAGGAATGATATCGCTATACATAATGACAGTTTGGTTATGTGGGACGTAGAGGTAGATATAGCAGGGTGATAGAGATATTATTTTTTTTTTCTTAAACAATATTTCGTGATTCTTACAGTTTGTGGGTATCCGAAGATGGGATGATATTTGCTGCTGGGATTAGAGATGCTTACCTGAAAGATAGAGAGGAAGAGAAAAAAATTGTTTAAAAATCATTATAAATGGATTTATTTTTCTTATTTATGCAAAATCAAAATAAAAAAAAAATAATAAGGGAATTTATTTTTATTTGAGATTTGGGTTGAAAGATCAATACAGATTAGATTGTAGGGTTATCAATGGAAATTTGTCCCTTTAAAAACATATTACCAGATGGGTTGGATTTCGTAGATCTGACAAAAGTTGAAAAGGATACTTTTTAAAACAAAAAGGTCTGGAATATTATTGAAAATTATTTTCTTCAAAAATGTCCGATAGATTGTTCCAAAAAAATATTCAATACATTAATTTAAGTTGAATCAACATTTATGTCACACTTTTTTTATTTTGGAAAAATTATAACTAATGTAATGTAAATAAAACTGTTTTCCTTATGACATATATCACATATATGTATGTACACTAGGTATACCGGGTGCGTTTTATGATACAGGTCGGTTTCATTTAGATATCAGTTTTGTGTGAATGAAAGTTGTCAGTTGGCATTTGGAAATCGTAGAGGAGTCGAGAACAATTTCTTATGGGTCATCTGACGGACCAAATTACGAAACTTTTTTTAATATTTGAAAATTTGCATACACTGGGGGATAAAGGAAAAACTGGTAGACAGGAAAGCAAACGTACATACGCCAGAAATGACTGATGTAGTGAGACCGAGAGTTGGTGAGTATCCGGGCAGTGAAATTGTAAGAAGTCTGGAAAATTGTTAGGCAAAACGTGCTTAAAAGAAATCGCCTTTGGGTGTCAGAAGCACATACATATTCGACATCATATTCCATACATTTTGTTGAAGACCATATAATCAATCAGTAAAATATAAATTATAAAATGGTATTTGATTTCAAAGTTATTGAAAAAAACATCGACCTGGAACATAAAATGTACCCTGTTCATACATGCATTAGAGCTGTGTCATTCAGGATCGATTCGACTTGTTTGATCCGATCTTCGAAAAGTATTGATGATCGAAATCACAAATTTTAATTTTAATCGATCCCAATATCAATCATTTAGACGATTCTCGATTTTCTATTTCAATCTCAATCATTTCAATGAGTCTCGATTTTCGATATCAGTTAACTCGATTAACCATGATTTACTACATTCCATTTCTTTTTCGGGCTAATACGGCACCTATTTCCCTCAAGAACATCCATTCATACATCCACTAGTCGTTGAAAGGATGCTTGATCTGCACTTATGGTTCCTTCGTCAGCAAATAATAATTGATTCAATTTGGAAACCATCACGTTACCCTCAAGCAGATATTCAAGGACTGTAATAAAAAGCAAGGGACTGAATACGCTTCCCTGATGCACCTCAAATTTGATCGGCAACTCTTCGGTGACTCCTGCGGGATAGAGCTGGTCAATCAGGATCGATTCGATTTTTTTGATCCGATCACCGAAAAGTATTGATGATCGAAATCAATCATTTTAATCGATCTCAATCATTTAGATGATTCTCGCTTTTCTATTTCAATCTCAATCATTTCAATGAGTCTCGATTTTCGATATCAGTTAACTCGATTAATCATGATTTACTCGATTCCATTTGTTCCGATTCAATCAATGTGGATTATGATCGCCAAACGGACGTTGAACTGAAATTTCTGGGTTGAGCTAGGCATTGAAGAAGATGATTGATCGAGTTGGTTGTTGATGTTGTGGGCCGCAAAAACAGTTGTTGGTTATTTGAGATATCAGGATCCGGAATTGAACCCCAGCATGTACCTAGCTCGTTGAATATTCACTATAGTAATATGAATTATCGAATAAAAATTATCGACTTACGAGTAAATATGCGATAGTAGCTAAAAGGTTATTTATTCGATAGTACCCAGTCATTCAGCAACAATTTTCAGTAACTATTAGTCCTAAAATTGCTCTTTTCCGTAGCAATAAGTAAAATCTCTTTTTTTTGGCATTTTTGGACGTTTCTTAAGCCGTGGATATCGTAGCCATCCTTTGATGGAATTTGACAGCTTATGACTTGACAAATCGAGGAAGAATTCTGTTATGACGTACATACAGTATTTAGTTCCAAACATCACCCGAAAGCTCAACAAATTGCTCTTTTCCGGAGCAACAAATAAAATCTCCTTTTCTTGAATTTTTTGACGCTTTTTAATTCATGGAAATAGTAGCCACCATTCGATAACTTTTGGCAATTTATGGCTTACAATGTAGAGTGTTTTGTGAGAACTATCAAAGCCTCAAGTCAATTTTATCATCGAAATCGAAATAAAAATCGAATCGGAACAGTATCATGTGAGTGAAATGGAAATGATCGAATGATCGATCGATTGAAATGATCGAATCATTTTCGTAATCGATTGTTGAACGATTCGATCATCTGAAATGAACGATTTACACAGCTCTAACATGCATGTGTACATAATGACAAGTTATAAATAAAAACAAATAATTTGGTGGTGCAACAGCTCGAAGAGAACCAGGACCTAGTGTAGTGACTTACAATTCTCAACCATTCCTAAGCGTGTTACCAAGAATGGAAGGGACCTATAATTTTTTTTTTTTTTTTTTTTATAATCTACCCGCGCTCAAGGGATTATGATTACCCTTTAAATGTTTCAACACAGCGCGGGCGTGAAGTTACGGAAGAGAAAGAAGGATAGGAAAGATGTGTGGCAGGATGTTCTGAGACTGAAGGTTGTTGTCTCAGATATTTTATCTCCAGGGATGGCGGCTGAACTAAAGCGGAGATTGCCGTGTCTTTTTTCTATGTCGCTTATAATTCACATTATTTTATTCGTGTTCCTCCTTGTTGGGCATACTAGTTTAACTCAATCACATGTTGTTAGTGTTATGCCTGAACAACATGCAATGAGTAAACCAGCAACCCATTGATGACAATTTTAGAAGGTTTTTAATGGAATTAAAACGACATAGACGACGGCAGGGATCGAACCTGTGATCATGAGGCTCACAGGCGAGCACACATCCATTGCGCCACGGCCACCCCTGCCGACTCCGTACAGCACTTTCATGACAAAAGATACTCTAAGAGGAAAACCCTGAAAAACTTTTTTGCAGGGGCTGAGAATCGAAGCCAAGACCTTTTGTACGACAGTCCAATGGTCAGGCCATTACGCCAAGGGGTAAAACGAAAATGGAAGTTCAGATTTTGATCAGAAAACGAAAATGTGGGCCTCGCCATTCTGTCTGCTTGTCAGTATCTTTGACTACAGCACAAACAGATCTAACAATTTTTTTGAACTTGGTAGAAACAAAATATTTAAAAAACTGGATTCTGGTTCCCGGTTGCGTATTGCCAAACTGTAAATCAGCACAGATCTCCTTAGTCTGTGCTCAGCCATTTTCTGCTCACCGAATTTGAAAGTATTGTAGAACAAACTGTATGCTACCACAGAGCGCTCTGTGGTCACATGCAGTTTGCTTGTAAAATATTAAAAAAGCTGAAGCAAACTATATATATGTACAGTGGTGGACACAAATTTAGCACACTGAGATGGGTATTACTATATTTTTAATTTTCTCTCTTGTTTTGTTCCAAGCAACGGTACATTTTGAACTAATATATATGACAACAAATCAGAGAAAACAAAACTGTATATTTTCATATGCAATCCAATTACATAGTGAAAAAATCGTTGATAGTTTGTCATTTGCATTGTTTTTGGTTGGACATCAATTTAGCACGTGTACAAATTTTGGTTATTTTTTTTTAATTTGTGGGTTTTTAAGAGAACAAAATTATTTTCTAGGTAATTTTATATCTTCTTAATGTTATATATTCAAATAAAATTTAAAAAAAACATTAAATAGTCATGGCATAAGGGCAATGGTGTTCTGAGGACTAAAGGAGTATTATCATTAAGATGAAGTCAAAGGGTCGCACAGTAACGGAGATTTCTGAGCTGCTAGAATGTTCCAGGAAGATGGTCTACAATGCTCTTAGACATTTTGAAAAGTATGAAGTGACAAAACATGTAAAACAAGCCTCTCGCACACGAAAGACAACAAAGAGGAAAGATAAAGTCATTTACATGTTATCAACAAAGGATCCATTTAAGACCTCTAGTCAGGCACGAGGCGTGATTTTGTCGATAGCGGAAGCACTGAACATAAAACCAAAAATGAAAGACCTTTGAGATCCAACCTTTTAAATTCCACTTTATGGTAATACACATAAAATAATATACATAAATAATATATTACAGTAAAGTCTTATTAAAAAAAAAGCTTGATGCCTTGCGCAAAGATTTATCCTTTTTCTTTTAAGGCAAAATTATCTAAGTACGATTTGATAAGAACTAAGCTACGAGTAGATAACCTTTCTTGTCCACATTTATTTCTAAAAAAAAATATTTAATTCTCTTAAAACATGAATATGATCTCTCTACAGATGCCATTATTACGGGATATTAAAAATCTTAAGATTCCTTCAAGTTTTTTTTGATTTAAAATTCTCATAATTGAAAATAACCTTAAGTTATATTTCTGCTGGAATGTCAAGAAATCTCAGATATGAATATCTATAAAAAATACTATTTTTGACCACTTTTTTTATAATAACAAAAAATAAACAGAAAACAGGTGGATTGTATTTATCGCCACGAAAATAATTAAAAAACTACCACCTTTTAAATTCATATTTGTTTGTTTTCTGATAGTTATGAATGAATTGCACCTAAATTTGCACACACATTATGTTAAAATAAAACTCTTCTACCCCTTTTGTCCACGAAATTAAACTCATTATCAGTTTGAGACAATAAGCAACTCAATAGATACATTTTTGTTTTTCTATATCGATTCGCCAGAGTTCGACTCTGCTGAGTATAGTTTGCAAAGAGAAGAAATTATCAAGAATCAAGCGGCACTCCCGGACTTAGTTGTATCCGACAAGTACATATACAAAAGAGTTAGGTTTAGGAGTGAAGAGCTTGAAGGTGAAGATTCTTTGTCTATCTCTCTTGTAGGAAATTCTCGTAATGCATTCACTCAACTCATTCTTCACACATTGTGCAAAAGGCAAGAAACGAGACAAAATTATTTTGACTTTGGGTTGAGATCTAAGTTAAGTATGCGAAATAATGGAATGCCCAACTGTTGTGCATTCTACGAGTATATTGTTTGAGAATCATTTTTGTTTGAGCATTTTGTGAATATTGGTGAGTGATGTTGTAGGTATATTTTCAGTTGACTTGGAGTGGAAGGGTATTTTGAAATTGAGTTATGGAGGCGATAATAAGGAATGCATGGCGGTCAGCCATCAGACGAATAGGGGGAACAACATGTAGCATACGAAAACATGCACGTGCCGTAACTATTCGGGACTGGTGGAAGTGTGATCATAGCCTCTTCGCGGCGGCCGCTAGAAACAAGCCTTTTAAAAAGGTTTGGCTAATATGATCAGGCTGGTTCCACAGGTTGGCGGCAGGTTAATTCCCTGTCCCGTAAAACTAAGAGAATTTCGAGAACGACAACAAGCCTCGGAAACGGACTGATCACACGACGACAACCAACGCAAAGAAAAAGGAAAAACGATTTACGAATTTTCTTATGGAACGTACGATCGCTCTATAGAGCTCGAGCTGCTCAGCAGCTAGCCGATGCCCTGTCAAAATATAAAGCTGACATAACAGCTCTCCAAGAAATCAGATGGACAGGGAATGGTGTTTTACAGAAGAAAGAATATGACGTATATTACAGCTGTCATACAAAACACCATGTGCTCGGGGTAGGCTTCCTAGTCAGCGAAAAAATGAAGTCTACTATCATCGGCTTTAACGCTATAAGCGAAAGGCTATGCACCCTTCGCGTGCGAGGCAAATTTACGAACATCAGCCTCATTTATGTTCACGGACCTACGGAGGAGTCCTCAGACGAAGAAAAAGAGACTTACTACGAACAAGTCGAGAGGGCCCTCAATGCCTGCCCAAGGTATGATGTTAAAATCATCCTTGGGGATTTGAACGCAAAAATAGGTCGGGAGCCGGTATTCAGGCATTACGCAGGCACCCATAGTTTGCATGAGAACACTAATGACAATGGACTTCGAGTCTTAGAATTGGCAGCATCGAAAAACATGGTCGTTGCGAGTACCAGGTTCCCGCGTAAAGATATCTACAAAGCCACCTGGGTATCACCTGATGGAGTCACTCGTAACCAAATAGACCACGTGTTGATAGACCGTCGCCACTACTCGAACTTGATGACGGTACGAACGTACCGAGGTGCCAATATCGACTCGGATCACTATCTTGTTGGTATGGTTTTCCGAGGGCGGATTGCCTTGCGAAGACGCATTGCATCCGCCGATCAGGTTCGAATCAACACGGCTACCCTGCGCAATGAAAACACCAGTAACACCTTTGGTAATGCGTTAGGACTCGCCCTAGAATCACTTGATTTAGGGAGAGTAAGTCCTGGAGCCAGTATGCTGGGCGTAAATGAGAAGTGGACACGCCTTAAGAATATTGTCATTGGTACTGCCAACTCCATCTTAGGCAGCAGTCGTAAAAATCGGAACGACTGGTTTGATGATGAATGCAAGCTAGCGACTGAACGTAAGAATGTTGCGTACCGAGCAATGCAACAATCTCATAGAACGCGGGCACGCGAAGAGGAATATAAAGAGCTCAGAAGAATAGAAAAACGGCTACACAGACAAAAAAAATCAGCCTGGGAGAAGAACCTAATCTGTGAAATAGAAAATAGCCGAGAGCGAGGTCCGCACCAGGCGCGGAAGTTCTACCAATCCGTCCGAAACATGACGCAGTACACACCACGCTGCACATACTGCAAGGACGGGGAGGGAAATCTGATCACCGATCCTGAAAGTATACTGGAGCGATGGGAAGTGTACTTTAATGAATTGCTAAATGGTCAGCTCACTGCAGAAGTGGAGGCTCCACTACTTCAAGAAGAAAACCCTATGTTGCCGCCACCAAGCATAGAAGAGGTTGAGAAGGCTATAGGCCGGCTTAAACAGAACAAAGCCCCGGGAGCCGATGGCATACCAGCCGAATTATTCCATCACGGCGGGCCAGCCTTACGTCAAGCAATGCATGATATTATAGTACACGTATGGGAGCAGGAAGAAATGCCAGAAGACTGGCGAAAAGGTTTAATATGCCCCATACATAAGAAGGGAGATGTCACAACGTGCAGCAATTATAGAGGTATCACGTTGTTGAGTACCGCCTATAAGATACTCTCCTCTATCCTACAAGACCGGATAACCCCATACGCTAAAACCGTTATCGGACAATATCAGTGTGGTTTCATTCCAGGCAAATCAACAACTGATCAGATCTTTACCCTTAGGCAGGCGATGGAAAAATGTCTAGAATTTAACATCCCAACATACCATCTGTTTATAGACTTTAAGGCCGCCTATGATAGCATAGCCAGGGTAGAACTTTACAAAGCCATGAGAGAATTCGGCATCCCAAATAAATTGACACGACTATGTAGGTTGACCATGACCAACGTAACAAGCCAAGTAAAAATAGCCGGATTGCTATCCAGACCAATCAACATCTTTAATGGACTCCGACAAGGGGACGGTTTGGCCTGCCTCCTCTTCAACCTGGCGTTGGAGAAAGCAATCCGTGACTCTGGCACGGCAACAAGAGGGACCATCGTCAACAGGTCCAGCCAGTTACTGGCTTACGCAGACGACATCGACATCATCGGAAGAACCGAACAAGCTGTACACGATTCCTTCATCCAGATCGAGCAGGCGGCACAAAATCTGGGGCTGCACATTAGTGAAGGTAAAACAAAGTACATGGTGGCGTCGAATGCGAGAGGAACAGTTGGTCAAACAATCAAGGTAGCGGAGCACGAATTTGAAGTGGTGCAATCCTTTAAATACCTTGGGTCAATAGTAGCAGCCGATAACAATATAGAAGAAGAAATACGCGGGCGGCTTCTCAAATCCAACAGAGCCTACTATAGTCTGTCAAAGCTCTTCAAATCCAGAAATCTCACCATAACTTCAAAACTGCTGCTGTACAGGACCATGGTCCTGCCAGTACTCACATATGGATCCGAGACTTGGGTGCTTAGCAAAAGGCACTCCGACCTCTTAGCTGCGTTCGAGAGAAAAGTCTTAAGGAGAATTGTTGGCCCCGTATGTGAGGAAGGACGATTCCGGAGACGGTACAATCATGAATTGTACGCAATCTACCTAGAAGCAGATATCGTGACTAAAATTAAGCTCGGTAGACTCCGGTGGGCAGGGCACCTAGCTCGCATGAGCGAAGAGGAACCTGCTCGGAAAGTTCTTTGTGGTACATTCTATGGTAGACGACAGCGTGGTAGACCATGCTTGCGCTGGAGAGATGGCGTAGACCAGGACGCCCGAAGCCTTGGGGTGCGCAACTGGATGGCGTCGGCTAGAGACCGGGATAGGTGGAGAGACTTGTTGAAAGAGGCCAGGACCGGAACCCGGTTGTCGAGCCGATGATGATGATGATGATAGCTGTTAAGCATTTTAGCAAGAACTTTCATGAGATTGAGCATTATAAATAATGGAGTGATGTTGAGCATTCTCAGTTGGTTTGCAGTGTGGCATTTTAAGCTGTAATAACCAGAGAGATCTTGATTTCCTTTAGTAATTTTAGTAAAAGATGATAATGTTGTCATAATGATGTTGGAATGTAATTTACAGAGTAAATGAAGATTCATTAATAGATACAAATAAAATAATAAAAATACTAATACAATTTGGAATTTTGAATTTAATTCCCTGCTAGGTACGATTTTTTCAAATGGTTTAACGGAAGCACTCATTCCACTCAATATATGGACGCTTCGTCCCTGCCTCTAGTGTTATTCGAAATGAATTAATGGAGAATTACAATGTCAATGTATCCTGAAGAACCGTGAGACGACGCCTGAATGAAAAAAATTTGAGAGGGTGCATTGCGCAAAGAAAACCATTGGTTTCGAAAAAAAATCTGAAGGCTAGATTACAGTTTGCCAAATTACATCTAGGAAAACTACTAAATTTCTGGAAAAATGTACTTTGGAGTGATGAATCAAAGTTCTGTCGATTCAAATCAGATGGAAAAAAATATGTGTGGCGTCCACAAAATAAGGAACATGATCCAAAATACACCATTAAGACGGTGAAGCACGGTGGTGGAAACGTGATGGTCTGGGCTGCCTTTTCTTGGAACGGTGTTGGTCCAATAGTGAAGATAGACTCCAAAATGGACCAGCACCTGTACAAAGATATTTTCTCGAATCATATGATTCCATATGCCGAAGATAATTTGCCGATTTTATGGCGCTTCATGCACGACAATGACCCTAAGCACACTTCAAAACTAGTGAAAAGTGCCTTAGAGGTCAATAAAGTGAATGTTTTAAAGTGGCCTGCTCAATCACCCGATCTGAACCCGATCGAAAATTTGTGGAATGACGTTGAGCAACACATTGAAAAACAAAAAACGAAAAATTTTACAGATTTGTGGCAAGAGATACAGAATGCTTGGTATTCAATACCTAAGTAACGCTGTGAGGCCTTATACGAGAGATTGCCAAGAAGACTCAATTCAGTATTAAAGAACAAAGGATTTCCAACAAAATATAAAAGAAAATATAGTTTTAGTAACGGTAAATAACATAACTAAGCAATTTTAATGAAATGTGCTAAATTCATGTCCAGACAAAAAAGTATGTTTTCTGTTATTTTTTTCATTTTTTTCTTTCAGATATAAAAAATATAAGATTGTATTTTGGAAAAATATACTTATATTCGTAAATAATGTAAATAACATAAAAATGAAAATATTGAAATAGAAACAAATTTTGTAAACATAGTTGAATTTTTTCTTTTATTAATGTGCTAAATTCTTGTCCACCACTGTATATATTTCTTGAGCAGCAGTACATAACTGTTAGTTGTTTACTCCAATTAATGTAAAATACAAAATTGTTGCTAAAGGCGCCTGCCTGGCGACTGAACATACCCTAAGCGGAGCAACGGAGTTGCGTGAGCGGGTGTGAGACCCGAAAAGGGATTTAAAATCCTGAAAACCC
Organism: Philhelius festivus; assembly: GCA_963931855.1. Classification (NCBI taxonomy): domain Eukaryota; kingdom Metazoa; phylum Arthropoda; class Insecta; order Diptera; family Syrphidae; genus Philhelius; species Philhelius festivus. The sequence goes on from OZ007556.1 coordinate 210,856,115, forward strand.
GCGAAGCGGGCCACACAAGGTACTGTTGCTCAAGACAAAACATTTTATGTTTGGCCTTAAGTCACAAACAAATTTGGCCTTTTGTCACTTGGCCTTATGTCACGGCACCACACACCACACACTTAATTTGAATGAGCATTCTGTAGTCTATTATAGAGCGTCAGAACTCTGTACTGATATACAGTTTGGCAATACGCTTCCCGGTTAACTAATTTCTGGTCTCCTGGATTCTGGTATCTGTAGGTACTCGTACAATACTCCTGATGATACTCGTATCTACCAGCATGGATAGCTCCCTTAGTGGCACTACTCAGCAGGTACAAGGCCCCTGGTGGCTCTCGACACAGCAGGCTTGAGCTTTGGTAGATCAGCAGGTACCAAAGCCCCTGGTGGCAATTAAGACGTTTGTCTCCAAACTAGGGCCCCATACCACTGTTGGGGGCAAGCTCCGAGAAGGCAATTAAAACTATGACAGAATCGTTCCGACTTGTCTACGGCAACAAAATCAAATTTGCTTTTCTCGTCTGACTTTCGTTCATCCAAGTAGGTCCTCATGTTACATTTTTGGTAAATACTAAATGTGAACTTTATAGGTGATGAACGAAATATAACAATTTTGTAGATTTCGCTGTGACGTAATGAGTGAATGTGGTGTAGTTTATTTCCATCTAGTAATTAAGATGATATCAAAGTAAAATGAAATGAAGTAGCCTGGAACGCTTCGTTACAAGTGTTATTCACTTTTAAGTGCTGAGCTGGTTATAAGTTTAACCAAAACACGCTTAATGTAACTATTTATCTTTGTTTATAATTATAATACAAGTGTAGTAGTACAAGTATGTGTCGACTACTCCAGTACTCACCTGATAAACTTAAACAATCTTTCAAAACTGTAATTTTAAAATTATGCGATTTACTATGAGTAAACGTGTTTTGTTGAGACGTCTCAACTCAGTAAGTTATTATCTTGCAAGTATAACAAAAACTTTATTTTTTTTTCTACAGTCAAATGTCACTTGCAAGGAATGCTTTGGAACAGCTTGGAAACATGGAATTCAAATACAACAAAAATTCCCTAAACAATCGTTTTTGAAAAGCTAACTGTGTATAATTCTCAATAAAACACATCTTATATTTTATATTCATTTAAACTGTGAATTGTGTTAGTTCTTCGCATTTTTTTTTTTTTTTTTCATTTATTTTAATGTTCCTTTTTTATGTGTGTTTTTATTATGGGGTTCATTAAACTTGTATCTTCAGTTGTGGTCTTGAACTTATAACTGCCAAAACATAAACCAAACAAAAACAAAAACAAAAAAACACTTGTCTTCCCACAATTATTACACTTTTTCGTTATAATTGTTTGGGTTTTATGTCTCAGAGTGTTGTCATTCATTTTGCTAACTACACACCGTCATGCAATAACGCTTTGCCGTTAAACCAAAGTTCAAGCATAAAAAAAACATCATTATTACCTAAGAGTTTCTTCACATACGTTAAGTCCGATAAAAATTATGCTTTTTGGAAATATAAAATGTTTTCTTGTCGTTTTATTACCTTGTTATTTCACTTCGTGGAGCGCAGTAAAAAAAATACTTTGTTTGACAATAAAGAAGAAAAATGAAGAAGTTATGAGCCAAGAGTTAGGGCACACATTTATGGGCTTTCGTGTACTTGTGTGATATTTTTATTAAGCTGACTTAAAGAGCCTTCTTTAAGGTGTGAACATTTACATTTCCGATGGTAAGTTCTACATTGAAATTTAAGTTATAGGTTTGTACATCTACTGCAGCAGGTTCAAGGCGTTTAAATTTAAGTTGTTCTTGTTGAAGTCTGAGAACAATTCAACTTAAGTCTTAAGTAGTAAAGCTTTAAGCGCTTTGTGTTAGGTAATTATACGACAAATCATTTTAAATTTAACTGTATTTTTGGAGATTAATAGAACTACTGTGAAAAGAACGTAAGATTTTTTATTTGAACTGCATTTTGTTATGATTTCGTATTAAATGCTATTTTTAATTACCTATTCTGAGAAACTAGTTTCATATTTTGTGTCGAAAAATTTAAATACAAAAGATTATGATTTAGCCTTGGAAAATTCTAAAAATCATGACAAATTCATTATTTTTTAATTAATTTTAATCAGTATTGTTTTATTTAATGTTTAAAAAATTACCTTTTTTTTATTAATTTACTAACATTTGGTTTACTCTTATCTCTACTAATTAAGTTAAATGAAATACATACAAATGGAAATTTAATTGCTTAAACAAAATACAAATATAAAAAAAAATGTAAAAATTGTAAGAAAAAAATTTTAAATAAAATTAATAGTTAAATCATAACCAAAAAGAATATTTTGAAATTTTATAAAAAAAACTAATTCAAATAAACTCTAAATTATATTTAAAGACTGTCGTTAAAATATGGACTTGTTTTACAGAATTTATGAATAGACACCAGGGTTAGGATTGAGACAAGGTTGTGCACTCAGTCCAAAATCTTTCGCATTATTCATAGTAAAGGGTGGTCCAACGAAAACCACGATGTTAATGTTAAAAAAAAACAAAAAGTTTTCAGAGAATTATCTTAATATTTTTATTATTAATATTTTTTTATGATAATTATGCCTAAAACAAAATAACGGCCAAATGCTCGCCACGGCTTCAGTGGCATACCCGATGGTCCATATTTTCAATGCCTCTGAGACAGTATTGAGGTTCAATGTCGTTAATGTGCCGAATTATCTCTGAAACGAGGAAATGTCAAATTAAGTTGGGCAAAAAACTTGACATTAAGGTGTGACTCACAATTAACATCGTCATTATGGTTGGACCACCCTTTACTAATGGAAATGGCATTAAAGCCTTGTTGCAGGCGATATTGGCTTGCTAACACCGGATAAATCACCATTTCTGAATAATAATGGAACTTATGGATAAACTTGCAAGTCGTAGGTGGTAAAGCTGGTGTTCAAAGAAAAACAAAAAAAGATGTGGAAGGTCTAGCTCAAAAATGGTGGCTTAAGAGCGAAAGAATAGGAAAATGGAAAGAATATTTATTGTAACCAGAATCTTAACATGGAAAAGGGTCTAACTGAAAAAACTGTGCAGGGCGAAAACTGCTAGAAATGTAGAATGTAGAAAATGCATCAACAACATGGACAGCAATCTTAGGGGCAAATACAAAGTTTTCGAGACAATATCCCAATCTATTCTACGCAGCCTGAGTGTGCGGACCAAAGAAGAATCAGACTTTAGAAAAACTTCTAAGATTTTATATAACTACATGATAATTTTCGAAACAAGCTTATCACCACTTTTCTTCATAAGGCGTAAATGAAATAAAATGCACGACTGGGTCGCATGAACTTGCTCTTATGTACACATTTCAAAAATTAATATTATTAGAGAAAAACTGTTTATAAGCATAAAATTCATTTTTTAAATAACTAAAACAACTTCTTTAGTAGTTGGAGGTAAAAACATGCCATGTGATTAAAGCAAATTATGCAAGAACAAAAATTATAAGTCGTTGAAGAGGATTCTTAAAAAAAATAAGCTTTTTTATAGGTAAAAATATTTTAAAACTTTTTTAAGAAAAAAATTTGGTACGCCAACTTAAAGTTTTTATGATGAAAATAAAATTTCCAAAAAAAAAAAAATATCGAGCCTTTTTCGAAATATCAAATTTTAAAACAAAAAAAAAAATGAAATTTTTCCAAAAATTCAAAAAATATTTTTTTTTTAATATTTTTTAAACTTTTCAGAAGCATCTCTATAAAAAAATTTTATTAAGATTCGTTTTGTCGATAAAGAGAAATTAATAATTCGAAAGAATTGTTCTATGGTAGGTACAAGCTGTAACATCTTAATTTCAAATTTTTTTTTATTAAATTAAAGATCATAAAAATTAATTGAAAGACAAACATTTTTATCAAAATTCTAGGCGTCGTTTTCGAGTAAAATACGATTTTTGAAAACCATTTTTTAACATTTGTATGGTGGATACCTCTACTTTTAGGAAAATACATTTTGTTTCTCACATCTTGTAGATTATATTGCTTTTATTTATCAAGTTTAAAAAAAATCTTGCATAGGGTTAAAAAAATAAAATTTCAATTTTTTTAAAAAATCCAAAAAAAAACAAAAAATTGAAAATTTCAATAGACATAGGTACTATTCAAATTTTTGGGGAACTTTAACAACAAAAAAATGATCAAAATCGGTGGTACCGTTTTTGAGAAGATCAAAAACAAAAGAAAATGATAAATATTGATTTAAATATAAAATTAAAACAAATAAAATTAGTTTTTATAAAAAGAAAAAATTATTGTTTTATTTATTAAGTTTAAGGTTTTTTTTTAATTTAAATTAAGAAAAACCTTAAACTTAATAAATAAAACAATAATTTTTTCTTTTTATAAAAACTAATTTTATTTGTTTTAATTTTATATTTAAATCAATATTTATCATAGTTCGCGCAACATGGAGACCACACCACAATTAAAAAAGAAAATGGTTCCATGGGGGATACCCTAAATAACCATTTCTCGGACATCTTTTTTTAACCATTACCTAGCTTTAACTAAATGAATTTTGTTTGTATTTTATTTTTTAAATCTGTCGAAGTTTTTGAGAAAAAAAATATTTATAAAATTTCGAAAAAAACTCATATGGCAGGTATCGTTATTTTTAGTCTTAAAAAATAAAAAAAAAACATGTGGAGAAAAATTTAAAAAAAAGTTTATGTATGTATAAGCTTGACGAAAATCGGCCGAGTCGTTTGCGCTGTAGTCGAACAGATAGACAGACAGACAATCAGAATTTCGAGACCCACTTTTTCGGTCTTGGCTATCATCATCGTAATGTCAACTTTGATCAAAATCTTGAGTTCAATTTTTTTTCGAATGCATAACTTGCCTAGTACATAGTATAAGTCGAAAGTAAAAATGGATTATACATATAATATTTTAAGTACTGAACATGCCGAATAGTCACGCTGTCGGTAGTGTTTATGCTGCTTTGCGGGTTTTGCACCTTTCCGGGAACTGCCTTCTAGTTGACAATTGCTAAAAAATTTGTTAAAAACCTAAATTTTTGCTACTTGGACAGTGTTAGAAAGCTCAAACGTCAACTAGCGTTTAACAACAACATTGTTTATACCATCATGTTTATGTACAGGCATGTAGGTACATAGTATATTGAATATGCTTTTTGACAAATATCTGTACTTGCTTTTTAAAATTAGTTGTTGAATTTAGAAACTCTTAAGCATCAGTTCTTCGTGCCTACTATTGACCTTTGAAACTTCTTGTGCGCCAATTTGAGAGGACTACATAAATAACCTTAATTTCTTTGAAAAAATCTTGAAAAACTTTGAAAAATTCTGAAATTATTTTAAAATCTTTAAATCTAAATATTTATTTTTTTTATTAAAATTATATCTACGTTTGAAAAAATTTTGTTTTTTTTTTAAATTGTTTTAAAATCTTATTAACGCTCATATTCTGAGTATTACAAAAAAGACACTATGTTTTGAAATACTTATGTTTAAATACAAATTACAAATTATAGCGAGTTGATTCAGTGGATTCGAATGATCAAATAATTATGAATATTTTTTAAATAAAATAAATTTATTAATAGAAATTTTTAGATAAACGAAAGCAATTTAAGTCAATTTACTTTTAAACTAGTAAGTAAGCTTAAACGGCCCCTACGGCCATAAGTAAATTAACACGCGATTTATTTAAATTTACACCGATTTTTCTTTTGTGTGTATATTCGTACAAAGTATCCATACATCGACGCATGCATTTAGCCTAGACACTGGATTGAGGTGTTAATCACTTCTGAACACGTCATGTGGTTCAGTTGGGAACTGAACTATTTAAATTAAAACCATATCAACTTGAAAGCTCTCCCTTAACGCAATTAATTGCCTCGTATGATTTTGCATGGGAAAGAAGCCTGCTTGGGGCGGGGCGTTCAAATGGAACTCTGTAAATTCTTTAACAGCAACTTCAACCCTTACAGCAAGCACACGTGTAACCTAGCCATAGACCTAATTTCTCCGAAAAATTTTCGACTAGTCTAACGACGAATTAAAATCAAAAATAGCTCATCAATTCTAAGGAAGCTCGCTTTTTTTAATCGTATTTTCTATACAAAAAAAGTACAACTCAACTACCTTTTCTCTTTTTTGTTGTAGTTTTTGCAGCAAATGTGAAGAAAAAAATTATTATTTTCAACTAATTGAAGTCAATAGACAAAGTAGAATATCTACTCACATCGCCATGGCCCTCCGTAAATTGGCAATTAGAGCCAAAAATTCACTCAATTTTCATGCCTGTTATGCATGAAAATATGTATGAGTGTGTTTGTATGAATATTTTACATGTGAGAGAGTATGATGGTGTGTACTTCATTGTTGGTCGTCGTGGCGTTGTTAAAAGTTGACCAGAAACAATTGAAGTCAATTTATATTCATGTGATGATGTCGAAGAGCGTCAGAGGCGAGTGCCAAGTTCTAATGGCATGGCATAAAAGATTTGTGTGTGTGTGACACACACGGAACATATTACCATCTCAAAAAGATAATTTACTTAAGCTCTGAGTAATTTTCCATAAAGACCCGAAGACCCGCCACACACACAAGCACTTTGGCTTCTTCGCATCATCAAGTTTGGCAGCAGTCAAAGGGACCAAAATAAAAATTAAATTTTTGATGACTACTCAAAGTTAAAAACCCCACACACTTATTCGTAGCAATACCAAATTAGCCACTTAGCTCAAAGACGACATCAAGCCGTTTTGCTGTGGCTGAGCAATAAGGATAATCATTACTTTTGGTGATTTGCGTTCAAATCGCCTAAACGTATATGATTCTGGCCAAATTTCATCAACATTGTTAAAACTGGATACATATTTTTTTTTGTGTGTTGAGTTCTAAAACCCATCTGCACAGGCGCTAGATATTGTAGCTCGTTAAAATCCTATAAAACGCTGATGAAATGGATGTGGGATTAACTCACCGTGAAAATGACATTTGGAGTTGCATAGTGTTTGTTGGTCGTATAGTGGTGGTTGCGATGCTGCTGGTGGTTAAGGCAACTGTGGCTTTCATGCCGGATCTTCATTAAAGCCATCAAAGGAACAAGAGGTAAAAAATAAGAGAACAGAGTTCCGCCATCACTGTGCGAGTTTTAAATCTGCCGATTTGTTGTTCTCCAAAATAAAAATAAAAAAAAAAAAAAAACAATCCGCAACAATGACAGAATTGTGCGAGTAAAAGAGGATTTCAGCATTCAAGGATTATACACGAACGGAGATACGAATTCTTTTTTTTTTTTTCAATTCTGTATACAAAACAAAACGGATGCAGTCTTTGATGAAAGCTTGGGGTATATATATATATATATATATGTTGAATAGGTTTTTTTTTATTTTATTTTCTTTGTGAGACAGGTTCTAGTCTTTTGTGGTTTTATGAAATCTAATTTTCAGAAAATAAAACACAACACATACGAATTTGGGAAAAACTAGAAAGCAATTTCTTGGAAAAATTGCTGATAAGAAACACAATACTTTCCTTTGAATTTAGAAAGGACTTAAGTTATAGTGTGATTTGTTAAAATTCGTATTAAAGCATTTTTCATCAGAAATTCGACGAGAAATTGGAAATTCGCATTCTTTCATTGACGCTAGGAATCTGTATTTATCTGAAAATGATGTTCTTGAAGTATTGTCGTCTCTGGATAACAATTTTTCTATTGCGCCAGGTAATATTGTTTTAAGGACTTCCAGAGTGCAACCCTACTAAGTTTTAACTTTGACATGTCTTTATCAATCAAGGAGAATGTTAACATACATGGAAGGATTCGTTTACTACACGCCTGCATAGATCTGGACCAAAAAGATGTGTTGAAAACTACAGATCTTTCTCAAAACTTCAACTGATTTCTAAAGTTTTTGAAACAATAGTGAAAAAACAAATATATTTGAATGCGAACATGGTTTTATGAATGCAAGATCGACAGAAACTAGCTTATCAATTTTAACAAACTTCTTTCTTTATCATATGGAAAAACCCAAGTCGATACAATCTACACCGATTTTTTTAAAACTTTTGATCATATTCAACATTGTATGTATATACTTTTGAAGAAACTTGCGATGTTTGGGATTTACTCTGTGCTGCTTAATTGGATTAAGAGTTATTTAGATAAAAAAAAAACATGTCAAAATTGGCAACGTGTTATCTTAATAATTAGTGAACCTCTCAGGTGTACCACAAGGCAGTCATCTTGGACCATTCCTGTTTATTATTTGTGTTAATGACTTATCAAGTCACCGATTTAATTTAAGATGTTTCTTGTACCCTGACCATTTAAAGGTTTTTAGCTCCATTAGATCTTTATCAGATGCGAATACGATCCAAGCTGATTTGAATACAAACATTTTATTTTTAAAAATTAAATATTACATATTCCAAATAACAAAATTTATTATTTTTCGAAACAAATTTGATGACGAATTCAACAAAGATTTGAGAACCAGAAAGATCCTGGAGTGATTGATTTATTTGATTAATTTGATTTTTAGGAAGAGCACAGTGTTAGGCTAACAAATTCGAAATTTTTAGTATTTAAAAAAATTCTTATACACTTAAAACCCTGTATGATCGTGGTTTATCGTATTCGTTTTTACTTAAAAATTTGACAATGTATCAAAGGGCACGGTAGTGCCCAGCCAAGTTCTGGCACTACACCCTTTTTACAGGAACAAACTCAGGCGACTTTTGACCCCTCCCTATCTTCAGTATCAATGAAGTCAGAAACTTGAAATTCCGAATATTTGCTAAGCTAGTCAAGCACAGCCGCCTCACCAAATTTCAGTTTTCTATTATAAGCTGTTCCTCAGATATAAGGCCTCAAAAATCATAAAAACCGTAACTGACTGACTGACAGATCATCAAAATTATGGAGCACTTCCCGACATCGTAGAATCTTGTAATTTTGCACAACGGTAGGTCTTGTCATGCAAGTAAAGGAAAAAATCGAAAATTTGAGGTTTTCCATTCAGGGGGCGTGCTATCCGCCCACTTTCTCCGAATTGGTGTTGGTTGAATGGAGCACTTCCGACTGCTGTAAAACGATAAAATTTGGTTAAGTGGTAGGACTTAAATTGCATACAAAGAAAAAAATATAAAATTTGAAATTTTCCATTCAGGGGTGTGGTATCCGCCCAGTTTCTCCAAATTGGTGTTGGTTGAATGGGGCACCTTCAAGTGCTGTAAAACGATGAAATTTGGTAAAGTGGTAGGACTTAAATTGCACACAAAGAAAAAAATATAAAATTTGAAGTTTTCCGTTCAGGGGCGTGGTATCCGCCCACTTCCCCAGAACTGATGTAAATTATACATGGCGCACTTCCGATTGCAGTAGAACAATGAAATTTGGTAGAACGGTAGGGCTCAAATTGCATATAAAGGACCAAAAATAAAAATTGGGGTTTTCCATTCGGGGGGCGTGGTATCCACCCACTTTCTGAGAAAATGTTTAATTTATATGGAGCACTTCTGATTGTCGTAATTAAGGTAGGTATGTTAGTGTTAGGTATCTTGCCAGGACAAGAAGAAATAATTGAAGCGCAAATCAAAACAACCAATAACAAAAAGAAAATATACCAAAAGAAATAGGAAGCTTTAAACTAAGTTGAGTACACCCTTCTATCTTTCCGTATCTTTCGAGATTTTGACATGGCAAAATATTAAAATTTTTGCAAAAAGGAGTGAGATCAGACCAAAAACATAAATGTTAAAAAAAGAGCCAAGTTCTTCTATACAAAAACCTTTGTGTAACAAGTCAGCCGTGAAAAGTACTGAGATCTAAAAGTACGCCAAGTTCTTACTTCATGAAGGTTTAATACCGAATATTTAAAGTAAAATAATATTGAAACAGCTACAATGTAATAGAGAAATTTTATTATTTAATGATTACTGACTAAAATTTGATGGGTTCACTTGTCAAGTTTTTAAAACCTTCGAATTTGGGCATAAAAAAAAACTTGCCAAGTAAGCCCATCAAATTTTAGTCAGTAATCATTAAATAATAAAATTTCAAATAGTTTGTATTATAAAAAACCTTTATATAGAAACTTTTATATCCAATACTATTTTAAATTTGTAAAAGCTTCTGCACTAAATTTTTGATCGAAATCGGTAGAGCGGTCAATGGTTCTTTGAAAGGTACAGTTTATAAAATTATTGTTTTTATTATAGTTTTTATTACAGTTCTCATTTTTTTTATCAAAATCGATTTTTAAAAACAAAAATAATGGGAGTTACCATTAATTTTAGAAGACCCTTAAGTACTTATTTTGAAGAAAATCGCTTCAGCAGCTTTTGCTGGATGTTGAGGCACATACACATAGACAGACAGAAATGTTCTCTATCAACGTAATCTGAAGTTTGATCAAAATCACTAGTTCGATTTTTTTTTTTCAAATGTAAAAATTGCCCATTAGTACCTACATACATATATTGCAAGTTAAAATTATGGCCTTAATTTCATTGAATTACCTTTAGATCGTAAAAGTAACCGAAACAGAAATATTATTTATTTTATTTTATTTTTATTATCAAGAACCATTTTTTTTTAATTTGTATTTTGGGTACTGTATTTTTGGGTAATTGAAAAATTTTTGTCTACATATTGTAGCTATTGTTATGCTAAATACACAAGAGGCAACAAATGTGTTGCAGTAACGTGTTTCGTTTGTTTACTACACACTGTTGGAACAACCGATCGAAAATATTAAAACAAAATTAGAACACTTTAAGTGGTTGAGTTTAAAAAAATCGAACAAGTGGTTTTCGAAATATTGAGTTTAAGAATAATAATTTTTTTTATGAAAATCAAAAAATAAACATAAAAAAATTAAACGCGGAATGCTGCTTAAATTTTTGAAGTGCTTTAGCATAGATAAATGATTTTTTTTTTTCTGAAAATCTTTTACTAAAAGAAATTTTTTGAATATTTTCCTTCCTTTTAATATGTGGGACAGTATTTGAGAAAGAATTATATTTTTTTAAGTTTCTGGGAGATCCACTTTTTTTCGTCTTCAGTATCATCGTACCTATACAATTTGGTTCAGTTCAGTAGGGTGTTGCTCTCTTTAAAAGTACAGCAAATGCGAAATTTCTTTAAAGGAACAAATTTAGAGGAAAAGTTCAATCTCATCCATCCCCAGAATATATCGCAGTAGTGGTTCCCAATAGTATTCAATCATTCATAAAAGATCGATTCATTAAACGAACATGAAGTAAATTACTTATGTTTAAGCGGAGTTATTGAATTTAGTTCAATTGAGTTTCTTAAGTTACATCAACACCAAAGCAGATTTCGCTTAGGTACGACAGTGCGATCATCAGGTAGATGCTGTCGTAACCTTTAAAGATTGATGTTTATTTTATTTTTCTGTGGGAATTTGATAGCCCACTGTCGTACCCGGGCGAGACGCACTTTGGATTTGAGGTTACTTAACACTTTCAATGGAAATTTAAATTGCGAATAAGAATTTGAAATGTGTCTTTTATTTTCTGTTTAATTTATTTGAAATAGATAAAAATTGAAAAAAAAAAACAAAAAAAGAAATTGAAAAGAGTGATTTTTGTTTTGTTTTACAAATGAGGGGGTAAAATATAAATAATAAAGTAACAGAATTACAAAAACCCATAAATAGATCCTCTGTTTGCTCTTCAAAACAGAACTATTTGGCTACGTCAAATTCTAGTAATATAAAAAATTCTAGTAATATAAAACCCTTTTTGGCAATAACTTAAATTTAAAAAAAAATACTTAAGGTAGGTATACCTATTTGGCAATATAAAATAAAATGAAACCACTCTTGTGAAAGCGAATTAAACTTTTCGGTACAAAAGAGGTTTTAAGGGAGGAAGGAATGCAGAATAGAAGGGTTAATTTTCAAGCAATTTGTTTCAAGATGATTAACTCAATTTCCATAAAGACTACAGATGAACCGATTGCTTGCGAAGGAGGCTCTTATTGCTAAATTTAAATAAAAAGGGTGTATTTTTTGTTTGAGTTTTTATACATCATACATATGGGTCATTTTTTAAAAATTGACATTTTTTTTGATAGTTTGAAAAAAAAATTTTTTCAGTTTTTCTTGGGTTTTAGTTTCTAAATCTATAGAAAACAAGTAGAAAAGGAATTCTCCGAGTTGCGCAAAAATAATTTCAAATATTTTCCATTTTACGAGTATTTTTTGATAAAAATTTAAACTTTAAATTTCGAATGTACTAAAAATGTTCTTTTCTTGCATAAAATAACAATAATCCACAAAATAAATAGTAACAATAAATAGTTGAAATTTTGTGGAAAGCAAATAAATTTAATAGGATAATTAATAAAAAAAAGTTGTTTGTTTACGAAATGATTTTGTTTAAAAGCATGAAAGAGTCAAAAAAATATTTTTAAGTAACGGCACATAACTTTCTTGGAACTTTTACGGTACCAATACTCTAAGGAATGATGAAATTCAGTATATTTATCTAGAATATAAAAAAATTAATAATAATATGAGCCATTATAAACTAAAAGAACATTTATTAAAAAACAAATACGAAAATGGCCACGGAGATTACAAAATCGACTATTTTTCTTAATTTTAATATAGTAAATGTAATTCAATGTCATCCAAATTATATTAGGTTCAAGTATGAGTAAATACTTTTCTTTTGGCGGTGGTTAGACTAAAAAATATTCATACGGTACAAAGATAACAAGGCCACGGAGATTACACTGAATTTTTACTCGGATGAAAAAATTATTTTGTATGCAAATTTTAAAGGAATTAACTGCAATAATAAAATTATAATAAAACATGAAATTAAAGGTTTTTTGACGTACTATAAGATAATGCATCGTAAAAAATTATTAAAAATTGATTAGTTGTGTGAAAAAGCGAAAATGTTTAATTAGGTTTTTTTTTTTCCAAATCTTGTCACACTCGTTCAACTAAGTATTCGGACAACAAAACAATTTTTTTTTTTTTGGCATATCATAAAATTGAAGTTTGAGAGAAGGCCTTTCAAACGACAAGGCCCAAAATTAAATAAAAAATCATTTTCATCATTAAAAATATTAATAAAACTGATTAAGCATGAAAATCACATTCCAAAAAGGCCACGGAGATTACACATTATTAATTACCATGGCTATTCGTTAGCATCAATCGATCTGAAAATTTTTTCTTATAATGCTGACGTATAAACACAGTTCCATGCCAAATTTCAAGTCTTTAAATTGAAATGCAAAAAAAATAGAAGCTATAACGCTAAAAATGTAATTTTTTTAAAACGACCCATATATATATTTTTCCGTACACACATCCCTACGAAGATCCTCAAAGAAATTCAAAGATATACATATACATATATATAGAAGGTTAATTTTTTTTAAACTCCCAAAGTTGTTTTACCTGCCCCTTAATCGCCCACGTTCAATGCATGAAAGTACATATGTCTCAATTACCCACCCAAGAACCTTCAACAACCCAACAAATAAAGAAAGGTAGGTATAGGTACATGTCTTACAAGTTTGCCAACCCATCATCAAAATTAATGACCTCTGAGACATCAGCCACACCCAAGGTAGGTAGATAGACCAAATCATCTTCCCAAAAATAAAAAAAAAAAAATACAACAAAATACACAAACCCTACATAAAATTAATGATCCGACCTTATTATGATTTGTTTGTGTAATTCTAAAATTGGCTTGAGGAGGTCAAGATAATAATTCGTTATTGCTTCATATTTTCGATGTTTAACATAAACTATATCACAATGAATAAGAATAGCCTTCGCACTTAACCCGAGTTTTTTTTTAATTTAATGCTTGAGTGCCCATGAGTGAAGGAAACTACTAGCCCTTTAAATTAATATACATACGGGTAAATATGGGTAAAAGAAATAGAAAAAGAACACAGAATCTGATTCCAATACTGCATCAACCCAATTAATTCAATAAAAACCATATCTTACCTCTGCCCATGCGATGCGGTAAAACTAATAAAAATAATGAATTCAAAAATCGAGGTCAGCATAATGTTTATATTAATTTTACAACACTATCGCTGCTGATATTTTTTTTATCTGTATCTAGATATTATTTAAATATTTCCAAATCGTCCTTCGAACCGAGAAAGAGATTACAGAGCATAGGCTCATGTGTGTAGAGTTTTAAAAGGATCATGGGAAATTTCTATCTTTTACCTTTGACGTTCGTTACAATGCCATCAATTTGCGGTACAAAAAAAAATCCATATGAACACAACAGCACAAATAATTGCCAATAAATTGTAACCAACAAATAAAAAAAAAATTATAAAAAAGGATGGCGCCATTGCCAATATAGCTACTCTTAACCACCACCGCCACTACTACTACACCACGACACCAATTGGACGTTTAATAAATTGTTTAAATCTTTCCCCAGGGCCCGCAGTCAGACACACACGACACATAATATCCTGATGGGCTGCCCCACAGTCCCCACACTCTCGCAGCTATCTCGTCGTCCTTTATTGTAGTTATTCATTCCCGTGCACCGCAATTGCTATTATGTCACAAAATCAGCGTAAATTGGGTGATTTATGTTAAATTAAATTGTGTACACAGACAGAGATACGGAGGATTTTTTTTGAGTCTACAAATGTGCGTGAGCGTTCACCTAAAAATAGGACGGTATTCTTTTTTGCTTTTTGATGAAAACAAATTATTGTAACCATCATCATCATCGACTCATGTGAGGATTTGCATTTTAAATTTCACCCGAAAAAATATACAAATTCCTTTAAAAGTGGATATACTCGTCTTTTTATTACACCGAGGAATACCTCAAGTTCGTCCTGGAAGAGCAAAAAAAGAAAAAAAGATTTCTGATTATCTTGAAACGAGGTCTTATATTTTTCCAACGAAAAACCAACAATTCTCTTTCTCTCCAAGCTTATTTTGAATAACAAAAGCCATTTTGTTATAATTTAATTAACTTGGTTTCCTCTTCCTTCCATTTTTTCATATATGTGTAGACCAAAGGATCTCTCTCTTTGGAAGTCTTACGAAGGAATAAATTGCAGATCAATTCTGTGGGTGTTTATTTTTTATTGTATCCTTGACTAAACATAGAGGGCGGCGGCGGCGTCAACAATAAATTGGAATTTTATTCAAATGAAGGTTTTTCCGTTGAAAGATATTTCTATTTAAAAATGAGTTTTGTAATCAAATGATTTGTGGTGGTTATGTAAACGTAGGGTGGGTGATGTCTGTTTGAAGGCAAAAAGGACGTTTGTTTATGGCCAAAATCTGATCTAAGGTTATGGAAGGACATTATGTGTGATATTGTATTTGTGTGGATCGTAAATTATTTTTGAAAGCAGACATTTCATAGATATAAAAACGTACTTTCAACTTCTACTACTACTTCTACTATCGTTAAGTTTCGATTTAATTTAAAAAAAAATCGTTTAGCAAAATTTTATTGAGCAAAATTAATTATATTGCTTTTTCGTTACGAGTGTCTTATTTAAATTTATGTTCTAAAGCCATTTTATCCGTCAACGTTAGTCGACTTATCAAAACGTTTATGTTTCCTAATTATATTTTGTGTGATTTTTTTTTTATATTTAATATTTTATGAGCTTTGGTAAGACAATTTGAATCGTTAAAATAATTTAATGGAAGTGACTCGAGAAAGCCACAAAGTGTGACATTGGGATCGTGTGACAGTGTTACCATCTGTCTTCGTTTTTAAATGTACTTTATTTTTAAAGTTACGTGTGGCTAAATGTTTCCATTCATTGTGACCATTTTTATGTGTTTTAAAGTTGTCTGAAGAAGCGTGTAATCAAACCCGAAACTTCTCATAATACAAAATAAATAAAACTATTAACAATTTATTGTCCTTGAGCAACAAATATTATTGTTAGGTGTGGCAGATCGTGTGAGGTCAGAACTGAAATAACAATAATCATACGAGTATTAACTAGACTCAAAAATATATTAGTACTAAAGGGTTTTAGACGCGGGTAGATTTTTGTGGCCTGTGGCGGCCATATTGTTTTGGTGTTGTGTGTCAAAAAATGTGTTGTTTGTTCAGTTACTAATACCAAGTAACACGATTGAACAGCACGTTTAAATGATACAACTTTATTATTAAAATGGGTGTCCTTTACCCTCCACAACGTGGTTACCCTTCACGAATTAGAGACGACCGGGTCGGTAATCAATCAGCCAAAATTCATTCATCAGAGGAATGACATATCGGCTGAGAAAATCGTCTGTGCAAGTGTACATTAGAACCCGAGATAGGCGAACCCTCGCCGTTCACAAGAACTCAGCCTGTCGCAGAATTTAGCTTCATGACCAAAGACAACGTCATTTGTTCGCTGACTGAGCTTCAGAGCGTTTGGGAGAGGATCGGAACCTTCTTTAGCCACGAGGCGCATTTTTGGATGAATGGCTGTGTTTAAATGGATGGCTGTGCAAATGGGACGATACCATCCCATATGAGGTTCACCAAGTGAGAATCCATCCTCAAAAAGTTATCGTAGCGTTTGGTGTGAATTATGGGCTAGCAAAGTCATTGGTCCGTACTTTTTGCGAAAACAACATTGGCGAGGCGGTCAGCGTCAATGGTGAGCGCTACAGAACGATAATAACCAATTTCTTATAGCCCAAATTGAAGTATATGGACCTTGACGTCATGTGGTTTTAGCAGGATGGCGCTACGTGCCACACAGCTGACACCAAGATTGACGTTCTGCATGAACCATCTGAGAGTAAGGTTATATCTCGCAGGGGTGACGTGAATTGAGCATAAACGTCATGCGATTTGAGCCCGCTAAACTTTTTCGTGTGGACTACAATCGACTGATGTCCTTAAAGTGAATATACAGGCCATCGCTGAAATTCAGTCGGATTTATGTCGAAGAATCATTGGAAAACGGACCACTCATATGTTTATTTAGTAAAAAGTAGCCTATGTTTGAGAAACAAATTCCAAAAACAGTTATAACCCACCCCACTTTGTTTTCTCAACAAAAAAAAAAAAAAAAAAAAAAAAAAATAGGTATGGCGTATTTAAATTTTATTTTATTTGAAACTTAAAATTTCGAAAACCACATGCTCGATTTGTTTGAATTTTGAAAATGTACGTTTTTTTAATACTATCTACAAGATAGGAGAAATTTGTTTTTATTTTAATTTTATCAAAGACAAACTCCACACACTATACAAATGTTAGAAAATGGCTTTCGAAAATCACATTTTTTTTCTCGAAAACGGCACCTACATTTTTGATTACTTATTTTTTCTTTCATTTAATATACATATACGATCCATATTTTGATTGAAAAAAAAAATTGAAATACAAACATTTACCTATCTGTAGAACCATTTTTTCGAATTTTGAAAATTCGGCATCTCGAAAACATATTAGTATGTTTTTCATTTAATTTTCACAATTTGTTTCTTAAAAATATTTTTAAAATTCTATACAAGCAAATTTATTTAAAAAAAAAAACCTTTACGGTTTATTATTTTTGCTTTTGCGACACAATGTGGTACAAGACAAACAAAACAGTAGACATTTTGACCAAAACATAATTCCACAATGCATTACACGAGACAACTAAGGTTCATGGTTTAACGTACTATTGGCGCCTTGAAATAAAATAATGGTAAGTTCATTGCACAGGCTTGCGGAAGGGATGGCTTCGATTCCCAAAATATTTTCCAAGGGAGTACTCTTGCCTCTTGCAAAAAGGTCCTCTCCGATGGGTTTTACCTTGTCGTGGTGGGGAGGCTTAAGTCTATTTCTACGGCATTCCAGGGGCCTATTGCACCAACTACAAATTACAAGTACAAATTTGTGATTAAAAAAAATTACATATGAAAAAAACTCGATTTTTTACAAATTTGTTAAAAAAATGCTTGTAATCACATTTTTGTCAGATGGTGCAATAGGCCCTAGCTGGGGATTTAGGCAACTAAGAAAACCCAAAAGTGACCAGAGAAGTCACGGCCAAACATGAAGAAAGCGATTGAGATAGTGTTCTCTTTTGGTATGAGAAATCTATGGAATTGATTTTATGATGGTAAAGTAAGAGTGCTTAGGACAATCGTTCCTAATTTGCTGTAAGACTAATTTGAATAATTAAGGATACTAGTTGTAGCTAAGGCTGTATCCATCAAAAATGTAGTGCTATATCCTATCTCAGGTAATCTGACCAACGGATCCCTGGTACTATTTATGTATATAAAAATCTTGGGCGAGTGATTTGGGAAATCTCTGCCAACACATAAAGTAAAGCAATTGAGCAGTATTTGCTCTCTTGCTCGATGTTTTGGTTTAGCAATCTGGATAATTGATGGTCCTTCCCAATGCTTAAGCATTAAAAAAAGATTGCTTAGGACTATCGTTCCTATTTCGTTGTAGGGCGAAAAAGAATAATCATGAATATTGGTGCAGATTGTGGTTGGCTTCGGTCAGCTATGGTCTGCACCACAGAGTTTCTACTCCATAACTTACTTAAGAACAAAAAATAATCCAAATGGGGTACCTCGGTAATAATGAGATTGAAGAATTGCCCCGCTATTTAGAGCCCCATCAGGGTGTAATAACCTTGGTCTCATTATTAATTGGGTAGGTCCTCTGTAAAGAGAGCACGAGGTGGCTGTGGTTATACCAACAAAGTCACGCGGTTGGCTATTGTTACCAGCAATAGTTAGATGGAAAAACACGAACCAGGGTGGTACTGCCTACTCAGTGCAAATTTGGAACAGTATGGAGGCTGGCCTGAATTCCGAGACGGACTGTACGAGATGTTGACGGGTAGCAATGTCGAGTTGGTTTGTCGAGGAATCAAGATCTGGTCCCTGCTGGAAAGGAGTTGCAACCTTTCTTCCATGATAAAATACAACCGGGACTATGTCCTGGGGGCTTTGTTCAATAGCCGTTCATTGAACCCGATAATGCTTGGTAGGCCAAGTAGTGAGATTAAGTCTTAGCTGACAGGTGCTTACTATAAAACCTATCTACATTTCTTGCAAAAAGGTGACATCCTCCAAGAGTACATCTTGTCATGAAAAGTGCTTTTCAGCCTCTTAACCTTTCGGACTCGGCAGAACATTGAAGGTGTAATCAGTAATTCTTTCAACACACACACAGAAATGATTGAGAGTTATAAGCCACTTAAGGTTCTCTACGAGCAGTTAGCCTCCAACATATTTTTTTTTTTCAATAATAAGTCTTCAAAATAATCAGAAAACTTTTTCTACATAGAATTGATTGCTCTACGAAATATTAGTCAAATTCACATCTGTAATACAAATAACAAAATGGGGAAAAAGGGAAGAACGGGGCTAGAAGTAACAGGGGTAAGAAGTAACAGTTAAAAAAAAAAAAAGTTTCCCTGAAAATAAGGAATCGCTGCTTCATAGCTACCGATTTATCTACTTCAGTTGTTAATTGGAGGCCATTGAAAGGAAGTTCTGGGGGTGGTCCTAAAAATTATCAGGTTTTTAATTTTTGGTCTCCCTCATCACACAATGGTGATTGTTTTTTCTGTCTTAAATTTGCGTATATACATTTATGTAATAAACGTGTGCCCATCGACATGTTGTAAATTGTGTTTTTCTTTGCGGGGTAAGTTGTAACAAGAAGTTAAAACTAACATCGTTAATTTTTTTTAACTGAAACGATTGAGAACGATTTGACTTTTATGTAATTCATTTTGGTTAATTTTTTTTTTTTTGCTAAAATTTAAATAAAAGTGCAGTCTCGACCACAAATGTGAGAAAAGGGTTATATCACGTACCTTTGCGTTCTCGGTGCCAAATGCAGCTCGTGGTTAATACAATATAATTATCTCGCACCGTAAGATGTGATTTCTTCAATGAGCCTCGGTCGATACGTTGATGTTGATGGTGGCCTCTTTCTTACGTTTTCTTTTTTTTTTATTTTAAGCTTTTTATGATAAATTATTAATTAATAGGCATCTATCCATTTATTACATTGAACAACGAAATTTTGAGTTATGTTTTTTTAAAAAAAGATGACTCGTTTTTTTATAATTCTTGTTACAATTCTATGTTGAAACTTAACCCATAATCGTGTTAAGTTGATACAGCATGACTTTTTTAATTAAACAACTTGCCATTTATTTTTGGGTAACTTTTCTGAACTTTTTTAGTGGCGATTGTAGCTCAAACATGGCTTTTAAATTTAAAAAAGATTTGAATACATTATTTCTCAAATTTGAGGAAGATTTGTTTCATTATTTCAAAGTGTTACTTTTAGCCCCAATCTATCTCTCCTATAAGCACATGAAGGTTGTTTTATTTTTAGAGTAAATCTCTTGAAAACATCAGCAAATTATATCTGGTGAAGGAAACTCCTTAAAGAAATCTTTTTCAACCAAAAACTTATACATATAAGGTTAATTTTAGATTATTTTTTTTTTAAATAATCGAAAAAAAAATTCTTTAATGATTTCTATTTTCAAACCAGGATCCATCAAAAATCTCATTAAAATCGACTTCTAAGCGAAATTGCGCCCCAGAAAAGAATCGATGATGGAGTTTACCAAATTACATATACCCCACCCAATTCTGTAAACGACAATTCCTTACCTTTGTGGTATGTTACACTAATGTAAAATCACTGTATACTCGTACCTTATCCCTTACGAATTACTCTGTAAATCTTTTTTTATATTCCTTCTTGAGTATCTGTCACTGTTTTTGAAAAGCAATTTCTTTCCTTTATTCCCTAACATACCCCGTAAACAAAATGAAAAAATAGAAACATTTATTTTTATTTTTAAATCAGCCCGAAAACATTTTGCAGTTAGTTTAAATTTTACAGAGCAGTAGAATTGCAAAAAACAGAGATATTTCTCTTTTTCTTTCTCACACACACACTTTATTTCAAGTTATACTTAAAATCCTTTCTCTGTTTGATTTATTTTCTACTAAACAAACTCCTTGAGGCTGTAAAAATGTTACAAAGTTAAAAATCAACTTATACTCCCAGGACTAAAAAGAACACTAATACAAAATAAATCACCTTTTTTGAGGTCCTTAGAGGATGAAAAGTGAGAAAGCTAAAATCTCAGCTACTCGTGTATCAATGATGAATAGCACGAAACAGTTGAATAGTTGTATTTTTCGTTTTTTTTTTTTTTTTTGGAATTTAATCACTTTTAAATGTATTCCACCTAGATCCTAGGCTATTGAGACTAAGAGAAAGAGAGAGTCACAAGAAAATCGTGTCCTCTGTGTAGAGACGTCAACTTCTTTGAGCCCGTTACGCTTTGTTCGAAAGAAGGAAACTTGCAATAAAAAAGTGCATTTCATTGTGCAGTTGCAACTTGCAACTCCTTCTCAAAGGATTGTTTCCTGTATTCTATACACTGTGGAAAAAACTAAACGAAATTTAGTTGAAAATATCAAGAATTTAATTAAAAGTTCTACAACTCTGATTTGTTCAATAGAATTTGTTTTGGGGCCCAAAAGTCGTAATACATATCTCGTAAAAGTTAAACTTTATCCCTAAGGAGAGAACGAAATTAGACGACATAATCCCGAAAATTAAACCGTTTTTTTTTTATTTTTTTTTTATATATATGTACATATGTCTTAGCAGACTTGCATACGACACATTCTAAGCTTTGGGAAGGATTATTCATAGAAAGAAGAGTCTCGTATTTCAGATCTAAGATCTATGAGATTCCTAAATAACTAAAACATTTTTTAGAAATTTTGACACCCTAATGACAAGTTTCACATTTCATACTTACAGCAGATCGGGGCTAGAAGTAACAGGGGTTAGTCAAAACACTTAAAAAAAAAACAGGGTTACCCTAAATATTAAGACAATAGCTACGGACTTATCAGCTTCAGTTGTTAATTATAGGCCATAGAAAGGAAGTTCTGAGGTTAATCACACAAATTTGCAGGTTTGTAAATGCGTTTTTCTTGTTAGATTTAATAACGGGGCTAGTTGTAACATATGTTTCGGGGTAAGTTGTAACATTTAACCGTGTCAGACCGTTCGGTTTTTCTTGCGAACAGAAATGATTGAGAACATTAGGAGCATTAGTTTCAGTAAGAAGTGTTATTTTTAAACCCAACTCTCTCCTACCTGAAACTGGGACTCAAGTCTCTCACTGTAAGACTAAGCCTTTGTGTCTACTCTATAATGAACATTTTGAACTTAGAATTTCATACCCAAAATCTTTGAAGAAAAATTTCTCCAATTGCAATTTATGGTTTATTTTTTATCAGTGTATTTCAAGCTTCCACAATTCGTTTCCCAATAGCGGTTAGTTTCCGTTCGAATAAAAACAACAACAATAACGTACAGTTTATTTAAGATGTATAATCAAGGGTGGTTTTATTTTTTTCAAATCGTACAGTTCTGACAGAAGTTACACAACCTTATCTCCAAGGACACCCAGGTACTCGTACTCGTAGTATCAAGGGGTAGCTTAAAAATGTAACCCTTAATCGAGAGTTACACATCGATTTCTATGCACGCTTCATACCCAGCGGGCTATAAGACCTTCATAATAATTACAAAACAAACCGTGCACGAGAGCAAGAAGAGAAGGAGCAGTTTTTTGCCATTTTGCAAGCAGAAGCAGCACAAACTTTTATCGTAATCGCACTGGCAGTCGCAACATGGCAAACCCTTGATATATCTTAAGGGTGGTTAGCAAATTTAACGTAAATGAATATATAACTGGAAAATTTCGCCCTAATGTCAAACCTCCGTATCAAAAGTAATAATCATAAGAAGATATACATATGGGTTTTCACGATGGATTTACGCCCATCGCCCATTACCCCCTCTAAAAAACCAAACCATAATATGTTTAGATGGGATGTGGGGGTGGTGCTGATGTGGTATGGTAGCGGTGAAGGTGGCGGAGGGCGTGGTAGATATAGGCGTAGGCTGGTACACACGTTTTGCAGGAATGAAATATAATAAATTTCCAACTCAGAAGTTGAATATAAGGTTCCTCTGATTGCCACATTCGAAGAGAGAATAAGATGACAAGGTGGTGCTAACTGTCATCCCTTAGATGAGGACTCTTTCACTTGGCTTGACTCAGCACGGTCTCCCTTGTGTGTGTCGTTCTATTATTTTTTATTTCTGTATCTTCTGTGTCGCCTGGAGCCCGGGCTTACAATTTACATATCTTGTAAATTATTCATGTTTCCATAACCAACCTACACCCCAAGTTTAGGGAGGCACTCATTTTTTGAATGCTTGCCGAGAAGTGTATGTGGAGCAAGTGTTACAGAGAGACAAGGACTCTTTAGAAGGTACGCTACATTGTAATATTTTAGGATGCAGAAATGTTGGTTCTGTATGTATTTTTACATGTTTTTATTTTTCCCCATCACCTGGAATATATTAACGCATGTGAACGGTTTTTTCTCGTTACAGGGTGGTGTTTTCTTAGGTATCTGCGATGCGAATATTTATGCTCGAATAAGCTGACTGCATAAAGAGCTTTGATTTCGGAAGATAGAGGGACAAAAATATATTCTGTGGATTCAGTGGTATTTTAAGGGAGAGTGTATAACAGTAAATGTATTCAAAATTCACTCGTTCTAGCTTATGGTTTATCGGAAATAAAGGCAACCGGAAAAGGTCTGCATGAACATTTCAAAACCGACAAAGATTCCGGTAAAATGAGTTTGCTATAGATTTAATGTAATTTAGAACATGGAGGTCGAAAAACGAGATAGACATACAAGCATTATAATTTTGTGATATCTTTGGGAAACGAATGTTCGGTTTTCTGGAGAATCTAGGTTAGGGATATAAACATATTTTATTCAATTGAAATTTAGCAGACTCATAAATGAATGCGATATTTTTTTTTATTTATGTACAATGGGTGAATATGGGTAAAGTCGTATTTTTGAAAACTGCTTTACTTTTTGTTCCTAGACAAATCTCATAATAACCTTTCCGAAAGCTGACAGCTGTTTTAGGTAACTTTTCAAATTTTTAAAAACTCCTGGCTGGTGAAAACAGATAAGGCAATTTTTTAGAAAACATAGAGGGTGTTTTTAGACGAATGCAGCAAGAGCAAATTGGCAAGACTTTTTCTGGCGTACACTTAGTCATGGCTGTTTCATGTGCATTCAGCTTAAAAATTTAATTGAACTGGAGTTAGCAACAGACAATGTTATATCGACATATCATACCAGATGTCGCCTCATGACATGCCAGAAATTTTCGGTATTTAAAGTAACTTCGTTTGTACTTTTTTATCCTTTCTTCTTTTTCATATAACCCTTTTTGATCTTTGAATCTTGTCTTTTAATTTATATTTTACCGCTACAATCTTCACGTGAGTATCTATTCCATCGCACCCTAACAATGTTGAATTCAAAAAATATACTGAGTACAAACCATCTGTCATCTACCAAATTTGCTGTCACTAAAAAACAGTGTTGCCAATGTTAACAACTCCGTCGACCTTACAAAAATATTTTTCAGGTGTTTCTCAACTTAGCCGCTCGGACTAGGTAGAAAATTGAAGGTCTCCTCCATTCAAACACAAGACTGGTTGAGAGTTGTGAGTCATTAGAGATAGGTTTTCGGCGAGCCGTTGGCCTCGATTTATTTATTTTATTTAATAAAACCAGCGTTTAGTTAGAGATACATAAGTGGTAACACTTTATACGAGTGTGTTCAATAATTTGTATCCACAAAAGAAAAACAGAATTGAATGGGTTGCCAACATTTTTAGCTTTTTGGGACATACTCGAGTTGTACATTTCTAGGCTAAAGTGTAGGAAAATAGCTATGACCAAGGTAATTTTTATAAATTGTTAAGCATTTTGACTTTCTTGGATTGAGGCACAGATAATTTGTGACGGAACAATTAAGAATTCTTTTCAGATCGAAAAAAATTCAATTTATGAACCTCATCTTCGTACATGTTTATCCTACAGCTAAGTTGAACTTGAGCATTATCTGCATACAAGTGAAAGATCATTTTTAAGAATTGTGAATAATAGTGGACCAAGAATTGATCCCTGTGGAACTCCCGAAAAAATGACATTTTTTCAACAATAAAAGAGCAGCTTGGCTTCAACCTCTATGGTAGGAAATAATCAACTTTGATGCGGTTTCTGAGAAACGAAAGATATTATTTAACTTGAATATGAGTGATTGAAGGTATCGAATTCTTTGGAAAAAAAAGTACAAAAAATGAAACTTAATCTTTATCCATTGTATTACTAATATCTTCTGAGTAGCCGTGATAAAATGTTTGCTTTTTTCTGAAACCTGATTGTTTTTCACTTAAGAGTTGAGTTTGTTTGCCTTTAAGAAAACTGAAATTTGTTTATGCAAAAGTTTATCCAATAACTTAGAAAGAATTCAAGAAAAATTAGTATTACATTTTTTTCGAAAGGTACACGACACTGGCGTGTAGGATTTACACTGAGAAACGCCACATATCTAACAGTGAGACTATATGGTTATTTAGTATTTTCAGCATTAATGCTACGATATCGATTTATCGATCTAGGTTATCCAGATTTTGGATGATGATTTTTTATCGTTGTTCCGTTTTGATTTTGTTGTTAAGAAAAACTCGATTTTCTGTCATTAGAAAAGAAGAAAGAAGAGAGATATGGAAATGATAGTAAACTTTACATGCGTTTGTATATTTTACAAACGGAAGTTCTGTGAGCGGTTTAGGTTAGAAAATGTGTTGGGAATATTTCTGATTCAGTTTGTTAGCACGTTTTTTTTTTCAAACAAGTTTTTGAAAGATCTGCGGTATTATTTAGAAAAATTTAAGACGAAAAAAGAAGTTAATTCATATTTTTATAAAATTTATTATTAGAGTCATGAGAAGTACGGTGGGTGGGTACATAAAAGAGAGGGGAATTTCGTACGTTACGAGGGTTGGTATTAAAGAAGATAGAGTTGTAAAGAGCAATGCAGACAACTGAACCTGTAAGTAGTCGATGAATGAAGAGGATTTCATAAATTTTTCTTCGTTCTTCTAGTGAATTAAGGCTAATTAGTTTAAGGCGGTCTTGCTAGGGACGCACCAACAAGACCTCGAAGAGCAAAACGAAGGAATCTACGTTGAATATTGTCGATTCTGACGATGTGAATTTGTTGGTAAGGGGACCATGCTTGACATGCGTATTCGAGGTTTTATAGAGGGATCGGGTCACGTATGGATTGGAGAATTCTTTGGAAAATCGTTTAACGAAGCCAATTGCTGAATTGGCCTTAAAATTATATCGTCATAATGGGAGATGAAGGTTAGTTCCTGATCACATAATAAACCAAGGTCACGTATCCATTCGACGATAGATAGGGGCTGATGCTGAAGAAGATAAGGACGTGGAGAAGAATTGAAATGTTTTCGTGAGAAAGTGATTGAGTGGCATTTGGCAATATTTAAATCTTAACTGTTTTTGAGACCCCAAACTGAAAAATTATCGAGATCGAGTTGGATGAGAGCAGTACTGTGTAGAAGAAATGGTCTTGAAGAATTTGGTATCGTCGGCGTAGAGAGAAATATGAGAATATTTAATGACCATTTCAATATCGTTAATAGCAACAACAAAAAGGAGAGGGCCTAAGTGGCTGCCTTGAGGAACTCCGGACGTTGCTAAGAAAGGGCAAGAAGATGTGGATCTAAAACGAACACTGTAGTAACGGTTTTTCAGATAAGAAGAAATCCATCTCAATAGAATGGGTTCAAAGCCGAAGGTGGACAGTTTGAGATATGGGATATTTTATCGAAGACCTTACTAAAATCGGTGGATATGACATCAACTTCCTTGCCATGCTCTGAGGCTGACAGAATGAAGGACACAAATTCAACAAGATTAGTGGTTGTTGATCTACAAATTGGCTTATGGATCGTAGCTCGGCTAATTTTGTCTTAATTTTGCCTAAAAAGGTATTGAAACTAATTGAAGTTTAATGCATTCCAAAATTTTGCAGATTTTTTAAATAAAAAGCAAATATTTTTTTAGAACTCTTCATATTTTATACGTTTTCTGGAACAATGCCATATTTGTAAATATTAATGCACACTGGTCTTTTAGTCTTTTAATTTTTTTTGTAAGTTTAATTTATTATATAAATTTATATTTTAGTTTTGTTTTCATCAATTGCATCACCCTGTTGTTTAGTTTAACATTTTTGTGTTTCTTCTATTTTTCGTCACACGGTGAAATAAAGGACTTCCAAATGTTCTTCATTATTTGGACGCCGTGTGTAAGAAGGGTTTTTTTAATTTTTTTTTATTTAAGTGTTTCACCCCATGAATATGAGGTTAATTATTTTATAATGCCTCCACGTTTCTGCAAATTTTTTTCTCATATGAAAAGAAAAACTTTTCTGTCCTGTCAGAATTGCATTATTCCTTGTTCTTTTATATTAAATGAACATGACTATGCTGAAAAGAAGAACACAAAAGTTCTAAAAAATAAAAAAAAAATAACACAAAAATTCATACATTTTGTGTGTCAAGTTCAGAAAGAAGTGTTGTGCTGAATTCAGCTCTATAAAATGACAGCTTTTGGAACTTTCAAGGAGTGTTGTTAAAAAAGAAAAAAGTGTTAAAATCTAGTTGAAGGAAAGATGTTGAAATAATAATAAAAAAAATTGTTTCAAGTACGGAATCATATATCATCTACATATATATATAAAGATGTACTTACATGGGAATTCATGTGGATGATGAATGGTTGTAGTTAGAAAGGAAAATACTTTTTGCAAAGTTTTCTTTTGTGAACATTTGGGAATTTGTTTCCCTTTTTTAAATCTGTCAATGAATTATTCATACCCCACTAGTTCATGGACAGATAAAAAATCGAAACAAATGTTTTATTCGACACGACTTTTTTAAATTATTTTTTGTTATAAACTTCTTAGTTATAACTTTCTTTAATCTTTCCATTCTGAATCTTTTATTTTTATTTTTCCTTAATCTTCTGATTAATCTGGTTTTGGGTTTCATCTTTTTTTTTATTTTTTCTTTATTTTTGAAAACATTTATATTTTAATTAATTTTGCACTATCGATAGATACATAGTCTATCAGATTTATCAAACAGTGAAAACATAGTTTTACATCAAAAGTAAATACATACATATACAAAAATAAAATACTCATCCGTTGGTTAGAATCACTTGCAAAATGGAATATACTGTTTTAATCCCTAATCAGAAATAAAGAAATGAGGGAGTTCTGTTTTCTTTAATTTTACGGCGGGTCAAAGGTCGCTTAAAACTTGTAGCTTATCAAGTTTCGAACGGAAAAACACATACTCTTCTTCTGAAGAATAAGTGTTTTGCCCATAATTTGATTAAAAGAGTCGTTCCACAGCTCTGCGAGCTAAAAACCCGTATGTGGGATATTCAAAACAAAAAGTAAGCCATATAGAAGGACACCAATGGTGACGACCATAAATATATCTTAAGAAATTCAAAAAAAAAGAAGAAGAAGAAAATAGATCAACGATAACAATCATAACAGAATTTGTTTCCAAAACTTTATGTGCTCTGGAATCAGGTCAAGAAGTTGATGCAATTGCAATTTCCTCCCCCGTTTGTATCCTTGATACAGTCCTATCTCAATAATCGTCAATATAAAGTGATTTTTTAATTCAAATTCAGGTAACTCGCGAGGAAGTCAACTAGGGCCTCTGGTTTAAATAATAACTATAAATGATGACCAATTACCTGCTGACCTATGAAATGACATACTTTATTTTCTCATTCTCTTCGACCTCGATATAACTTTAAGGATTCATTGAAAACCAATAACTAAAACCAGTTCAAGTTTTATGATCAATTAGTGAAATTTTAGGTGGCATAGCTCCTTTTTTCGAATATCCCAAAAATTAGGTGCAATCTTTACTACCTTAAAATAACTTAACAAAATTCATTGAAAATCGTTCATAGGTGACCAATTACTCAAACTGACTCAAATTTTATGAGAAATAAGTGACATTTTAGATGGCATACCTCCTTTTTTCGATCTAATATCCCAAAAATTAGGTGCAATTTCTACTACCTTAATATAACTTAACAAAATTCATTGAAAATCGTTCATAGCTGACGAATTGTTTAAACTGACTCAAATTTGGGAGAAATAAATGACATTTTAGATGGCATACCTCCTTTTTTCGTTCAAATATCCCAAAAATTAGGTGCAATTTCTACTACCTTAATATAACTTAACAAAATTCATTGAAAATCGTTCATAGGTGACCAATTACTCAAACTGACTCAAATTTTATGAGAAATAAGTGACATTTTAGATGGCATACCTCCTTTTTTCGATCGAATATCCCAAAAATTAGGTGCAATTTCTACTACCTTATAATATAACTTAACAAAATTCATTGAAAATCGTTCATAGGTGACCAATTACTGAAACTGACTCAAATTTTATGACCAAAAAGTGGTATTTTAGCTGAGATACCTACTGTTTTTGAATATCCCAAAAATTAGCAGCAATCTCTACTACCCTAAAATAATTTAACAAAATTCAATTAAAATCGTTCATAGCTGACCAATTATTGAAACTGAATCAAAATTTATGACCAATTTGTGAGATTTTAGATGGAAAACTTCCTTTTTTTTCAATATCCCACAAATGTGTTTTAAGAACACTAATCCTTGTACAACATTTTTAGTTGCTAAATTGCATACGAAAATGTTTTTCATGAATAATTGGTGAATGGTTATTATTATTACATATTTCAATAACTTACTATTAGAAAATTACTTACTGCTAGAGCCTTCCATTAAGCAGGTACGCTTTATTAGTTAAAGTCATATTGCTAATTTCTTTACATCTTTCTATTCTTAGAATGCTTAAAATGATATTTAACTACCAGAAACATTTTCAAAACAAAAAAAATCCCAACGAAGGTAACCGACCGTATGTCAAATATCTAGGCGTGAAATTTTAATTAAAAACCCTTAAGACCATGCGACGACGACGACGATGGTTGTATTCGTTTTCAACTAAAATGCCCTAGGGATATCATTTGCATACCTACACACAGGATTGTGAAGCAGGCGTAATTCCCAGCAATTTCATATAGGGACACATCATAAAGCACCCGTAATGCTAACAAAACACCAAAATGCATGTGAGAAGCGAAAGCAAGAAATTTTAAGTAAAGAGAATTCGCGACTACTATACGACTATGACGACAACGTGACATCCTCATTCTCACATCCTTTCTATTTAACAACGTTGCCAACAAATATTGTTGTTCGACGAGACAACGACAACGAAATGACGACGACGCTGGCTGATGAGTACGAAGAAGATGACTGTAACGATGGCTACAGGATGAGGGCTCTTAGCTACATAGCTCATGTTGGTGGTGATGATAATGGTTGCCAGAGAGCTAGTATTTTTGCGGGCTCGTAGTCGTAATGCAAATTGAGATTACTCGCTAAAGAATTCCATCATCCTGAATCCTGGCTTTGTTTCAACATCCCACATAGACAAAATCCACCCAAGTGTACGAGGCTGCAGTGCATGCTTGCGAGGAAGACTCAGAATACGTGCTAATACAATATGAAAATGTTTTTTTTTTTTTTTTTAATTCGAAGGATGAAGGAGCATGGCTAAAAATTGCTTCTAATGAAACTGAGCATATGAGGTGAGGGTGCATGTGTGTGTGAATAAGGGAAATCCCGCTTTGTTTTCTTCGTGTTTCTTCTTCTTCTCAAGCCATCATTATCCTTTTAGTGAAAATAATTTTAGTAATTACGTTTTGCCGATTATGCAATAGTAAAAGGGTTGAATTGCATATTTAAAGATGCACACAACAGTACTTGTATATGTGATTGTCTGTGTGATGTTATAATGATCATGATGATGATTGGATGCAAATTCTCAAAACGAAGGTAGATGGATAAATCAAGAGTTACTGGAGAATATACATACATCTGTTGGTTTAAAAAGAAAAAAAAACACACACACTCAGTCTTTCATCCAGGGAATTGTCGTAGAAGTCTGAACGTGTAAATTAAGAATTCATTTGAAAAAGAAAAAAAAAAAACAGGATGTCACATCCAACGAGATGTGTGGATCTGAATTGTTTATTTTAATGAAAGGGGTGCATTTAATGTGTAGGGAGAGGTGATGCACAAACGTTTACTTTTGTTGCTAATGAGCGAGATATGGAGTTCATTGAACTTAACAAGATGACGATGACGGGGGTAATATTGCAAAGAGAAGTTCGTTTTCAGCAATTTACTATGCACTTGAGAGTTTAATGGTTCTCGGAAAGAAAGGTTTGAAAGGTGTTTGGAAATAAAATTCTTCAGAAAATATTTTTTCTTTGTTTGTGTTTGATCTTGGAAAAATATAATTATCGTCTGCAATTATTTTTTCTTGGCTTTGAAATGGAAAAAAAATACCTAAACTAGGACTAATTGGAAGAAGTCCTAACTTAAGCCTGAGGTTTTATTTTAGAGCAAGAAATTCAGTCGGAAAACGTCCATTTTGTTGAACCAAATATACCCATTAAAGGCAGTTTTTCATATCAAGAAAAAAGGCTCGCATAAGTTTACAAGTGTCTCGGTACTGTCAGTGTCAGGACTCTGCTCCTTTGGATATTAAAATTTCTCAGTTTCCATCAAATTGAATACAAATATAAGTTGGTACTTAAATAATATCAATAGATTTGAAGGGGCATGTTGAAGATATTATTCGCAAATCGTGAAAACCCATATACAAACTAAACACCATAATTCATAAGACAGTTTCTGCCGGGAAAATAACAGTTTCCAATAGAAGTTTTTTTTAAAATTGATTGGCAGAAAGCTCTCATTATAATCGAGAGCCCAAAGGGCATCATATGTTTTTTTCAACTGCATATGAAATATGATCGTCCCAAGTAGGTGTATATTTTACGGTTGTTACAAATTCAACCGTCAAATATATGTAGGTACTCTAAGGCAAGTTATGCTTTTTTAAAAAAAAAATCGAACTTGAGATTTTGATCAAAGTTGACATTACCATGATAGCGAAGACTAAAAAAGTGGGTCTAACAATTCTGTCTGTATGTCTGTTCGACTACAGCCTAAACGGCTCGGCCGATTTTCTTTAAACTTGGTAGATATCATTTTTAATTTTTTCCCCCTACACGTTTTTTTTTTCTTTTTTTTCAAAGACCAAAAATAACGGTACCTGTCATACGAATTTTTTTTCGAAATTTTAAAAATATTTTTTTTTCTCAAAAACTGCTCGACAGGTTTAAAAAATAAAGATACAAACAAATTTTATTTAGTTGTATTTTTAAAAAAAATTTCAATTTTTTTTTTAAATTTTAAAAATGAAAGTTTCTCAGTATAATCTACAAGATGTAAATAAAAAAAAAAATTGTTTACCTAAAAATAAAGGTACCCACCATACAAATGCTAAAAAATGGTTTTCAAAAATCGTATTTTGCAACGCCTAGATTTTTGATAAAAAAATTTTTCTTTCAATTAATTTTTACGATCGTTAATTTCATAACAAAATGTTGAAATTAAGATATTACAGCTTGTACCTAACTTAACATAAAACCATTTTTTCAAATTTTGAATGACTCATTATCGACAAAACGGATTAAAAAAAAAAAGGATGCTTCTACAAATTTTAAAGACCATTGCATTTCAAAATTTAAAAAAAAATATTTTTTGAATTAAAAAAAAAAAAATCATTTTTTTTTTTGGAAAATTCCATATTTCAAAAACGGTTCAATATTTTTCTTGGAAATTTAATTTCAATTCATGGCGTACAAAATTTTTTTCTTAAAAATCTTTTAAAAAAATTGTATATAAAAGCTTATTAAAAAAAAAAAAAAAAAACTACTACAACAACTTATAATTTTTGTTCTGAGATCTGAGTTCAGACGATCTGTTGCGTCTTCAACCTTACCAAAAGGTTAGCTCAGATATATTTGAATATCATCAGCGTGCATCATAATGTCACACAATTTAAGGCTATTGAATCTTCCTTCATATAGCAGCCATTTAAAACTCATAGATTTACCCAGTCTGGAACGCAGACGTTCTTATTTATATTTTGTTTTTATTGTTAATCTTATTGATGGTAATATCGATGCTTTAAACCTTTTGTGTCGTGTTAATTTTAATGTTCCAAATCGAAATCTAAGAGGTTTTCGTGACCCAATTTACATAAAACACTATCGTACCAACTATGAACAGAATTCACCATTGAATACAATGTTTAATTTGTATAACGTCAATCATAATTTATTAATAAATTTTTGTGATGTCTCAAATAATAGTTTTAAAAAAATATTCTATAATATTGTATAATTTATAAATTCTTAATTCTAAGTAATATTTTTTGTACGCTAGATATTAATTAGCTTGATTCAAATAAATAAATAAATAAACTGAAGATGATTTATGACTACCAAAAAAAGCAAAGGACCCAATATTGAACCTTCTGGGACATCAGATATTTGTTGGGAGAAAATTTGATAGTTAATAGTTTGCAAGAACAGCCTGAGTTATTCCACTGAGATATTCTTGCACAGTCGATATTTTTGTAAGAAGGAATGAAAGGCTTAAGGAACGCCGCGTAACACCAAGGTTGTAGCCCACTCTATATCAATTTGTAGCCCTATATCATCAAAAACTTTCAGAAGAACAGAAAAGGAACTATGATTCGGTCTGAAGCCAACTTGGTCTGAAGACATAATTCGGTAAATTGATAGATATGATGATATTTGTTTACTGATAATTTTTTTTAAGGCTTTAGGGTAATACTAAACCGTTTTCCACTTAGCGTTACACATCTTTAAATTTGAGTAAAACAAACTGTGAGTGTGAGTGATACATCATTCAAGTTTTTATTGATTAAAAACTTTAATGTAGGTATTCCATTATGAATGAAATATAACATCATTCAAATGATGGCGGTGCTTTGTGCTTAATTGAAATAGACCTGGGACTTACGAAAACTACATACGAAAAATTCCAATGGGGGTCAAATCGTACGATCTGTGTGACAAATTCATATCACCTAGCTGTGGTGCACGCACGTCCTGTCGAATCCTAAGGTCGTCGGTGTCTAGATGATCTAATTCGGGACAAAATGAATTGGTTATCATCGACCGATAGGGCTCACTGCTGACGGCCTGGTCAGCGTCATTCTCAAAGAAGTATGGATGATTCCGCCAACCCAAAATCTACACCCTACAGTGACTTTCTCTCTACGCATAGCAGTTTGGTGAACCTTGTGTGGATTGTGATCGTCCCAAATTCGATAATTTTTGAACACATTCATCCATTCAACCCATTCAGACTGAAAATGATGTTTCGACTAAAATTAGGGCCAACCTCTAAATGCTCAATATCCCAGTTAGCGATCACACGTTCTTCTCTATTGTCGTTTATTCTGAGCTTCTGGGTCCGTTCAAGGAATTGAGTGCCTCAGAGTCTCCTGCACACACTCCCGGACGGGCGATATTTTCGGCAGATCTTACATTTCATAGACGTACGGTTATTTGTGAGTTTTTCACTGAACCGGTCGACCCATCACGTTCCGAACAGTCCTCTCGGAAGGAAGATTATGGCCACCACAAAATGGATGAAGTCCGCGAAATGTTGCTCCAACAGAAGACCCACTTCTATAGAACAACTTAATCATCAGGACATGTTATAATTCTCCATGTTTTTTGGTAAAACTTAATAAATGACAGGTAGTTTGACAGATGTAACTTTAACAATATGGCCGCAATCATTTGTCAAAATTTGAAATTCTTTATTGGAAAACCCTTTAAAACCGAATAAGACACATTAACAAATTGCTAAGATCGATTTGATTGTGCAAAGTTCAAGAACCAGTTTTAAATTATTCGAAATTTGTTTGCAGGTAATTAAGAACGTTTATCTTGGGTTGGATGGATTTGGTTCCAATACGAATTTATTTAACAAAAAACCATGACTTGCCCAGCAAATGATAGATTATCCAATCTACCACATTTTATTGCTCAAAAAAAAAAACAAAATCACAAAAGATGACTTTTTTTCGAAGCGATAACATAGAAAAGGTTGGATATGGGAAAAGCTTCCAACAACTATACTGTCTGTCAACGAGGTAGTTTACCTCGATTTTTTTCTCCACAAAAGGTTAACTCTGGAAGAGTAATGAAACTGCATCCGCTTCTGCAGAATTTACATTGAACTTTAAGACCAAGCATTTAGTGTTCTCAATCAAAAAGTCAAACTGTCAACTGATTGTGCTGAATTCGAGTATTTCTCTTCCTTTTTCCCTCTCTCTCTGTTTGTGCATAGGTAGCCATCTTCATTTATCTAATATCCCCCAAACCACTATACTTTGACTGCCTCGTTACTTGTGTGTGATTCATTTGTTTAATTTCCTTTCACTTGCACATTGTCACTGAGCTCCCATCCATCAAGCATATTCAGTAGAACGACCACGCACCGCAACAACGACTACGACGACGAATACGACGAAAGAGAAAAGTTCTACGCTAAAACTTAAATCACCCACGACGACGTTATCGTGGGTAGTTCTTCCTTTTTGAATCCTTTTTTTTTTTGTTATTGCCAAAGATGTGTTGGTTGCAGCCATCATTTATATTCGTTTGACTTTGGTATATGTCAGGGTAGATATACAGATGACACTGCAATCGCTGCAATCGCTGCACAAAAGCTACACATTTAAGAGTGTCATTTCGAGAGACGAATAAAAACAAGCCTCACATACATACACTTGTTTTTTTTTTGTATCTCTCTGTGTTGAGAGAGGTCACCCTATCTATCTCAAAAGGTCAGTGTTGTGCTAGTCAACACAATAATATACACACACACAATATGCAAAGACACTTTTTCAACCCTTATGCTCATATGCATGCATAGTGTATGCATGCAAAGTGCACTTTAACGTGAGTGATTTGTTTACATTTTTTGTGTTCAATATTTGAGGTGGTTTTGAGATTTTTTTTTTTTTAAATAAATTTTTTGCTTTGTGTTATCTCTCACCTATATGGGACTTAATTAATATTTCATCACAAATGGGAGGTTTTAATCCTTTTTTTTGTGTACCTATATTTTTGCGATGGAGGGATAGTTATGCTTTTGATATTTACACAGGAGTCTAGACATAGGCTGTTGAACTTTTGAATTTTGTTTGAAAAAAAAATATATACATATGTACATACATATTTAAAATGACATTTTTTTATAATTGAAAAAAAAATTGATTACTTTCAGGAGTTAACAATACGGGAATAAAAAAATATTGGAAAAATGTCTGGAATTAATATTCCATCATTCCACAGATTTTTAGACTGCCTGCTACCACAGAATGGGTTAGGCTGGGACTATTTATATACTCGTTAGGCAATGCGAGAGTTTGGCGTAGCAAATAAATTGGCACGACTGACCAAAGCAATAAACCAAGTCACAATATCCGGATCGATCGTAACTTTGATTGAAATTCGAGGGCTCCCTTTTTCTTCAAGCTAGTGTTGGAGAAAGATATTCGTGACTCTATCATGTCAAAAATATGGAGTGGCATCATCAAGTTCAGTCGGATACTGGCTTAGACAGACGACAACGACATCATTCATGTATCGGAAGAATCAGATAGAGCAAATATCACAAGAACATTCGTCAATGAGAAGGCACGGTTCATGTTCAAATTCCTGTGTGAGAAAAAGGTAAAGGCAGCGATCCTTTAATTACATTGGGTCAATATTCAGTATGGTCTATTAAAGCCTGTCGAAAACATTTAAATATAAAAGCCTCTTCATAAGCTACCGATGATGTACAAGACAATGGTGTTCGCAGTAGAAAAAAGCGGGGTTAGAAATAACAGAAGTAAGAAGTAAAAACTTAAAAAAAACAGGGTTGCCCCTAAAATTCAGAACCGCGTAAAAGAGAAAAATGTTCATCTCCTCCATAGGTACCAACTTATCTACTTCAGTTATTAAATAAAGACAATTGAAGGAAGTTTTGGGGGTGATCCCAAAAATTAGCAGGTTTGTAATTTTTTTTTATATTTTTGGTCTTTCTTTTCACAGTACGGATTTTTACTTGCGACTTATAGGTATGTATACTATAAAACAAGTTATGCATTCGTAAAAAAATCGAACTCGAGATTTTGATCAAAGTTGACATTACGATAATAGCAAAGACCAAAAAAGTGGGTCTCGCAATTCTGTCTATCTGTCTGTCTGTTCGACTACAGCTAAACGACTCGGCCTATTTTCTTCAAACTTTGTAGATATGGGTTTTAATTTTTCCCCCGGATGTTTTTTTCTTTCTTTTTTTAAGACCAAAAATAACGGTACCTGCCATACGAATTTTTTTTTTGAAATTTTATAAATATTTTTTTTTTTTTTTTTTTCAAAACTGTCCTAAGAATTTTTGGACCTTATTCCGAATTAACACCAAAATGAACTTTTTTTTAACGAATCAATAAAAAAGTGTTTGCTGTTGATAAAAAAACATCAAATTATGGAGGAGAAACACTTTTTTATGGTAAAAAAGTGAAGTATAAGCGGACCACCCACAGTACTATAACTAAAGCTACTTTTTTATGGGATATTTGTTTTTTTCCGAATAAGGACTGAATTTTTTTTTTAAATCATAAAATTTCATTTAGTTAAACCGAGGTAATGGTTGCAAGAAAAAATTCCAAAAAATTATCATTTTTTGTACCCCCCTTTTGAAAACTCAATATTTCGAAAACCCCATGCTCGATTTTTTTGAAACTTGACAAATAAAAGTTTCTTGAAATAATCTACAAGATATGAGAAAAAAAAATTATTTTACCTAAAAATAACGGTACCCTCCATACAAATGTTAAAAAATGGTTTTCGAAAATCGTATTTTTCTCGAAAACGGTTTCGAGAATTTTGCTTAAATTTTTTTTCTCTCGATTAATTTTTTAGATCTATAATTTGATAAAAAAAAATTGAAAACAAGATATTACTGACTGTACCTACCATAGACCGATTTTTATAAATTTTGAATTTCTAATTATCTGCATAGATAACGGATTTCAATGAAATTTTTTAGAGAGAAACTTCTAAAATTTTTAAAAAAAACATTGCGTTTCTAGACTAAGAAAAATATTTTTTTTTTTCAATTTTGAAAAAAAGAAATCTATTTTTTTTTTGGAAAATTCAATGTCTCGAAAACGGCTCAATATTTATTTTTTGTAAATTTAATTTTTATTAGAACAATAAAGAAAACTTTAAATTAGCTTACCAAATTTTTTTCTTAAAATTTTTTTATATAAAAGTTTATTTTTTAAGAAACCACTACAAAGACTTATAATTTTTGTTCATGCGTTTTTGAACAGTTTTTCTCTAATAACATTTATTTTTGAAATTCTTAGTCTATTACATAGAAGCAAGTTCGTGCGACCCAGTCGTGCATTTTATTTTTTTGGGAATTACATTTGGGTTATGGTTTAGTTTGTGTAATATGTAATTTTCGTTTTGTTTTAAATTGTGTTCTTCTTGTTAAATTTCACGGCAGGACTAGTTGTAACATTCGTTCAGGGTAAGTTGTAGACAGTAATTTTTTTTTAATTAATCATTATGAATAAAAACGAAGAAGAACAGTTTTTGGTGTTTGTATTTTTCGATAAAAAATAAAAAAAAAGTCCAAAGAGCAAAGTTAGAAGCTGGACGTAACTGGTTACCATCTTTATGAAAAATGAACAATTATATTTTTCTAAGCTAGCGATTTTATTAGCAAATGGTGTAATGAGCTTGTTGCTTTCCATCCGGTGTTCTAGGGTCGTTCCGAAGAAAAGCACGAAACTTCAGTCGGAAAGGTGTTAGAATCTTACAACAAAATCTTTATTTCAAAACTATTCTTAAACTTTATGTAACAAATTATAACTTCGGATTCCCGATTCAATATTCGGCGGTTTTGCCGATGGTGGCGACCTTCAGATTAGCTATGGGTCATCTTGATAGTTTGTATTATAGTCTTCTGGTATCCTCTGTTAATCTGATTTCAGGGTATTCTGATTAAAGTAAATACAAGATGATGATAGATCGGCAGGTACTACGACCCTAATGGCTTTCGAATCAGCAGACTTTTGAACAGGTACATCGGTGGCGTCAGACAGGCAGGTAAAAAAGCCCCTGGTGGCAAATAAGACGCTCTACACCTCGATCAAAAAACTCCTTACCACGGGTTGTGGAAAGTCTGAAGATAAAACTGTTCGAACTATCAAATGATCAAATCAAGTTAACTATCACCTTGCTATGACGCAAGCGCGGATTGAAAGGGTGACCATACTTTGTTGAAGTAGGTCGTGAACTGAATGGTGTGGAATGCAAATAATAATTTGTATGACGTCGCGTGTTCATATTGATCGTGAATTGTACTGCACAAATGACCGTTCTTCTTGAGCCTGGTAGAATACGGGCAGCTCGTGACTACGGCTCTCTCTGCGACTGTCATATTCAAGGCCATTACATAAACGAAGATGGGTTTAGCATGGTGCGCTTCGCTTTGTGCTTTATCACATTTAAAGATATGTAATGAAACGGTTAGGTCCTTGAAATATAATGTTAGAGGTCTGAGTTCGAATCCAACCTATTTCACTATTCAATATTTTTTTTTCCGAGGAAGAAACAAATCGGATTCGGATTCGGGGTTAAATTGCAGATCACCTCCATTTCTGGCAACCAACAAACATAGAAAGGATTGGTCGAAAAGTAGGTCATATAGCTATGGTTGTCCAGTCCATAATTTAAAGACCCATTTTAGAAGATTTCTGACTCGGACAACTGGGTCGTATGACAGAAAAAGCTAGACCATTTTAAGTAGACAATAAAGTCGTAGAAGAAGAAGAACGGACTAAATGATAATTATTGATGTGAAGTAAGCCTTACTACCCAGGATTTTCCAATAGTGATTTCCCAACTTTGACAGGTTATAACGGCCACATTGTTGAAGCTACATCTGTCAAATTTTCCGTTATTAATTAAGTCTGTCTTACTAAATCAACATGGAGAGTTATAACAATAAACGATATGTGCAAATGATTAAAGTGTTCTTTGAAAGTGGATCTTCTGTTCGAAGATAGCTCATGGTCATTGCAATTATGGACATTTTGTACGAGCGATTTCCAAACTTACTCATATCTTACGCGCAGTCAATGTGAATTGGTCACAAATATCATGTGATTTACCTCGTTAGAATTTTTCTTGTGGGAATGCCTTAAGTCACATGTCTCTGCTAATAAATCACAAACCACCATTGCCCTGAAAGCCAACATAATCATTGCCATTGGTCAAATTCAGCTTGATTTATATGTCAGAGTTATGGATAGTTAGATGTTTTGGTTGCGCGCCACCCAGCGAAGACGTGCCGGACATCCGAATGATACATATTGGCATTAATAGGCCATCTAAAAAAATACTTATCCAACTATGAGGGATCTCTATCTGATTGCATTAGCACTCTGCAAATTCCTTCGTTCGAATGCATTGAATATGAATAATAACTTCACCTGAAGTTCTTCTTCAAGAAAGCATTTCAGATGTCAACCTGAAATCAGATTAGAAAATTGATAGTATTCAAGCCGCAGTTATAACGTTGAGCACACTAAAGTTTTGCCAAACGAAATTAAAGAAAACAATAAATTTCAACAGAGCTTTAATTGGGCGCCACTCGTAGAGTTGTATGAGATAATAAACGACTTAATCACTGAATCTCTCAATCCAGAAATCTCA
The DNA here is from genome assembly GCA_963931855.1 of Philhelius festivus. Classification (NCBI taxonomy): domain Eukaryota; kingdom Metazoa; phylum Arthropoda; class Insecta; order Diptera; family Syrphidae; genus Philhelius; species Philhelius festivus. Next base: position 210,896,985 of record OZ007556.1, read on the forward strand.
TTTGAAAATGAAGAACTTGTCAAATGGTGGGCGTGCCACCCTTATTTATACATTTGCATTTCCAATTCAATGTGGTGATATGAAAGATAAATACATCTTTTGATAAATGATGCTACACGAGTTCGGCATCCAAAAAGGAGCTTAACGCAATCAAGTGTAGGTATTCAAATGTCTTAGGCTAATTTGAATACGTATTTTATATTTTATTGAAAAGAAGACAGTATCTTGAGCTTTTGAAATTCTGAATTTGTATTCAAATTGCAAAACAACATTTCTGAATAAATACAATTGCATTTAGAAATGTTCACTATATACTCGTAGAGTTTTCATCTTTTGAAAACATTTAAATTTCGATGAGCTTTGTCGAACTAAAAATAGAAGTTTTTTTTCGCTAACTCCATTTCGTCTTATTTGTATCCGCCTTGAAAAATCTCGTCTTCATCTGCATTGTGTTTGTTGGACAAGCGCCTATTTTTGTTATACCTCATCACTATGAATAATTGTGTTCATTTGCTTTGATTTTCATCATGATTTTTGTTTTCATTATTTTCGGTTTTTTGTTCAGAAAATGACGCAAAGAAACCACACAAAAATGCATAAATTACGTTTCAAAATGGCAGACGAATGAGAAAAACGTGAAACACCATCGAGAAATGCAAAACACAAAAAGATAAAAAAAGAAGTCGCTTGTGTCGGTCGTCGGCAGTTCTCCAAGAACAACAGTGGAGAGTTGATATACATAGTTCTTTAAAAAAGAAAAAATAGAAGCTATTTCGAGGAAAGCAACGGTTCTTTTTCTAGATAGTTTTCTTCTTCCAAGAAATTGGATTTATCTCTTTTAGGAGTTTTTTGTTTTTTTTTTTCTGTTTGCATCTCAAGGGTTGGCCATCTTTTTTTTTGTTAAATTTAAAATGCGGGCTTTTGTACTTGAGAGTGGAAGAATTATTATAGCACGTACATTTTTCTGTTGCAGTGGTGAAGAATTTTTGTTTTTTTTTGTTGCCATTTTGTATATTTTGTGCAAAAATCCTTTGATGGATTTGTTGCAGATAGTTATTTTCTGCATCATAATTAATATAAAAGAAAATAATTGGTTTTCGAATTGTATAGCTACGGAGAGTGAATATTCAATTTTTAAATTGGATTATTTTGAAGTGTTTTTTTTTTTTTGCTGCTACAAAATTATTTTTGCTTTCATTTACATTAACTGTATTCAGATGACATCAATGTCTCTTTTTTTTGTTTTGTTTTTAATTAAGAGTAACAAAAGGTTTAAATTGAATTTTTTTTAAACTTGCCGAAATGTTTATTATTGTTATTTTAATTAAAAATTTTTTAGTGAAATAGCTAGATGCATTTCTGCCTTTAAACAATTCCAGCTTAATTAGTTTACCTTTAAGTCTGAATTCGGACATACTGTCGAGTAAAGAGATTGTTTCTTTAGCCGAACTATGCGAATGCTTTCATACTTTTTTCAATCCATTCTGGTATTCAGAGTTTCCAATGAGCATCAGTATCTCCCCTTCAATTCATTCTTGTTGTCCTTACGATCCTATGTATTTTAAATAAGTTTAAGGGTAGTCCTAATCCATATCATAACAAAATGAATAGGTTTTTTTGACGAACTTTCATACGAGTAATTTTGTCCACATTAAATCTTCAAATATTTTTTCTTGAACTTGATTGGCAAATTACGAATATATTTATTTTAAATTTGAATTCAAATTTTTCTTATTTCTAGACACCATTTCTTCGGGCTCATAAAATAATGAATATAGAATTTATTTTAAAATCTGATCACAGCTACCAAAAAGTGAGTTATTGCTGGCTACAAACCACACGATGTTCATGCTCGTGTTCGTGTATTTATCACGAACAACGAAGGTAGGTAAGTATGACAATTTCACTGGTGAAAAGTAATTTTATAATCGATGTTCGGCTGATGTTCAGGGTTCGTTACAATTTTATTGACAGAATTTTGAATCACAACACGAGCAAGAACATCTTGAACCGTCAGAGGGCCTAACTTTCCAAAGCCCTTTTTTTTACATTTCTTACGGAGGAAAACATTGAAATGAAGGAGGAGTTTCAACCAAAATCTTTAGAGCATTTTAAAAATGCTCTTGACCAGTGGTGGCTGGTGGGTTGTTGAACGGGTGGTGCACTTTCTTTGCTCACTAAGTAGGTATTAAGATTAGAAATCGCAGAAAAACAACAATTTACATGTATATGTTGATTTTTTATTTTTTGTGTAATTGCTCGAAGAATTTCGACTATGTATAAAACTGACACACTTATTACATTCAGCAAGGAATCATGTTTTTTTATTTTGGATTCAGGTTTCTGTTTAAATCGATTCTCCGAGAAAAATATTGCATGTAAAATTTAAAAAGGGCCTTGGCGATCCGGCTAATTTTATATTAACTTTATTTTAAAAAGATTTATTACTGTCTTTAATATACCTAATCACTGTTCATTTTATCCCACACCACACACTGTACACAGTACAGAATCCAACCAAAACCAAAATAAAAAACAATTACTAACCTAACTCCTACAAACCAACACTATTTAACCAGTCACGGATAGAGCGAAACAACATTACATATTCGCAGGTGCAGCGCATTCTAGTCAAACATCGGTTAATCTTCGGTTCTCGTGCGCCGCACGAGAGCAGGCTCATTTCTCGATACATTTCAATGAAATATCTTTTGTCTCACGCGTCAGGGATATTAGCTTGTAACTCATACAAGTTATATTAGCAGTCCTCGTGCGCTCGACGAAGCGGACGAGAATTTTTACTTGCAGGGAAAGTAAGTCTTAATAGTAAAGCAAAGCGCTTACATTGTTTCGTCATAATTGGAAATTTTACTTGTTTATGTTCTTGTATGTTTAAAAAATAAATTTTAATATGGTAATCTAAAAATAAAGATGCAGTAATATTTTGTAATTTTTAAACCTTTTGAATTGGTGGTTCAGCGCACGGGCGCACTTAAGGTACAGCCGCCACTGTTCTTGACCAAGATTGAAGCAAATTCGTCCATCTGCGAGGCTTAAGACTGGATGTACAAATGCAAGCAGATCGACGACAGCCGAAAATATTTTGTTTAAATTTTTAACCAGTTTGGAAAACTTTTTCGCGTATACGCACGTTCCAGGGTCAAAGTTGTGAACATATGGTTTTGAAAATTAAAAGATGCCAAACTAATATCTGTTTATTATTGTCTTGTTTTTTGGGAAAACAAAATTTAAGGAAAACGTTCGAAATTTTTTACTCGAACTCGGAAGACCCCTCAATTCATAAAATTTTACACATATTTGGTAAACCACCTTTGGAAAATAAGAAACAGATCCTGACTTAGAAAATGTAATAATCTTACATCACATTAAGTAGCACCAATTTTAAAAACGATCTCTATTGAATTGAACTTGTACACAGTCATCAATTTTGTTTTAATTATAATATAAAAAGTAAAGGGTAATGATGCCTTCCTTGTGGGACCAAAAGTACATTCAATACTTCTTAAAACTTTTGAATCAATCAGTACGCGCTGAGTTCTGTTCTTCAAATATGAATTCATCATTTAAGCACCTAAGAAAGAAAAGGAAAAAACACAGGCCGTTTTAATAAAATATTGTGATCAACCCAATCAAATGCCTTGCTAAAATCAGTAGGTATTAATTACAAGAGTTAAATTTTCATTTTTAACCAAACTTTCAGAAAGCTTCGGAATAGCTTAGAGTTTACAATTTCTCTATAGTTTTCAACTTGATTCTTAGAACCCGGCTTGGAATATGGGGACAAAAAATGATTCCTTCCACTCTTTTAAAATAAACCCTCAAAGTACTGTGGAGATCGAGGAACAAAATGGAATTATATCCCACTTGGATGGGAATTAAGCCCAAAATCATACCGCGGACCTTGTTTTACAGATAGAATTTCTAAAAACAGATAATAATAATATTAAAAAAAAAAATCAGGTTTTGAGAAATGGAACAGCTGTCTTAAACATTTGGAAAAAAAACACAAATGGGCTTTGTTCGTAGATAATGCTTAAAGTAAATGTTATCGTTTATGTCTCATGTAGTACATAGATGGCGTATTCGGCGGTGATTTTTGTTTGATCATTAAAGAAAATAGGGACATTCACAAACTGGTGCGAAAAGTTTAGTAAAATTGTAAAGCTTATTTTTTTTTGTTTCTACATCGTAAAGGTAGATATTTTTGGTAATCTGTAGCAACACTGAAGCAAATTCAAAATTTTACATTTTTCATATCAAGTTCTTAATATTTTTTTTTGTTGTTTTTCATTCGATACTCAAATAACCATCAGAAGATGTGACATCGATGCACATTAGTTTTGAACCTCTCAATATAAAATGGTACAGAAAAATTGAGTCATGTTTCATTTTTTCTTAATGGTTAAATGGCCAGCCCAAAAAACATTCATTAGATTCTTCAAAGCCATACTAGTGCCAATTCTAAATTAATAATTCTTGGTCTGGTGATCAGGCTAAAATAAGGAAACTAATCGAAAAACTATGATACCCTTGCACGGCACAACCAGTATTAATAAAAATATACTCGTATCAAGTGCAGTTAAGGAAACTTTCCTTGCACAGGCCCCACTCGATTTGTTTACAGAAGAGTTAACATCCAAAAGTGCTTTGAGACCTAATATTATAATCGGAAAAAATCCTTTACACAAACATAGGCATTCAAATAGAATACGTTACATTACACCTAGATTTTAACCACGGGTCTATAGAAGATATTTCAACAAAATAACTCTGAAAAGAAAACCGGATCATTAATGCCAGTCATGTTTCGGGCTTTACGACCGGTTCCTAGACATACGAGGCGGTAGGATCAGGCATCTCCTCAGGTAACCTAGCTATTAAAGATTAATAAATGCTCCAAATATTTTTGCAGTGTATTCCAAGGGGAAGTGCTTGCAATTAGCGAAGCCGCTAAACATCTTGCCTAACGGATATCTTCATAGATATAAGCGATTTTTTCAATCACTGTAAGTCAAAACTATAGATCAACAAATAAAGTTACGCCAAAATAAGTGCCGGAACAGAGAGAAATATACAAGATGAACTAGCCAAAAACATGGCATCTCTTGATATAAGCAATACTGATACCTCGGTATTTATGCCACTGGTGCAAGAGAAAAGAAGGATTGACCAGAATTTCCTTCAGCCTGCAGACGTCAGGTGCACAACAATCCACAGTTGTCGGGTTTGTAAGGTATCTTAAAATAAATAATGATAAATAGAGTAGAGGCCATAAAGGCTCATAGAAAGTCTAGTGACTTATAACTCTCAATAATTTCTGTGTGCTTGTTTGGAGAAATTCCGAACGGCTAATGAGCAGCACGTTTTAAAGTATCTACATATGTATGTCCGAATATTTACTTAAGACCTCAAAGTATCCATTCAAATTGGTGTCCTAACCATTAACAACAGAATGGAAACCCACATAAACTGGACGGGTATTATATTTAGAAGGTGTCAGAATGAAATGGTGGAGGAGAGATCATCACGCTTCTCTTGTGATTGTCCCAGCTTATCACAAACCAAAAAAGCAGCCTTCGAAGAACCATTTTTGACGAATTGGGCGACATCTCTGTTCTGCACCTAAGGAAGATCTTTAAATTCATTCAGAAGTCAGGATGGTTAAGGAAGACTTCAAATACCTTTACACCCCTCAATTCACGCCCTCCTCTTCAACAAGTTTACCTTACTTTTTTGCTGAGGAGTGCAAAGGATCCATTTAGATCCGAGTGAAAAATTACAGCTTGCCATTTTATCACTCCATTTAACCTAACCTAAGGGTTAAACGTTAAACCGTTTTTTTCCAGAGCTTATCAAAGTATTTTGTTTTACCACTAGACACTGACCTCAAAACCTTAAGTCCAGAAATTAAATAAAATCACTTCAGTGGTATAAGCTGTAGGTTGAGGTTCAGACAGCAGTTTAGGACCCACTTTCTTCGTAATGTAAGGTTTGATAAAAAAAATTAAGTTCAAATTTGCCAAGAAGAAAGAAATTATTTCGAAAACTATTTTTTTTTTGGCAAACGGGCAGAAACAAACTTGGAAAAATTATTTCTAAATTAGTACAAACAAAAGATTTCAAAATATTTAAATTTCCGTCATAAAACCAACAAAGATATTAATTTCATCTTTCGCTTTATTGATGGTTTTGCTAAATCATGTAAACAAAACTTTTGCACGCAACAGATAGAATCCACAACTTTAAAAAACAAAATCTTAAAAAGCTGATTATGTCAAGTATATATTTTCCAAGACATCCTTTTCTTTGCACAAGAAAGTGTTTAAATTTGATGTTATAATGCAAGACGAGGGAAATGCATCGCTTTGCAACTTCCTGAGAAAAATCAAACTTTCTTAGTTTTCCTGCAACAAAAATCTTCTTTCGACAGTTTTTGCTCTAACACAAAAAAAAAATTCCTTATTTAATATTCCTTTTGATTTTCTCCAAGTAAGTTTATAGAGAGGAGATACTAAAACAGTCAACCCTAACATCGTTATTATCTTCATCAGTTGCGCCCACCACACCCGCCTATAGTCCCTTACTTCTTCTTCTTCGCAGACAGTATGTCGTCAACATTGTAAATTTTGTTCTTTTAAAATAAAAATAAGAAAAAAAGAACACAAAAAAGCTTTCATCAACTTTTCATCTCTGCCTCGAAAAAAACAACGAACAAAAAAAAAACTTAACGAAAAAAAATAAAATAAAAAGTTAAAACTTAAGTTATTACAATTTTATCGCGGTGAATTTCCATTCGTGTTTCCGGCGACTCGTAGCGGCGGTGGTCGTCCTCGCAGAACTTAGAGCCCCCGTTAACTGTACCAGAACTCAGAAAGTGAACAAAAGACTAAAAAACTTTGCCTTTGCTCGAAAATTCATTTCGTAGTACACACACATGCCGTTATCGTTGTCGTCGTCGTTTTCATCGTCATCGTCATCATAAGTCGTTCAAGGAAGGATGAACTTTTTTGTAGATGTATCATGTACGAGAGTACTTGGTGTTCTCGGGCGGAGTCGTAGTCTTTTGAGATCAAAATGCCGTTCTTTCCTTCCCTACATAAAATTCATTAAGGCTCGAAATAATTTAGAACACATTGTTTTCACACTTGAGGGGGTGGGTAGCTGGTTTTTTGGGGCTATACAAAAGAGGTAGCTATGTAAATGTATATACAAAAATACAAACAAGAGAAATAAAAAAGGGAAAGAAGAACTTTGCACCAGCTATTATCTTGAATCTTAGAAGTCGGCCAACAATGAACGAGGATGCTGAAAAGTTTATTACTCATTTTACGTATGCACCGCATATATGAACTGCCAAAGAGGAGACTGATGGGAGCCTTAGCCCCCAGTCTTACATATATAAATATACATACATCACTTTTTGTTTTTAGAAAACGAAAACAGAGAGACTACATCATCGTTATACGTTTACGAAAGGGAAAATTGAGTGTGTTTCTTGTGAAGGGATACACACAACAAAGCAAGAAACTGCACCACAATATCTGCTGTAGAGGTATTTAGATACGAGTCGTGCGCGTGCCGTGCCGGTCGTAAAATACCAAGAAAAACGAAATAATAACTCTAAGGAGTGTGTGAAAAGAGAAGCACCTATATATCTTTCAAAAACGAAGGTTCAAAAAAGGGAAATGGATCAAAAACGTTGATTTTGGCAACTAGATTGAGTGCATTCAACATACACCGAAAGTTTTCTTTTGTTGATTTTTTTTTTATGGCACTTTTGATGATGGGGGGAGTTTTGACATGTTTATGTTTTTAAGTTTACTTTGTTCTACTTGTTAAGGCAGAATAGATGTTCATTTAAAGAGTAACGTAAAAGTGTTTCAAACACACTTTATAATGAACAATCGGCTACAATTCAAGTATTCGTTAAAAGATACATCTATCCCCAATTATGACCCAACTTAGTTTGAAGGGACACACAATATTCACATTTCAAAGGAGTTCCCTGCCAAATCCCATGGAAGAAAAAGTATAAAATTCAATGTGAATGGAAAGGGTCGGATGATAGTTGATTCCGAAGAAAAAGTATCTTAATACCTTTTTAAATAGTAGCCTTTAACAATATATATAAAAAAAGACAGTCCATAGAATACAAATTGGTACTTTTTTCAAGGAGCTCCAATATCATTAAATCCTACTTTAGAATTAAGCTTTAAGAATAGACTGCAAGTACCGGATGATTTATATTTATGCAAACGAACAAAATAAAGGAAAAGTTCGTAGAAACTTTCTCTTTTGGTTTAAGCTATAGAATTTTATTTTCAAAAAGAAAATATGGAGCATGGAAAAATTATAAATATAAAATTTCCGTAGAATTTCGAAAAGTTTAAACTTCTTAGAAGTACCTTTCTGGAAAAATCGGACACAATAGGTTGAGTCATCAATGAGATAAGTTTATCAGAGTAGCTTTTAAATTAGGGAATGATTTTTAAACGTATCAAACTACATATTTCCATTTTGTGAATTTTTCTTCAAAAACCAGAAACGGAAATTTATTAACAACACACATTCAATCAAAGTTTTAAAAAAAAAATTGATAAACCAAAATAGTTGTATGATGAGCTATATTTTTCTTGAAGGAAATCACATTCAAATGATTTTTTAAAAGTTTGAAGCGAATTGATGAAACCTTATAGATTCTAGCTCGATGTATAGTGGAAGAATGGAGGCGATGCTTCCACGAAACACACTTTTTATGGGACCTGTCCAACATCGTCAAATTAAGTTTTATATAAACCTTTAAGCCAATACTTAATCTATAGAAAAGAAAAACAAAGCCAATCATGAACTTACCCGTGTTGAACAAAGCCTTAATCGATGAAACGCATTTTTTGCGCATTTCCTTACATAATGAAGACGGAGCAACTTAGGAAAGCTTTTACCAAAGCTCCCCACAGCACTTCTGATACATCTTAGTAACCGGGAAAGTCATATCCAGGACTCCTTTACTTACAATGCAGGCAATGGATTCATTCCCATCTCTTGAACACCGTCGGAATGTTTCATGTATTTCCCTGTTTTATCGCTTCTTTCACAAGCAATGCTCACTCGAAGTAGCCAGTTGCATTCCTTCCCTTTATCAATTCACCCGTAATACCCGCTTCGCTAGGAATGCTCATCAGTTCACCCTTGAGCCTAACTTTGGTCGTACCGTCAAATATAGAGATTCGTTTTTTAGTCGCACAACACGATTATGGAATAAATTACCCGGCACAGTTTTCCCTTGCCATTTCAATTTGCAAACATTCAAAACCAATGTTCATCGGCACCTCCTTTCTCTCCCCTCCTAATTTCTCCCTCGCCCGTGCTGTGTTTAAAACCTTATAAGGGTCTCGTAACATACCCTTGAGCGCGAGTGAATTATAAAAAAAAAAAAAAAAAAAAAAAAAAAAAAAAAAAAAAAAAAAAAAAAATGGACTTTGTGGCACCATTGGAAGGAGTTTAACCCTCCTATTACTTCGAAGAAGAATCAAACTTGAAAGATCAAAACTATGAAGACCATTACCCGTGAAAGAGTTCACTTTCATTTGAAGGGTCCTTGTCAAAAAGTCCTTCAATTTTAAATATTCTATACTAGAATTGTAAAGATTTTTTTTTGTATGTTTAATATGTAATATGCAGTGAACTTTACATGGAATTGCAGCACATGTACTGGGTACAGTTGATGTTCGTACTGGTTACAATTTAAATTTGTGTAAGAAATGAATTCCGTTCGCGAGTGTATTCAATATACATACGAGTATATACTCAAAACATACTTCCCTTGCTCAAACTTGTAGGACATACAGATAATTTGTACTCAATACATAATTATATGTAGCAATAACAGTGAAATGTGTAATGACTACATTAATACTGAAATCAGCCTTCTATGTAATACAATGTATCATAAAAAGTAATATAATGTTAATAGGTAACGTACATATATTGAATCGATGAAATATGTACTGAACACATGTCTCATTTGAACATATTGTAATGGTTACAGCACAGTGTGAAATCCGTTGTTTCACCTTCATTCAAGAATTTCCAGGTTTTTGTATTGCGAATGAACCCAGGGCAATCAGAGCATGAAGGATTCGAGTTCATATGCAAACATGTATAATTATGTATTCATAACAAATTTTAAGCATGTACTCGGTACATAAATTATGTGTTCTTAAATCCATGCTATAAGTCGATACATTTACTTACAACTCAATGCATATATTTTTCCCTCTGTGATGCATCCATGCATCCATTATTCTGAAAGTATGGAACTTTAACCGGTAAAGAGTAGCTACCATGGGTCTGCGGACTTCTTAAAACCGCGTTTTTTTTTTAATTACATAGTACTAAACTTGTCACGACATCTGAATAAGGGAATTAACAGCGCAGCTTAAAAAAAAAAAGCAAAAGATCAGAAATAGAATTAGAGAATCAATAGTATGCAATCTTTTGTATTTTTTATTTTTATTTTATTATTAGCGCGCACTAAAGGGGTTTTGGCTACCCTTAAAATGATTATGCACAGCGTGACAATCAGGAAAATATGGAAGAATTGAAGAGGAGATACCAATACACTTTTGTCTTGAAGCTCAGAGTATCAAAATGGGAGGGACAAATAGAGCAACGTAAGGCATTCCACATTCGTGTAGTGCTGCTAAAGAAGAAATCTCTATACTTAACAGTACGTCTGAAACTCGACTCGAAGTTAACTAATGGTATTCCTAGAAGTAGGAGTATTACTGGCTATTTTAAAAGAACATTTTTTGTAAAAATAAAGATTAAGTTAAGAGGGGCATGGAGGACATAGACACGAAACATTTCTTCGGTGTTCGAGGGTTGTAAAAATAAAAATTTCAAGTGAGATATAGGAGTAGTGCCCAGCTTTGGACGAATTAAGGCTTAATAGATTATGTTCATGTCAGAAGGGGGAAAGAAATGTCCGCGGCAATTACAAAGCAGAATTTTTCGCGTCGTCGAATATCTCACATATATATATGTCCTGACCTGTCATCGGAGGAGTGATTTTTCACAAGGGAATACGATTTTAATTTTTTAAACTAAGTATGCAGTTTTGGTGTTCATATTCCTTTGTTCAATTTCGAATTTGAAAGTTAAGTCTCAATAGACATCAAACTTAAGAAAGCTTACTCCCAAACGAGGCTTTTACCTAAAATCCCCTTTTGAAAAGCATTCTTCGTTATTAATTTCAATTAACTTTCAAGAAGCTGTCATAGAGTTAGTTTACGGAAATTGGATAAGACTTCACTTGAAAGTTAATAAATGTCAATATTTATACAATGGTCAAACTCCTGTGTAATTTTAGCAGAAGTCCTCCAACATCCAATGAAATACTACCCATCAGCACTCAACTCACGATCCTATACCCTGCCTATTTATTATTTTATTCACTTGAACAAAAAAGTTTTAAATTTCAACCAACTTGCTGCCAATATTTAGAAGTTCTATCTTAAAACGTCTCATTGAATTCACCACTATACTGGTCCTATCCTCGATATTATTAAAAATGACATAAATTGTTTTGGACCCTATCCAAGAAGTATCTACTCGAATTCACTTTCAACAATATAAAAAAAACCACCCCATCCCCTCTTTCCTTCATCACAAAAATACGAACAAAAAATATAATAACAATAAAAGCGAAGCCAAAATCTACAAAATCCTCAAGAGATAGCATCGGGCTTGGGCACCAAATAAAAAGGGACATAAAAAGAAGTTCAATTGTATGCAGATGTAAAGTGCAATTACAACTGCTGGTGTTGCTGCTGCTTGTGCAGCCAACAAGGAAGTGAAGGAAATGTCCTTTTTTTTTTAAAAAAATACAAAAAGAAGAAAATGAAAAGAACTAAAAAACGACGACGTCGACTGAGGCTAAAGAAATTTAGTGTCCAAATGATTGTCATCATGATTGCAATTTACTTGTTGCACTATGTACTTTGTGTATATCTGGCAAATCTGGTGCACAGCGGGAGTAAAATAAGACCATATAAAAAACAACAATTTTCTCACTCTCAACTCTCAGATGATATAGAGGCCAAAAATATTTTAATATTTTTAAGGATGATTTAGTAGTCCCAAGACTCGTGAGCTCGAAATAACTTTCATACCTATTTCAACATTTACAATTAGCAAAGTGAACAGCCAGCCAAGAAACACGACAAAAAAAAATTGCAACCGTGTTGCTTGCTCTTCTATTAGAATAACTATGACTCTAGCGTACGCCAAAACTCAAAAACTCATAAAAACGTCACTAAGCTGAACTTGGCTTTGGTCGTGAGAGTTGAAAAAGTGATTCGTTTAGGTGACTTTTTAGGTTGGCAAAGGTTTCTAATGGGGTTTGTGCCTTGTTTTTTTATTCCTGTTAGCTGAATATTCAGCTTCTCCCATGAGGACAGCATCAACTGGCCGTAGATTGTTTAAATTTAAGAGTTGGTTTGCACCACAGAGGTGCTAAATTTAGGTTTCACGAGTTTAATTGAAAAATTCTCGTGGGGAGAACACAAAAAGAAAATCTTTGTACAGGTTTATGGCAGCTTTTCAGAAGGGAAGTAATTTTGACTGGAGGAAAATTTTAAGAAGGACTCGAAAACATTTTATCGGTGAAAATATCTGAGCTTAAAATTCACTTTGTACTCAAAAGGAATATGGACTTTAGTAGCAGGAAATTGGTAAGTAATCCAGCCCATGCATGACGCGATTCGCGAGATTAAAGTTTGGATGTCTTAAGTCCGAGCAGTACCGGTGATCTTTGGTATTATCATGACTGTACTTTTCCTATCATAACAAAACTGACATGCATTAAAGGACATACAAAGTGTTATTCGATTTTCGCGCTTTGTGCGATTCCAAGTAAGGTACTACTTCAAATACAATTTTTTGTTAATGGGTATAATAACACATCTTACGATGAATTGAAAAAATCCTCTAAGGTATCTCTTGACATTCAAAAATACGGCTCATCTTAGTCCTTTAGACTCTGTAGAAAATTTTTGGTCTCTTCTATTTCTCCCTTGCAGCTCATAAGAATAGCTTAGGGTTGTAGGGCATTAAATCCGGGTTTGCCTAAAACGGTCGTGTCACTTAATGTTTTTAAATTTGGTGCGCAAATATCACGGAAATTAAATTAAGTGGAAGTAAATGAGAACAAAACTAATTTTAAGTCATGACGCGATTCGCGCGATTCAAAATTCAATGACTTTATCATGATAACTGAATTATGGAGGTTGCAACACCTATGGCAGGATGTAAAATAGAATCGACACAAAGGTTTAAGTACAAGGATAAGATATCATAAAAATTAGCGATTCGCGCGATTCAAGATAAAATGAGATTATCTTGATCCCTCAAACGCAGGATATGAAATATTTTGAAATAACTTGATTGAAGGTGTAAGGCATGCATTAAGAGCTTCGCAATTCCAAAAATATGATCTTATTGATATAGGTAGAATCAACAAAGAAATGAGAGGATAGTTGCTTTTAATCGATTTGCGCGATTCAACATAAAATGAGTTTATTATGATCACTGAACTGAACGAGCGATCTGAAAAAAAGTTATAGCTAAGATTTTTAGCCATTTCGAAGGACATGATTCATGCTTTAATGAAAACAAAAAAAAAAATACAAAAACCAAATAAAAAGGATATATAAAGCTCACTTAAGGGCGATTAAACGGTTCTTCAGATGATAGTAAAATATGTACTTGACTTCCATTACAACTGTTAATGAATTACGACTACTAGTCAATTGTGGTGACTTGACCATACTTATGTGGGAAGCTGAAATAATTATGCGCAATTATGGAAAAAAATAGTCAATGATGCGTTTCGCGCGATTCAAAAAAATGCAGGAAAAAAGTTATTGCGCCAAAGAACCAACTTGGCGATTCAAGTGACTCAAGAATAATTGGAATGCAAAATTTGACTAACTTATAAAATTCACTTCATTTGACCAACATCAATGATTAAATCAAAAAAGGGGTTTTGAAGTGAATTTTTTTTATCAAAATCATATAAATACTTGAGAATGTAGTTAAATATATTATCCAACAGCTACTAACCACCCACTTGGTTGTACTCCCATAGCTGCCTTGCGTTATGCATTATATAACACCACGAAATTATCTGCGTCTATGCTTAAATTTCATCAGAATCCGTCCAACCGTTTGAGAGTGATCGAAGGAAAAACACCCAAAGCAAACATCCTTATATTCATGTAGCAAAAAAGTTTATCATACACACAACCATCCAGTTTTATTAGAACAGTCGTGAGAGATGAAATCATGAAAATTCCTATAAAACAAATAAGTCACCAGGGCTAAATGGAATTCGGGAAAAGACTTTAAGTCAAACACAGAAGCATTAGCTTCTATATTAGAACTCATCGTCAATTTACCGGCAGGCCTAAAAGAAGCAATCAAAATAGCAATAGCAAAAGTAAACAAAAATCAATACGGTCTTACAAAAAATAAAAATTCCAGCTATCTAGCAGACCTCGCAAATGTTGTATATGAAAATCGTTATAATATCTATCAAGAGTCTTGCTATTTTTATCGACTCTAAAAAATCTACTCGATCTGAAGACAAGCTAGCCAGATAGCAAACTTCAAGTAGAGGAGAGCTCATAAATCGCTCATCATATTCCCTCGGTTATAGAAGATCTCGTTCATAACTCCAATACATAAAAAAGTGTGAAGTTACAAACTATCGACCAATTCCTAAACTTGAACATATTCCCAAAATCTTTGAAAAGATTTTGTAAAAAAATTTGTCTAAGGTAGGTCCACAACGACTAACCTCATTGAATTTGTATGCCTTGTCCTCTCAGCCTTAGAGAAGGGAAAGGAAGTCGACGTTGTCACATAAGCTTTTTCTATTCAAACTGTTCACCCTTGGACTTGAATCCATCTTTTTATGAGGGATTTCTTCTTACCTGAAAACACGCTATTACAAAGTTCGATTCAGATCTACCTCCTCTGAGGATTTCTTAGCTATCTCCGGAGTCCCACAAGACAGCCACTAAGGACCTCTTCTTTTTATTCTTATTATCAACGATATTGAAATTGTCATCAGATATTCCCATATCTCACTCTACTCCGACGATAAAAATTTTTTCAAGACCACATCTTTGGAACATGATTCTACTCTTCTTCAGCTTGATCTCGAAAGTTTCTCTGTCATGTGCCTGAAAAATTACTTGGAGCTTAATATTTCCAAATTTGATTCAATCACCTTTTGACGAAAACATATGCAATCTCCTCCCCGCCTCTATGTTCTATATTGTTAACCCATATCCATCGCTGAGTCGATTAGCGAACTTTGTGTTTTATGTGCTAGAGACCCCAATTTTCTCACACATATTGACGAGATTTTTCTTAGAGCAAACTCAGTACGAGTTTTTCTGAAACGATGGTCCAAAAAATGTTCAGACTCTTACTTGCTCCCACCGTTATACATATACTTTTTTCGCCCCCTTCTCGAAAACGCCTGTTAGGTATTATCAACAAATTCATATATCCAGAATCGAGTAGTACCCCTTGGCATAATGGTTAGAGCGCTGGACTGTCATGCGGAAGGTCTCGAGTTCGATTCTCAGCCGCTGCAAGAAAGTTTTTTTCAGGGGTGTACTGCCTCTTGCGAGGAATTGACAAATTCTCCAAGAATATCTCTTGTCATGGAAAGTGCTGCTCATTAGCCGTTCGGAATCGGCAGAAAATTGAAGGTCCCCTCTGTTCCTGGTAACACGCACCCAGGAATGGTTGAGAGTTGTAAGTCACTAGGTCCTGGTTCACTCCAAGCTGTTGCACCACCAAATTTATTTATTTATAGAATCGGGAGCATTCAATCTCGTTTCCTAAGTTTTGCCCTTCGTGATCTGTCGTTGATTTTATCTCCGTATCATGACCAACTTCTTCTAATTAACTTGAATACGACTTCAAACCAGCGTTCGGACTTTATTGCGAAAGCAGTAGATCTACTGCACTTTTTTCTTATTTTTTAAATCTACTGCACCACTGCGCTTTTCCTACAATCTACTGCGATTTTTCAGATTTTTTTTGAATAGCAGCACTGATCATCATATAATAAAACGGCAAACATGTTTTTTGTGGTACACTTTTCTCCAAAAGTATTTAACCGATTTCGATAAATTGTATATGGTTGGAAAGCCACAGTTACGGAGATGTGCAGAATATACTTGAGACACGCATTTACACACTGTGGGTCATTTTTGTTTTTGCACTGTCGAACACTTTGCATATTACATAAAATAAAATTTAATTTAATAAATTTGCTTGAAAACACTGCCAATAATATAAATAATAAATAAATTGGCACTCGAATTTCGAGAGCTTGGTCGGCTAGTAGAAATAAATGTGCTCATAACAAAATGTCAAAATTTAAAAAGATTCTCGTCTCTTTAGTGCAAGTCTTGTCAGCTATATACGTTTTTAGTTCTACTACTCTTTAATTTGTTCTTGTTTCAAAAAGGTACAAATTTGTAGATTGTAAATTTATTTTGATTACCTAGCTTCATATATTTTTGCTTAAACTATACATTTTCATTATCGAGTAAGAGTATATTTGATCACATATTCTATGTAAATGAATCGGTGATTGTTTAGACAACATAACTGAAATTTTATTTTTTTTTTCACATGAGATACAAAAAATCATACATTTTTGGACGTGCAGTCATTGTCATTTTTTTAACCCAAAAATCTTATAAGAGTGTTTCGACTTTTAAGCCATTAAGGATTTTTTAACATGTTTTTTTTCTCTTCCGTAAAAAATTAAAATATCACTTATGTTGTTTTAACAAGCAACGATAATTTAAATGTGTTTTAATCTTGGTTTCCTTGCTTATAATTTTTTGTTACCTAGTCAAAAAAAATATATGTATTTCTACTGCGAAAATTTTGGTTTTACTGCGATTTCTTGGCCTATTTACTGCGATCTGCGATTTATGAAGTCCGAACCCTGCTTCAAACATGATCTGTTGAATACACAACTCTCTACAATTCTATCGCTTTCAACACTTATTTCAGTAATCTGAGAAATCCGTGTCTCTTATATATGCTCACCAATCGTACATCTTATGGGCTCCAACGAACCTGTTTCTCCCATGCTTCGGAGGATTAATTGTAGCATTAACTGTTTCGACTTTTACCTCAGTTGAACCTGTATAAACTCGGTCTTCTTAATCATCCTTTAAATTTACTCCAATCCTAGATTTTTATAATAATCCAAAGGTCAAACGAATAAATGGTATTAAAACGGGCATTTAGGTCACTGAGCAGCAAGACTGCTGGCTCGTAACCGCCATTTCTACCTACCAACCTTAAAAAAACCTTCGATACTTTAAGACATCAAAAACTGTTGGAAATGCTGAAGGGAATCAGAGGACATATTTTGATATGGTTAAGATGTTATTTGAAAACAACAAAAATACCTTAGGTACGGTTTTCCGCAAGGTTCTATTTAAGGACCCAAACTTTTTATTTATATGCAAATTTACTACAAACAGTTTTGAAAAAAAGATGGAAATTGCTTTTGCGTATTATACATCGATAATTGTGAACAACAATCGGTTACCACCATCATGCAGGATGAGTTTGACTAAACAATTTGATGGTCTCACGATTTCTGAATTATACACATCAGACCAATCCATATCTTAAAAACCAACATTTTAAACATGCCTGCAACAGATTTCCGACAGCTTTTACTTTCGGTTTGTCATGTCATGTCAAGTAAGGTCTCAACTTAACTGCATATCGTCAGAAAATGAAATTTCAATTAATCATTCGAACACCATTTTCTTAATCATAATTTTCTCTTCGTCTGCTTGTATTTCCATTCGGGCACCCTGCGATGAACCTTCCGCCGGAAACTGTTGACCATTTGAATGATTCTCAACTTAATAAACATTTTCCGGAATGACTTTGACGTCAAATATGTACTCCACACAATATAGGGTTTAAATGATATTTTAAAAGTGTGACAGCCAACGCAAGCGTGAATGTAAATGAAGTTGCCTCCGTGCCAACTATCTCAGATTGATTACTATTTCGATGGGGCTCTACTTGGGTTATAATAATTAATCACTCTGACAAAAAAGCTTGTGCGACACTATGGTTCGGTCGGTGTGAGGTGCGAGCGAGTGGTTGAGAAACCATTTTTTAACTTCGTCACAATCTTTATACGTTAATTAAAAGAAAATAAGGCGGAACAGCGGGTCAGATTTAATTTAGCGTTAAACGTTAGCTGAAGAATCCTTCGTGTTATGGGTAGAAGGAAAACTGCTTGCCATGTTCGAAATAAGGATACGGGTCTAAAAATAAAAATAAATCAACTGTAAACTTGAGTGAATTAAACTTATCTTCGGGATAAGGATTTAAAGAACAGGCTACAAGAGAATGGTTTTGCCCACATATTTACCCCTTTTTTTGGGTTTGGTGACGACCATTTGATTTGGGGCCACCGGAAAAATAAGACTGACGAAGGTTAATGAAAAAACTCTTTAGAAGAAGCACAAAAAAACGAGCAAAATGGTTGCGGTTAATTGATGGATTAGAATAGAATTTCTGCAGAAGTTGGTTTTTGAAAAGTGACAAGGGTACAATCGCTTCGAAGGATGAATGGAAAAAAACGGGGCTCGTGATAGGGACATTATTTATGAATGACGATTTCGTATTGACAAGTAAATGGGTTGTATTGCGCAGATAAGAAAGTATTAACAAAGTCTGGCTATATGTGAGGAGTTTTATTTTCTTCCAAGAATTGTATTTGATCTAATTTAATCGAACTTAATAAAACTGGAAATATTTATACTCATTTTATGTCCTTGAGAATTTAACCGAAACCGGGGTATTGGAAAATGCGAGAATTATTTATGGAAGAAGTTGCTCAGCATGACAGTTTTTGTGGTACTCGGGATTTTGGTGATTGATTGATGGAACCACAATGGCCTTCCGAAAACAAGAAAAATAATTATACGGAGACCATGAATTTGATGAAGTAAAATTTTACAACATCAGGGCAATGATGGAGTGGTACGTGTAGAAGACTAACTTGAAGGTCAGTGCTTTAATTTCCAGTGCGTTTTTTTTAACAGTTAATTGGAAAAAAATATGTTTAGAAGGACCATTTTTCTAGAAGCAATAGGAGCTTATTTTAAACCATGAATTTTGATGTTTTGATACACCTATTCAAATTCAATTTTATCAATTATAAAAAAACCTATAACAAATTGTGATAGGCAGATGCCGTAATATAAAATATCAGCAATGTCAAGGCTTAAAAAAAATATTCTATGTACTTCAAAATTGAATTTCTCTACTGTTTGTGGAGCCATTAATGGTCTAATTCCATTGAAAGATGGCTACGATAAACAAATTTCCAAAAATTGCAATTCCAGTGCGTTTTTTTTAACACTTAATTGGAAAAAAATATGTTTAGAAGGACCATTTATCTAGAAGCAATAAGAGCTTATTTTAAACCATGAATTTTGATGTTTTGATACACCTATTCAAATTCAATTTTATCAATTATAAAAAAACCTATAACAAATTGTGATAGGCAGATGCCGTAATATAAAATATCAGCAATGTCAAGGCTTAAAAAAATTATTCTATGTACTTCAAAATTGAATTTCTCTACTGTTTGTGGAGCCATTAATGGTCTAATTCCATTGAAAGATGGCTCCGATAAACAAATTTCCAAAAATTGCAAGAAAATTGGAATTTTATTTTTGGAAAGAAGAATTTTAGGATTCTCGGGTGAGCTGAAAAATGAAATACTCTATGCCAAAACAGGATGGCAACGGATGTCGATGGATTAAAAAAAACTTCTAAAACAATGCGGAAAAATTGAGATTTTATTAATTCCTTTGACAAATAGCAATGTTAAGGCTTTGGGGTGATATTCGTCTTATATTGGTGAGGCCATAAAATTTCAAATTTCACATTCTTGTAGTGCAGCTAATGAACGATCACTGTGAAAATACGAGTATGTGTACATTCGTCCCTGGGCTCAAGGCATCCATAGTTAGACCGCTATAATGTCAGAATTGTTTCAGGGGAGAAATGGAACTAACTGGTTCATTTAAAAGCGATAAAATAATAAAAGGTAAGAGACTTTACGAAGGTATACAAGAATCAAAAGCTTTCTTAGTGGATATATAAGTATAAGGGCTCAGTTCTGAATTCTATCCGACAGCATTCAGTGAGTGATACCCACTAAAGTATGAAAATCATATCCAAGTTTTGGGCGGATTTATACCAGATCAGAAGAGGAACAATATTTTTTACATATTCTAAGAAAACCTTTAAGTATTTAGCTGCGATTTATGATACATGATTATTCTATAAGAAATATACCGACATCGCAAAACTTTTCAGTTTCTTTGATGCAAGTGCCATTAATGGATCTTATATTTCGCTAGACCGACAGAAGAGAACTTTGTGTTTTGGAAGTATTAAAACCCCATTGTATAATATTTTCAAAATCATTTGTAATGGGCTAAGGATAGTCTGCCGTTTCAGTTCCACACACGAAGAACAGGGAAACAAATATGAAAATCTGTAGGTGATGTCGTCAGCGAAACAGTGATGCAGATTAGATGTTTCAGATAAAAGATCATTTTTGAAGAGTATCGGAGACAAAACTGAGCCTTGTGGCATGCCATCATTTATTTTTTCAATAATAGACCAGAAGAAATCGAATTTAAAGGTTATAAGGGTAATTTCCAATCCAACAGAGGAGACACTCATCGATACCAAAAGCGCGAATTTTCATTAAAAGAGCTTGGTAAGAAACGCTTTCAAATGCTTTAGAAATATCAAGTGCAATAACCTTTGTTTCAGAAAAATGACGTAATGGTTCGAGTTTTCGGTGAGATATGTTTTCAGATCGCCAGTGGTCCTATGTTTAGGGTTGTCGGCCATTAAACAACTTTCGTTCTTCGAGATGTTTCTTGTACTAATTCTTGATCAGCGTTTCCATAAACTTGGAAAGAAGGGACGTAAGTGCAATTAGCCGTGAATTTGGACGAGGAGGAAGATTCATCTTTCTTAGGGACCAACTGGACAAATGCCGTTTTTCATCTACTCAGAAGATACCCAAAGGTTATGACAGATGGTAAAGTTTACGCAATGGTTTTGCCAGCGTAGAAGAACACCTATTTCGAACTATGGACAGTATGCAATCTAGACCAGAGGATTTGCGTTTTTTAAGATCTTTTCCGATTATTGCGACTGTAAGCATATTTCGATGCCAAATAACACGACACCCACCAAGTGGAAATGCATTTTATGGGGATGTCACTGTTTGGATTGGATGGTAGTTCTTTTATAATTAGCACACACTCAAAGGTTTTTTGTATACCCTTAATGTGCCAGAGACACAGTGTGAGCATTAGGAAAAAAGGGAGGGGTTAGAAAGGAGGTGTCGGTGTACATTGGTTTTGAATTCTTGAACATTTCAATCACTGGGAAAGGCAGAGCGTGGTAAGGAATTCCACATTCGCGTAGTACGGCTAAAAAACGAATCTCTGTACTTCACAGTACGACCGAAGTTGGGCTCGAGGTTAAAATGATGGGCATTCCTAAAAGTCCGGGTATTACGGTTGAATTGTTATAGGGGAGGAATGCAGCTAGCTATTTCACTAGAGCGCAGTCCGTTAAAATAACGGTAAAAAAGGGTGAGGCAAGAAACATTACGACGATGTTGGAGTGACGTAAATGAGTCAATGATGTTATTGTCACCAATCGTTTTAAAAGCTCTTCTTTGAACACTGTCCAAGAGACTTAAGTAAGTTACTGGAACAACATGAATGTGAACAACATTTGGTTCTACACCAAACGGATATTTTGTACGAGCGATTTTATGGCATGCTTATTTTACACCATCGATATCGAGCGATTTAAATGCTCCGACTTTTTCTGACAGTTTTTATTTTCTAAAGTCGCAGATCTATTTTATAATGCCGCATACGATTAGTACATTCAAAGTCAACAAAACCCGTACTATTACTAAAGTTCAGACTAATCTATGCGGGAGAATAACCGAAGAATGAACCTTTGAACGATGTGATATTACAAACATAATGTCATGAATAACCCTTTGAAAAATTCGTTAATATCTCACACACAACTTGTCAGATAGAATCTTTCCGTCCTATTTGGAATTCCTACTGAAAAGAGACTCCCACTTAAGAAATGCTCATCAATTTGCTCTCAAGTCCAATTTCGGATGCACTGTTTAGTACAGAGATTCTTTCTTAAGCCGCCTTACACGAATGTGAAATGATTTATCCCGCTCTGTATTTCCCTCATATTTTGAAATGCAGACATTAAAAACCAGTACCTCTTTTTAAAATCTCTTCTACTTTCCCAAATGCTCACACTGTGTTGCATAACATAAAAAGGGTATTCATATCCCCTTGAGTGCGCCTTAATAATTATAAGAAAAATTCTCAAATTCACGTGAAATTATTTCTCTGCAGCACAGAAAATTTTAATTTTAATTTTATTTTGTGGAAATAAAAATTCCACAAAATTATAGGTGTTATAAATTCTTTTTACCCCTATATGTGTGTGAAAAAACCCACTTAAAAAAGTGGAACACATTCCCATTGAAAGTTGAAAAAATTCCCATGTGGAACAAATTCACTTGAAATTATTTTTCGGTACCAAACATACATAAGTCGCAAAAAGTAGAATTAGCTACTGAATTTTCGGAGGTGGACTTAAAACATCAGACTTTTTCGTCTTGCAAAAATAAGCGACTCTTCCTGAATTAAGTTTAGGGGTAAAGGTTGTAATATGGATCGACAAGATTTAGGTGTTAAGGTTTAGGGAAAACGACAGACCATCAGAACATTTTTTTAAAATTTATTAAAGTGATTATACCACTAACACAAAACTAAGAAAATCGCTTTTTTAAACCCTAGAGTTGAGTTTTACTTCACAGACAACAAAAGAAAGGGACTTCAACTTTAATCTATTAAAATCAGTGATCCATTACACCTTCTTTATACTTCCCTAAAAAAAACATAATTTGAGGCACGAAAGCCAAAAGTTATCCAACAACTTGATTAGTATCTAATATTTTCTTGTATCTGAATGTTCACGCCCATATCGCCTCAAGTCAGTGGGTATGCACCAACAACTTCCTTATGAATGATTGATCTCACTGTTACAGATACTAAATGAAATTTAAATGCTCGTTTATAAATGTTATACATACCTACAACAGTTTGAGATACATTCAAATCAGAGATAAAATCCAAAACAAACACAAGTTGCAACAAAATCTTTAACTTCCTTGCATAAATTCGAGTACTATATATGTATGTATGGAATGGTGAACTCCTTTATTCCACACATCAACAACAGTAACAGATTGCTTGGAAATAATAACATGGATCATCGATTTCTCCCAATGCTATCCCGAATTTGATGCCCTGATTACTCATTTCTTCTCCTCTCCTCACTCAATATCATGTTGCACACAGTCTTCTTCAGTGTGTTAACCAAACAAAATCAAGGAATTGTTTATATTTATGTCATGATAAATGAAGAGTGTTTCCAAGTAGTGCCATGTATCTGCTGAAGCTATCGAAATCGAAAACTTCCAGGAAACACTCGTATTTACTATCCACTACACACCAAATCCCAATAATTCTGGAAAACTAAGACCGATGAGTCTGAGATTGATTTTCTCGATTGTTAGATGGTTGGTTGGACTAGCAGTTAATCAAGTTAAAGTGCTATCCAAACTGTATTTCTGTTTACCTACACACCATATTGATTGCATCAATAAAGGTCGGACGGGGACCGGATATAGTAATGTACCAACTACAATCTGTGTCTGATTTGGAGATTTATTGATATTAAAGAAGCGCCACTTACCTGGAAAGAAAAAAAGAAAAAAAAATTAATTAGATTTAACCCAATTTTAGGTTTAAATATTGAATTGGTTTAGCAGGTGTTGATTTGAAATAAATTTATTTTAGATTATCAGATGAAAATAACTGCAGAGCTTGAGTGTTGTATCGGTGAAAAAGGAAAGACCAACATAATCTTTTGAGTCGATCAATTCAAACTCAATAATTAGTCTGGATTTTTCTAGAACTTAACTTTTATCAATGAAAGGTTTGAAAACCCTGAAAATTACTACATTGTAGTGTTCACATATTCATCATACCAACTCCGAAGTGTACGACTGAATGTTTGGAGACTTAGAAGAAGAGATAATGGTAGAAAAAATAAGGGAATGTATTAAAGTTTAGAATTTTTATAGATTGATCCTGATCCCGATGGTTTTCGTGCGGTAGGAATACCACATTATCTGGTACCTAACAATGCCAAGTGCCTTATGAAGATTTCCTTTAAAAAAAAAAAATTAAGGATGACCTTAAATTTGAGAGTTATCAACGAGAGTTATTTGCTTCCAAAATCTGACCTTCTTTAGCCAAATAGAAAGAAGTCTGATTATGAAATTCGGTCCAAGCAATCGACTTAAGAGAAAAAATAATTTGCCCAATTTGCAAAAAGTTTATTTTTTGGTGACACAAAAAATATAAATTTGCAAAGTTCCCATCGCAAGTCATTGCAAGAAGTTAATCTATACTCTATACTATTATATAAAAGCGAAACCATTTTAAAGTTTGTGACGCACGACCTCAGAAAGTAGTCAACCGATTTATTTGAAATAAATTTTATTATTTTCTATATTGTTATAAGAGTGTTTATGGCTATAATTTTTTTTTCATTAATTATTTATCAAACTTAAATATTATTAATTTTACATTTTTTGTCCATTTTTTTCATTAGTTGACTTATACAACCACTCATATCTTAAAACCTATACAATAATCGACAAAGATTAGCATTGCTTCATAAAGTCAATATTGTTGCGCAAATTTTAAGCCCAAAATCACTTCTTAGTTAAACATACAACCTGAGGTCGCTGCTTTGTTTCATTTCATTATCATTCCAACATTTTTAATTTTCTTTTCTTCCCGTTCCCGTACTCTCTCTCTCTTAATATCTGTTCCATTCAATAGTTACGTTTTTTCTCTTACCTACCTACCTACATATTTAATTTTTCTGTATTTTATAGTTTATCTAACTAACCGACACACACACATTTTTTGTGTTTCTCTAATTATTCGCTAAGCAGTGTGTGGGTGGGCTCTTTTTACTTCCGATATACATACATGGGTAATAGGTACTAACTCTAGGGCAAGTTCTGAATAAAGTGGGTCCGACGATTCCGTCTGTTTGTCTGTACGCATGTATGTCCGTATGTCTGTACCTCGATCTAGAGCCTAAGCCACTGGAGCTATTTTCTTCAAACTCGGTACTTAGGGTCCTCGGTGATTGCTAGAGGAGAACTTGACATATTTTTTTTGGCTCCAAAATGAACGGTACCCCCCATACACCCGTAATGCATAATCTTATTTATCACGAAACGGTTCTAACGATTTTGATAAAAAAAAAAATTAGGTGTGATATTATGGACATTGGACATGGACTACATTTTGATCAAAACAAATTTTGGGGCAAAATGTTATTAACGGTACCTGTCATAGAACCGTTTTTTGATTTTTTGACTTTTTCATCAACAGCTCTAACGATTTTAACCAAAACTTTTCCCTTAAGTTTAAAATAATATTGTTTATAAAAATATTCAAAAAAAAAACTATTTCCAAAATCTATACTACCTAATACTTAAAATTTGAAAATTTGGCATCCCAAATTTTGATCTCGAAAATTTTTAGGAAATTTGTCATATAAAAAATTATTTAAATATTAAAAAGATTAATCAGACGGCAATTCCATACATTTGAAAATTTTTATCTCATTAAATCCATGTTTTATATTTATAAAATGTATTTAAAATTCTAAAGTACTTTTACATAAGAGCAAGTTTGTGCGATCCAGTTGTGCATTTTATTTTTTAAGTTACTTGAATACACTCAATAGCATTTTGGGTGACAAACTGGACATTCAATTGACTACAGTGCCGTGAACTATTCTATAAAAGCGAAACCATTTTAAAGTTTGAGTTGAATGATCTCAGAAAGTAGTCAACCCGTTTATTTAAAATAAATTTTATTATTTTCTATATTGTTATATGTATTTATAATATGCACAAACATGAACAAGTTCTTTTTTTTCAAGTGTGAAAGAAAATCTAATTCGATACGGTATGTTATACATATAAACTAAAATTAATATTATTGTAGCAAATATGCTCAGTCCCATTGAGAAATGTTTTCATTTGCTAATATTAATACTAAGAAAATATTCGTAGTTACAATTTGCGAAGCAACGCGAGTACGGGTCGGCTAGTCTTTAATACGACAACAAATTGCAAGGGTTTCCAGACTGCTTGGAGAAATTAAATTAGTAAATCTTAACGTTGAATTCTTCTTCTTGAAAAACATTTTGCAAGAAGAAATATTGATTGCGAAATATTGACAATTTTTGTTCTCAAAATCTTAACGCAAATCTAACTGCGCAACAGTCTCACGTCTTGAAAAAAGTTTCGCAAGAAGAAAATATGGATTTTTTTTTTTTCAAATTCCTAACGCAATTCTACTGTGCAACAATACTTTTCTTATGTTTCGAAAAATAGTTCGCAAGAAGAATATATTAATTGCGAAACATTGATAATTTTTTGTTTTCAAAGTCTTAACGTAAATCACACTGTGCAATAATATTTTTTACAATTTCGCAATTTACATAACACTTCTGATCTTGTCTTACTGATTTTTGACAATTCTAATACATATTTCTGAAAAACAAAATTGAAGGCTAGTTTTCGATATCGAAAAATTCGAACCATTCAATATTTGTACTAATTCATCCATTGATAGAAAGGATTGATTTACTCTTAACATGTGTCTACTCGTTTCCTCTAGAACTAGCCCTATTAAATGAGCGACATCATCTTTTTCTTGTAAATTACAAACGAGACAGTGTTGGTAAATCGTTTCTATAAGGCCCGAAGAATAGAGGCAACAATTCTAACAAAACTTGAACATGATACTCATTGCTGTTCTATAATCTTCATGGAAGTAATTCTGTTTTAATAGGCTGGTATATGGTTGAATTCTTTATGTATCAGCCAACTAGATGAACTAGCTTCTTCCTCCAAAGAACCCTTCATGAATTTTTCATTCAGTTTACTCAGAATATTATCAAGTGCTAATCTCCATATTGATCGATCCTCCCAGCTTATAGATAACTCAACTCCTAGTGCTTCGTTTATTTCTTCTGTTTTGGCGAAGAAATTAAATTTTTTTCTTAGCAGATACAGAAGCATAACTTTGGTCCGGGTAGTTCTACTTCTAAATTATGATTGAACTGAATTCTGAATCCGAAGTGGAAGGCCCGTTTCAACATACTCGTGTAGCACGTACTTATATGTAAGTACGAGTGCACGTTAGTAGTCTGAATACTTCCTTAATGAAGTGTCTTTGAAACTATTAAACTTCTTCATGTTCTTCATAATTCCATACCTGTGGCCCAATGTACAATTTTACAAAATTGTGATTTCAACAATTTTTCCCATTTTTGCAACAAATTTGCTGTCGAATTTTATCAAATGATTGTAATCACAATTTTGTACAATGGTGCAATAGATCACTGGAAGTATTAGCACATTTTTTTTTTTTTTGGGGCAGTTGCCTCAAAGAGTCGAAATTTCGATTTGCTTGTGGCATCTTTTCTACATAAGACTAAGGTTTTTTGGAGTCCCTTAGTTTTTCTTGCAAATGAAGATTAAAAGTTAGTGTCGGAATTATGATGATACCTTGATAGCAATAGTTTGAAACGACCTCTAAAACATCCGTTCCTGAGAACCAGTTTTTTTTTCGCTTCTGTGGCTACTTCAATTATTTCGAAAAATCATAATTTAAGACTTTTGGGTATTGATCTGTAGATTCTATTGGTTGAGCGTACTCTCCAAGTCTATTAATCATCGATTGAACCATGATTCGTATTTCTGCTACCACTACGATGTCTTCTGCGAGCATCAAGCCTTTTATATTAACATCATTGATATAATGCCTCCAAATAGGTGATGAAAACGATCATCGAGAAAAAGATTTAAGAAAAGCGGACTAAGCTGACAGCCCTGTCTGACTCCCAAATAAGTTTGGAACCATTCCGACATCGAAATTCCATCCCATATCGCTGTTTGGTTATTATTTTACATACTTTCTTACTGTGAAGTACCCCTCGGCAATGATTGAAATCTTGGTTTTGATTCTTAGACGCTGTAAAAATGTTTTCAAGAGGAGTACTGCGCCTTTTGTGAGGAAGTGACAAATCCACCAAGAGCTTCCCTTATCATAAAAAGTTCTGCCCATTAGCCTTCCGAAACCGGCAGAAAATTATAAGTCACCTTCATTCCTGTTAACACGCATACAGGAATGGTAGAGAGTTGTAGTCAAATATTGGTAGATATTCCAATATTGCTAAGCTTTAGAACAAGCGAGCTCTGATACCTACAGTGTCAAAGGCAGCATGCAAGCCCAGAATGAACGCGTACATATTTTTGAATGCGCCAACATTATGTTCTGCCAATGTTTGTAAAGCGAAAGTGCTATGAACTGTTCAGTAATTTAACCTAAGACCAGCTTGAAACTCTTTCAACAGTCTAGAAGTCTCAGACCAAGTTATGGACTGGAGAAATTTTCTTGGGATAAACTTTGGAAGTAATTTTCTAAATAATTTGGGTCTCTTTTTTTGAACATACGGAATTTGTATGGAAGTTTCTGTTTCATTGCCTTCGAAGAAAATGTTTTTAAGGTCTTGAGTTAGAAACTGTACACATTCATCTGGACTACTGTTGTAAAATTAATACCCTATTCTTTTTTCTCCGAGTCACTTGTTGTGTTTACCTAGTACGTTCTACTTCCACGATTGTATACAGGGTAGGTCAAATACAAGTTTCTTTTTAAAAATGTAACAAAATGACCAATATTAAATGTTGTCCATGAATTATGGCTTTATTAGAAAAACCAAACATCCCCATTAATAATGGAACCCAACAACGTTCAAGTGGCTGCCTCGGCTGGCTTCGGAGTAGCGCATTCTGTCACTCCAATTTTCCAAGACCTTGTTGATAGTTTCAGACTGTAGCTCACGGATTCCTTGGATGATATTGCCCTTAAGTGCTTGAATCGTTTCCAGATTGTTGGCATAACATCGACCCTTCACGGTTCCCCACAAAATTAGTCCAAAAGGGTCCAATCGCAGCTCCGAGGCGGCCAATTGACATCGCCAAGACGGCTGATAATAAGATTTGGGAATTAAGTGCGCAAAAGATGGATTGTGGCATGGACTGTGGGGCATGACGCGCCATCGTGTATGAACCAGAAGTCGACCGAATCCATGTCTTAAATTTCTATAAACAAACAAAAAATAGGTTAAAATGGCTCCCTAACGCTTTCCAAGCCTCATTTACGAAGAAAAATGGTCCAATGATGCCACCACTCCACAATCCGCACCAAACTATCACTCTCTGTGGATGCATTGGCTTCTGGATAATAGCGTGCCCCAGATGCACGAATTTTCTTTGTTAAGGTAGCCACCGAGATGAAAATGCGCCTCGTCAGAAAAGATGATTTTTCGACCAAAATAGTTGTCCAATTCAAGCTGCCCAAAATGCGAAGCGATAACGAAGTTTTCAATATTTCCCAACGTTGTTCAAGCGCAAAGCCACTTATTTCGTTATGCGGAGGTATGAAACTATTAGCAACAAAAGTTTCAGCTTCCCAAAACATACACACAAGAAAATAAACCATTTCTTCATTCTTCCACCTATTTTGTCAGTTTGCTACAACTTACAATTCGACATGAAGTTTGCTCAAATTGATTCGTCCATATCTAAATTAAGAAATTAAGTAACTTTTTGCATTAACCTAGAAAATATAAATCTTAATACTTCTTTTTGTTTTTATTTCCTTTTGTCATTTCAGAAAACCAATCAGATATCTGGGCATTCCTAACAACATTCCATTAAATGATTTATCACGTATTCCGGCCATCTTACTCATCAATGTTGAAACGTGACGGTTCGTTCATTGATTCAGCCAACATAGTAGTATAGTTGTTAAGAGTATAAAATCAAAGTATTGGATAGCTTTATTAATTAATTTAAGAGACACCATCGATCGTATTGAACTTAGTCTTTTTTCGAAGGGGATATCATCCAGCTTTAACTGGTTCTTACTAATGTAATCCAAGACACCTGAATTATTGAATTGCATCTCAATGTTTTTAACTTAGCGCATGTTGTTTCATTAATATTTGAGCACTCGATTACTTGAATAATAAAATTAATAAACATTGTGTTAATAAATTATTCATACGTTGAAAGAAGCTGGGGAACAAGTAGAAGTAAGTATTGGAGGAGGAACTTGGATCAGAAGTAGAAAAAGAAGTAGAAGCAGTAGAACACATGTAGAGTTAAAATTGCAAAAAAGCTTTTCGGGGTGTACTTCCTCTTGTCAGGAATTGACAAATCCTATAAGATAATCTCTTGTCATTCCGAACGGATAATGAACAGCACTCATTAGCCGTTTGGAATCGGCAGAAAATCGTAGGTTCTCTGCATTCCTGGTAATATGTACATACACAGGAAAGGTTGAGAGTTGTAAGTCACTAGGTTTAGGCTTCCTACGAGCCGTTATGGCCTCCTATTTATTTATTTTTAATTGAAGAAGTAAAAGTAAGTGTAGGAAAAGTAGAAGTAGAATCAGTAAAAAAGATGTAGAAGTAAAAGTGGGTGAAGAAGTAGAAGTAAGAGTAGACGTTGAAGTGCAATCGGAAGTTGAAGTAGAAGTAGAAGCAGAAGTAGAAGTAGAAGCAGAAGTAGAAGTAGAAGTAGAAGTAGAAGTAGAAGTAGAAGTAGAAGTAGAAGTAGAAGTAGAAGAAGAAGTAGAAGTAGAAGTAGAAGTAGAGGAAGATGTAGAAATTTCTCCAAAACGTATATCCAAGCCAAATTGTACTTTCTCTGCAAACAAAATTAAGTGAAGGTTTTTTAAATAAATTGTCTAAAATTTTGTCATCAAAAATATTGTCTTAAAAATACATAAGGAAATCGTGTGCACAAATTTTTGCGACCAACTGTCGGAAACATTGGTTTTTGGCATTTAAATTTTGATAGACAAATTATATGTATATGTTCAGGTTAAACTTGTAGACGATAGAACTTTTGTTTCATCTTTAACCGATGATTGTTATGATATCATCTGGGACCACAACTCTTCCACTTCACTGTTTTATCTTGAGACGTGAAAGGTTTGCTCGGTTGGCATCGGAAAACGTCGCCAAATTATATATTGTTCAATGTCTGAGGAGGCCAACTAATAAATGCAGTTGTCATTCTGTTGATTTGTTTTTCGTTCTAGGTTTGGAACGTTGGTCGCATGCTATTGCCTTTGAACAGGGTTCTCAAGATGTATTTACAGTACATCCTCTTTGTATATGGAAGTACCATCTAAGCTGTCCATGGTGTATTGTATCCAAGATGGTATTGTTTTTAATGTGGAGGCTTTCTTTGATCTTATTCGATCAAGTTTTGTCAATCCTGTTATCATCATTTCAGCTCTTATACATCTTGAACCTTGTGAGCCGTATGTAAGTTCTGGATAAATAATTGTCGTGTAAACACTTTCTTTCAGCTTTGCGGGCATTTAAGTTATTTAAATTTGTCACACTAGAGAAGCAATTGAAGTAAGTGTCGAGAATAGGCCTGTGTGGATCAGAAAATGAAGCATATATATCTGTCTTTTTCGGGCTAATACGGCACCTATTTCCCTCAAGAACATCCATTCATACATCCAGTGGCCGTTGAAAGGATGCTTGATCTTCACTTATGGTTCCATTGTCAGCAAATAATAATTGATTTACTTTCGAAACAATCACGTTACCCTCAAGCAGATATTCAAGGACTGTAATAAAAAGCAAGGGACTGAATACGCTTCCCTGATGCACACCAAATTTGATCGGCAACTCTTCGGTGACTCTTGCGGGATAGAGCTGGGTCAATCAGGATCGATTCGATTTTTTTGATCCGATCATCGAAAAGTATTGATGATCGAAATCAATCATTTTAATCGATCTCAATCTCAATCATTTAGATGATTCTCGATTTTCTATTTCAATCTCAATCATTTCAATGAGTCTCGATTTTCGATATCAGTTAACTCGATTAACCATGATTTACTCGATTCCATTTGTTCTGATTCCATCAATGTAGATTATGAATGCCAAACGGACGGTGAACTGGAATTTCTGGGTTGATCTCGGCATTGAAGAACATGATTGATCGAGTTGGTTGTTGATTTTGTAGGCCGAAAAAACAATTGTTGGGTTGAACTGATGTTATTTGATGTATGAGGATCCGGTATGTTTCATGTGGATTTTTGGACGTTTCTTAATCCATCGACATCGTAGCCATCTTTTGATGGAATTTGACAGTTTATGACTTGACGAATAGAGGAAGAATTCAGTTATGACGTACAAAGTGTATTTCGTACAAAATTACAGCCGAAAGCCGTAAAATTGTTCTTTTCCGGAGCAACAAATAAAATCTCATTTTTGACACTTTTTAATAAATATACGAAGTAGCCATAATTCGATGTTATTTGGCAATTTATGGCTTACAATAATAGAGTATTTTGTGCAAACTATCAAAGCCACAAGTCAATCTTATCATCGAAATCGAAATTAAGATCGAATAGGAACAGTATTGAATCATTTCAGTGAAATGAAAATGATCGAATAATCGATCGGTTGAAATGATCGGATCATTTTCGTAATCGATTGTTGAACGATTCGATCATTTGAAATGAACGATTTACACAGCTCTACAGTGTGGAACATTCTAACTTTTGTTTACATGTCATCGACACGTATACTTCTAAAACTTCTTATTGTCTTAGCGCAACTCCTATCAGATCTCGTGATGGTTTATCAAATGCTTTTCAAGATCAAGGAAAAATGTTAAGTAATCCAAAATACTCTGGATTGCATCATCTGTGGTTGATGTACCTGAAACAAACCCGTATACTAGTCGTCATGTACTACTTTCCGCAAAATTTCCATCCAATATCTTTTCAATGATTTTCATTTAATTTTTCGCATGCAAATTCTAAACACCAAATTTCATCTAAAGATTATTGTTACAAAATCTGTACACTTTGAGACCTTATACAAGAACTTTTAAGACACTATTTGAGGTTGGTCTTTTTTGTAATTTTTGTCTGTTATTTTATGAGATTTATTCACTTATTATTCAATACAATTCACATACCACGCCGAAGACTAATATTGATTTGGTTGAAAAGTTCGATAATTCCCTTCAAATCCTATTCAATCAAATATACCGTAAATCTCTATTATTAGAATTTTAATAATCCGCTGAATGGAAATCTCCCTGATAAATCGACAATACGAGTATTGTCATGTACCAACTCACAAAAAAACCCATTCCTTACTTTTTGTTCGAAAAATGAAGACCAAATTTATTAAAACCTTAAAAGCCAGCTGCTTTTTTTTTATATCGGGGATGATTTTATTATTCCGCTGTCGACAATTTAATCACAAATGTCATTTGATTGATAAGAAAATCCAAATGAAAACAAAAACATCAGCCTTTCATTCATCAAAATGACAATCTAAAATGTGTATATATTTTTTTCTACCTCAAAGGAATAAATAGAAATTTAATTAAATGAGAAAACAAACGATAGAAGCAGAGACTTTACGAATTAATAAGCCGATAAGTCAGAGAGGAAAAAATAAATAAAAAGAAGTTAAGTGAAAATGAAAACGAAACGATAATCAGCTAAATCCTCTTCGATACTTCTCGATGGCAGTGGTGGTAGGCGAACAACAATTTGTATCTCTCTATCTATCTATCTGTTGGAAGGGTTTTCCGTAGCTAGATACACGAATTCATTTCGATTTCATTGGATGTTGTGTAACCTTCTTGATAAATTATATTCATTAAACTATCAATGGAATTACACGTTTGAGGGTAACATTTCATAAATTAATTGCTATTGATGTGCAAATTGATAGTTATAACGAGACTTTCAATCTATCTCAATTCCTACAGCTTCTGTACTCATTTCAACTCAAAAGAATATCCTATTCTGAAGAATCTTGATTAGGATACTTTATGATTCGTCCTTAAATCTGTGTTGGGGTTGATGTGGTGATTGAATGAAATGTTCAAGTGGTAAGGAAATCCGCGCATTGTATTTCTTCAGATACACACAAGTACACAATAATATATTCACAAGAAGACTTATTGGCCGTATGTGTGTAACCTCTATAAATGCCAACATTAATTAGACTACGTGTACTCTGTGGAGATATATGTATGTATAACAAAACAGCACCCGGGCCCTGGGTAGGTTGATAAATCTGTGTTTCTAACTCGCAGCTACAAATGTCTGAGTGATTTTGCTTCAACTTGGAATAATATTATGGGTTGACATGGGATGATGCGAGAGGAGATATTCTAAGCTTCTAATTTGTTTAAAAGCTAAGGCCGCTCTTAAGGGGGAAAAACGCGAAATAAATTGTTTACGACGACGACGTAGAATAAATAACACATGCCTTCGACTTTAGGGTATAGCTTTAAGTTGTATTATATTCTTCTGTTTGATTTGTGTTTTGTAAGTTATACATTTGTATGTATAATATAACTGTAGACATATGTGTGTGGGACTGGACATAAATAGCCTGGGATTATCTCGTAGACAAATTGGATTTGACTTGAAGCAATTTAATCTAAAGCTAACATCCCAAGGGAGTTCTAGAGAAGATAACGAATCAGAGAAGCAGAAATGGTATAGTAGTATGAAAACACGCAAAAAATAAGGGTAGCTTATTTTGGGATTTGGTTATAATGGTTTCAGGGAAGTCTTTTAAAGGAATAAAATTATTTAAAAAAGCGTTATAAATAAAGTTTATTTAAGAAGAAAATACAAAAATACGCACGACAAGGAAGCAAAATTTTGATCTTGTTGTTCAAAGATGAAATGTGGTCAAGGACTGAGAGCACGCCATATTCATACAGGAAAGTGTAAAAAAGCCAAAAGTTCTAAAATATCAAGTTTTTATATCATTGTTTACTTACTCACAAGTTTTGCATTTAAAAAAAATTCGAACCCCTGATTTTGATCAAAGTTGCCATTAAGAAGATAGGGAACACGAAAAAAGTCTGCTGTGTCTGTACATTTTATATACAACGAAAACGGGTTTAAGGATTTTGATAAACAAAATTTGGTGTAATGTCATAGGTATGAACTTTATTTTGGTCAAATAAATAAAATAAATTGAAGAAAAAATTTTATTAACAGTATCTGTCATACATAGAATAACTGGAAACGAGTGAACAATTAGTTTTTGAAATTATTTCATAAAAAGTTATTATTCTGTACTTAAAATTGACATCGCAATTTTTTTTTTTAGAAAAAATTTAAATTCAAATTTTAAA
This sequence comes from Philhelius festivus, assembly GCA_963931855.1. Lineage (NCBI taxonomy): Eukaryota > Metazoa > Arthropoda > Insecta > Diptera > Syrphidae > Philhelius > Philhelius festivus. The sequence continues at coordinate 210,932,605 of OZ007556.1, forward strand.
ATTTTATTTAATATTAAGAAATTTCTATTTCATTAATATGGATTTTTCAACAAAAAAGTTTTATTAAAATCACTTAGCAAGTCACAAATGCGAAGTTTAATCAAAACCGATAGAGCCGTTTTTGAGAAAATTCGAATAAAATAAAACTACTCCTAATAGATAGTTTTTTTTTTTTTTTTTAATTTTGTTGGGGACAATACCCCTATTTATTAGGCTTTATACATTAGCATAATTTATTATATAAATCTAGAATTGGAGTGAATTTGAAGGATGATTAAGAAGACAGGGTGAACCGTTGAAGGTACGGTGGGTGGGCAGATAGAAGCGACGAGGATTTCTTAGATTACAGGAATTAGTGTTAAAAGAGATAGAACTGTTCGTTCTTCCAACGTATTCAAGTAAATTAGTCTCGATGCGGAGGCAGAACCAATGGGTTATTCCAAGTCAGACAGCAAAATGTAGGAGATAACGTTGAACGCTCCCGATTCTAGATATATGAAGTTGTTGATAAGGAGACCATACTTAATAGTCCTATTCAAGAACGGGCTCAACAAAGGTTACGTATAAGGATTAGGTAACGTAAGGATCAGAAAATGAACGTTTCACAAGCCTAATGCTGAGTTTGCTTTAAGAATAATCTCACTAATATGTGTAAGAAAGTTGAGCAGTCTTCAAACCAAGGTTGGGATTTGACTCAGCGTTGGATATGGGTTGATAATGGAGAAGATAGAACGGCGAGGAGATTGCAACTGTTTTCATGAAAAAGTAATTGAACGACATTTGGAAATATTTGTCTCTTAGTTAGTTTTTAGGCTACATACAGATAAACTGTCGAGATCAAGTAAAAAACAGTAGAATCATAAGTCTAAAAAATGGTCTTGAGAACCTTCGGCATGGTCGGCATATAGTAAGATATGGGAATATTTGATGCCAATTTCAATATCATTAACAATAAGAATAAAACAACAGGTCCTAAGTGGCTGCCTTGTGGTACCCCGGAGATAGCTACGTAGGAAGTCATCAGGGAAGGTAGATCTGAATCGAACTTGGTATTAACGGTTTTCAAGAAAGAATAGATCCATCTTAGGAAGGTCAGTTCAAACCCAAGTTCACTAATTTTGAATAGAATTAGTTAATGGGAAATTGTCAATGTCAAAGGTCTTACTGAAATAGGTTGAAACAACGTCGACTTCCTATTTCTTCTCTTAAGCTGAGAGGCTAAAGGATACGAATTCACCGACGTTAGTCATTGTGGATCTACTTTTGACAAGGCCGTGTTGTCTAAGGGAAATGAAAAACTTACAACGAAAACTAAAAATTTCGTACAAAACGCTTTCAAAGATTTTGAGAATATGTGACAGTGAAGCAATTGGATAGTTTGTAACTTCACACTTCGGGCATTTTTTTATTTATTTGGGTTATAAAAGATTTCTTTCTCCTTGAGATAGGGATAAACTGAAGATTCTTGAAAAGAGAAGACAGTGTGGAAGACCATTTTTTTTTTTGAAACAATGGATACAGTGGAGAATATACTTACCATTAAGTTGTTTTGGTTTATTTTCGATGAGCAATGTGTCAATGGTAAGAGAAACAAAAACTATAAAGTAGTCTTCGGTAAGAGATTGTTTTAAAAAAAAATGAAGCAAAAAAGTTGGAGACTACTTGTGGTTCATTTAAAGTTTCGTTATTGAAAAAGAGAAAGTTAGAAAATAAAATAAAATGCTTGACCGGAATTTTATCTTATGTTTAAGAGAGTTCAAATTTTAAAAATCGATTTTATTACATAAAAATTAGAAGCATAAAATTGAAATTTAAAATGCTAAAACAACTTCTTTAGTAGTTTGAGCTTGACACAAAATGCCATGTGATTTCTTTACTAAATATGAATTAATGCAAAGACAAAAATTATAAATTGTGGTAATGGTTTTTTTTTTTTTTTTAAAGAAGTTTTTTAATCATTAACACCATCCACCAAATTTAAATAACATTTTTTTAACAAAAGTTTCCAAAGTATTTATCAAAAGTTTCGAAAAATATTTTTTTGAATTTTTTAAAGATATTAAAAAAATATTGTTTAAAAGGTCGATATTTCAAAAACAGGTTTACTTCCAATTCAGTAGTAAATATACTCAAAATTTGATATAAAAACATTGTTGCTCAAAATATTTGAAAACAAAAAAAATTATACGAACATTGTCATCATAAAATATGACATTTTTAATGGTAATCGTACTCAGAACGTTTTTCATAAAAGTGCTATTTTCATTGTGTACAGTTATTTGAAACATTCATCTTGGTGAAAAAATGAAATTGAAAAAAAAAAAACACCCAACAACAGTTTGCCGATCAGTTCTCTTCGACTTTTGGCAGTGAAGCGACATCTCGAATCACAGTTTTTCGCTGGTTTTCCAAACTCAAACGTGATCGCACTGAGATTGAGGCATGCTTGGACATTAGTTCCACTCGCATACATTTAATATTGCGTACAAATTTGGTCGCCAAAAAGATTTGTTCGCGTAAAATACCGCATATATTGAAAATCACTAAGAAAAAAACCTCCAGTCGATTGGTGCAGGAAAATGTGTAAAAAATTTAATAGCACCGTGATTCAAAAGACATCTACGAGTACAAAATAGTGAACGTAGTACAGTCAATTCTGAATGATGCACCACCATTTGCTTGCCAAAAGTGTTCAGAAAAATAAAAAAAGATCATTCTCCATCACTATAATACAGCCTCTAAAACATCGGCTCAAAAATGTGCATTTTTGAGCATTCAAAACATCGAATTGATTGGTCATCCACCGTACAGTCTTGATTTAGCATCCAATGATTTCTTCTTACTCCAGCAGATTAAACCTAAAATGTAACGTCAATTTTTTTCGACGCCTGAAGAAGCGGTTAATGCATACCAGTTGCATATTTTGGAGGTTTCTCAATAAGAGTGAAAGATATGCTTAAAAAATTGGTTCAAACGCATGGAAAAGTGTATTGATCTTCATGGAGAATATTTTGAAAAATCGTATACAAAAACTTAAGACCGTGGCAACGATTTAAAATGTTTTCATGTTTTCTGTGTTTATTTTTTGCTTGTACTATGCTTTTAAAAGAATAATTTACTAAAGTTATTCATAACTGATCTTAATTATCTCAAAGCAAATCAAATACAAAACAAATCTTAGCCTTAACAAAAAAAACTTGCATTTTTAAACCTGATTTGTTGATAGTGATGTTATTTTCTATGCCTTTCCCCTTACTCATTGCCACTTTTACGATTTTACGATAATTTCTCCATGGGAACATAAAAAAAAGCAAACAAAAAAGGCAAAAGGTATTCGATAAATCAAAACCTGTCGAGATTCATTCATGCGAAACACATGATACACCTTTGATTTGCAACTCACGAATGTTAACTTTTTTTATGACACATCTAATTGCCAAGTTATTAAAAGGTGTTCATCAGTTTTGAATTATTTTACAACATGGTGTAGAAATTTATCGAACAAATACTTTGTTTTTTTTTTTTATTGTGAGAAATCGATTAAGCTGGAAATAAATCATGAAAATTTACCAAGAAATATTCCTCATACAAAAATTCGAGTGAAAATAAAGTTTCTTTAAATAAAATACAAACTTAGTTTCAAAACCTACAACTTGATTGAAAAATGTTAAAAGCTTCCACGCAACTTAAAATTTTTAAAAATTATTTTCTATACATAAGTGGCAATAAAATATGGCGGAAAAAATACTTCTTATATCTTATTTGTAATTAAGTCCAAACGTTGACTTGAAGTTATTGAATTTTATTAGAAAAAATAATGTGAAAAATACTCTGAAGACATTGACAAAAAAAATTTATAAACAAAATTTCATTAATTTAATATTTAAAAACATGTTAAAATAAAATTTGTAAAATTAACTTTCGACTATTTCATAATGTAGCGTTTTATAACATTATTTTTGAAACTATTGATCCATTGTTAAAACAAAACTATGTCATGTACGTAAACTTAGCACTTTATCCAATTAAAATAAGACTTTCCATTGTTAAATCAACATTCCAGGAATTTTTTTCAGTTTGAGCAGTACTTTTCACTACTCTTTGAGGCTTCCTGGCAATACCCCTGAAAAAATGTTTTGTTCTTAAATCTGAACTGCCGAGAAACGACATTTGATGTGACAGTTCAATGCACTGACCATTACCTTAAAAAAAAATCATTTTTTTGTTTTTTGAAAATTCAATATCTCGAAAACGGCTCAATACTTTTTTTGTAAATTTAATTTTTATTCATACAATAACAAAAACTTCAAATTGGCGTACCAATATTTTTTCTTAAAAATGTTTTAAAATTGTTCTTGCATAAATCTTACCTTTAACTACTAAAGAAGTATTTTTTAGTCATTTAAAAAATGAATTTTATGCTTATGAACAGTTTCTCTAATAAAATTTATTTTTGAAATTCTTAGTCTTTTACATAGGAGCAAGTTCGTGCGACCCAGTCGTGCATTTTATTTATAAAAAATTTGTTTGCCATGGAACTTGTTTAAACAACTGTCGTAAGACGTATTTGAATGAGAAATTGAAAAGTGTTAAAATTTATAAATTAATTTCGTAACTTAATGGATGATGTATGTATGTAATGTATGTTAACATGATCACCAATATGATTCAATAAGAATGATCATGTTGTTTTAACATGAGAACTATTAAAATTAAACGGGAATCTTTATATTATTCAAACGTAACTATTTTCAACAGAAGTCATCGGAAAGCTTTAGCCTCATTGATAATTGTTCTAACAGGAACTCTCATGTTGTTTTAACATGATCAGTAGGAACATTCATGTTGTTTTAATGTGAATGTCATATTGATACACAAGAGGAGCCGTGTTCCATTTTAACATGTCATTCAGAATTATTTAACATGACGGTCGATTTAATTTAAAAATATTCCTAACTTGATATGCATACGAGTGTTTATTAGCATTAAATTAATTGTCACATTCAACCAAAATCTTAGCTGAAAATATTAAGTTGTAACTATTTTCCATTGCTGTTAACTATTCTCAGTGAAAATATTCATATTTATTTGTTGTGAGAATTCTTATGAAAATCTCGCATCAGAAATCTGTTTCGAATAAATTAATTGGGGCAAAAGGGATTGTCTAGAGATGCAAAAAAGAAAAACGGTTCATGTGTTCGCCCTTATTCAGATTAAATATTTCAGCAGCACCATATGTGGCGACATTGTTCATGCTCACAGCTTGCCAGCAGTCTTAATATTTCCACATCGTTAGACCTCTTCTTCTAGAATTTGCTGCAAAATTCCATCAATTTCTTTCAGCAATTTTAATTACTGCCGTTGGCATTTCGTTCTTCTTATTTAAGTTCTGTGCACCAACTCAAAACCTACGACCTAAAGGATATTTACAACAAGTAATACATCACGTGCCGGACGAAACATAATTTCCCCAAAAATTACAGTCTAGTAAAGGACTTTTCCATTGTACATTGCAGCGCACAGTACAGTGAGAAATATTAACTTCAAAACTGGAAATAATTCGATGGAGAGAAATACATATCTACAAATATCATAACGATGATGTTAAAGTCTAAAAATAGGTTTCGGTCATCATGGAGGGATTTTCTTTGAATTTGGTACAGATCGTTCTTTTTCCCAGAACCGAATTTTCATCCTCCTAAAATGAATTCGAGGAATCGTTTTAAACAAAATATTTATTTTTTCGAATTAATTTCAACTCTCCCATAAGGATTATCCCACTGTTCGTTAAGTCACATATAAGAGAACTCACTGCAGCTGTTAGCAACTTGTTAACTTAATTACAAAACTATGCCAGGATGTCGCTTATTATTTTACTTCAACGTCATTGCACCCACACTCAGGCTGCTACTGCTATAAGGCTATAGCCTAGCATTTTTCCATTAGCTATATCACTTCTATTATGATTGTACATGTGTTTGTGTGCTTCATATGTCACCCTCTAGAACGAACAACGACTACGACGACGACGATGATGGCGTGTTGCAGATGCATTTCATGTGTGCAATTCCTTTATGCTTAAGTGAGCTCAATTGCCTTGATTTGAAATGTCATCTGTTCATCTATTTAGTGGCATGTTGCAAACACTTTAAAGCCTGAGTGTTTGAAATCGAATATAATTTGAAAAATTCACACCTTATACCCGGCAATGTTGTTTGGAAGACTGCACTGATGATGCAAATTTGATAGTTAATGGAATTTAATTTTGAAAAACGAATGTCTCGTCATGTTGAGTGGCTTAGGTTGAGCAACTTATTTAAAGGATTTCCATTAATTTTTTTTAAGTGGCAGATTGGAGTGAACTCGAGTAGAATACGTTCCACTTATTTGAATTTTTAAGGAGAACAATTTGTATTCGTTGTTCCAATTAGATGACATCCTTAATAGAAATGGTGGATTAGTAATAGACAGATAATTTTTAGTGGTCTTTAGAGAATTTTAAGTGAGTTGGTGTTAAATATTTAAGTGTTTTTGTTTTAACATTAACATTGGTAAATTAATATATTAAAAAACAGCCCACCTTAAGCTTATTTTTGTCATCGAAAATTGGATCACTAATGAAGAATGTTCCCTGATCTTAATTAATTCCTGAAGTGTGTTAGGCGAGTTTAAATAAAAGTGAACTAAGGGTAGTCAAAACCCCTTGAAGTGGCCTTTAACAACAAGTGACATTTAATTCACTCTATAACTCAAATGGTTGTGGCAGACATTTCAAACTTTATTTAAAAAAAAAATTATTAAAAATAGTTGATACCCTTTAGGCTTTTAAGATTAAGTGTTTTTACAGGGATTTTCTCTGATTTATTAAAAAAAAACTGTTGTAATTATAATTTTCAAAAAAGGGAATAGAAAAGAAAAGAAGTATTACAAACCGATTTCTCTACTGTCTGTTTTATTTTTTTTTTTTTGGAAAAATGAAAAAAAAAAAATGATTTATTAAAATTTCTCGCTAAAACGAATTTTTTTTTAGACAAAATTAAGTTCGTTCTAAGGAAAATCACAGAAGATACTCTATTTTAGTTTTGTGAACTTATGTACGAATGGCTAGATGACAAAAAATATCTCGCGAGAATTTTTGTAGATACAAGCAAAGCCTTTGACATACTAGACTATAAGATTCTTTTGAATAAATTGCACCGTATTGGGTTTGGAGGTTACAAGTATATTGAAAACGGGTTCACATGATTTATCAAGAAGAAGACACAATAATAGGTGTTCCTCAAGGATCAATTCTTGGTCCCTTACTGTTTGTTATCTTTATACATTCTTACGTTTTATGTTACTTTGGTTTGCACAACACAAATTACTCAGTAGGTTTGCGTGGCTGTCAACGTTAATGGTTGACACACTTAGACCATTAGCTGATCCATTGTGATCCCACATAAGTAGTAATAGTAAGATTTGGCCTTTGGAGTAAAGAATCATCGGAATTGATATTTCGTTCTATGGAACTTGTTGTAGATTTCGTCTGCTCAAATATAAATATTATGTCTCATGCAATGAAAGAATTGCCTTTAGTGAAAAATGTTGTAAAATTCAAGTAGTCAATAACTACAAATACTTGGGTATTGTAATTGATCGTAATCTTAGTTGAAATGAACATTTTTTTTTAACAATACTTACCGTGCACCCTTTGGAATCTTTAGCAAAGTTTGTATTGTTTCAAGAGAATTTTTAAAAATATCTGTTTTGCGATTTTCCATTTAAAATTACAAAATTGTATTAATTTTTGGGTTGGTACACATACCCAATATTTTGCAAATCATACTTCACAGTTAGCCAACACTTTTCCACACTAATAAACTAAAAACGTTTCCTGCAAGACATTTATATAAGGGGAGAGTAGGGGTAAAAGTCAAACTTTTTACTGAAACCAATGCTTAGCCAAAATATTATGAAAATAATTCAGCTAAAAGTTTGGAATTTATGTTTCAGTTACAAAATCCGCTTAAGAAATTCTAACAAAGCTGGCTGAGAAGATGTCAAGCAAAAGAATTCTATATTAGAGTCGTGCCCATTGTCGGGGTAAGTTGTAACATAGGCCGGGGAAAATGTCACCAAAAAATTTTAAACAATTTAAATGAGTAATCCTTTTTTAGACAGTTTTCAATTTATTTTTTACAAAAAAAAATAACTTATTTAAAAATAATAAAAAATTATTAGTTAATTATTAAAAAAAAAAAAGCGCAAAACAACAAAATACCAAAAAAGGGACGATGGCATAGGTCATCAACCTTCTGACGGACACAAATTCAACAAATTATACATTACGGTATCTTCAAGTAGCACGAAATAACTATTTTTATAGTCTACTGCCTGCATTTGAAACCGTGCCATCAAAGCAACAACAAAAAAAACATGAGCGAACTTATCATGATAAATGTTACAACTAGCCCCGCTATGAATTTAACAATAAGATCACAATTTTAATAAAAACGAAGGTAACACATGTATTACATATACGCACAGACTTTACCAAATCCCAAGTAGTTGTCAATAAAAAACAACCAACATTTTATCTTTTTCGTATGAACAAATAGACACAAAAATCTGCTAACTTTCAGAACCATAACCAAAAATTCTTTCAATGGACTTGAATTAACAACTTAAATACATATACATATAACTGCGTAAGTCGATGAATATATTTCTCTTTCATGCAGTTCTTAATTTTAAGGGCAACCCTGTTTTAAGTACATGTTACTTCGCACCCCTGTTATCGAAAACCTAGAAGCAATGTTTGATCTCAAAAAAGCGTTCTTAACTTTCACACTTAAAGGCTTAGAATAGTTTGCTCAATAGTCTTTTAAACTTTTTAATATCCTGCCTGAAGAAAAATAAAAAAAAAATTTAAATTAAATAAAAAAAAAAAATTACAAAAATATAAAAAAAAAATCTTAAATTTAATAAAAAATTAAAAAAAAAGTAAAAAAATAAATAAAAAAAAATAAAAAAAAAATAAAAAAGAAATTAAAAAAAAAATAAAAAAGAAATTAAAAAAAAAAAATTAAAAAATTAAAAAAAAGAGTAAAAAAATAAAAAGAGTAAAAAAAATAAAAAGAGTAAAAAAAAATAAAAAAAATGCAAAATTTAAAAAACATGGATCTGTCATCTTTAAAAAAAATATGTACTATATTTGCTGAGTAAGTCGAAGGGACTGTCCCTTTCCTCATGAGGGTTTTACCAATCTTAGGGAGAGATGACCCCATCAACTAATTGACGCTCGTGTTCACCGCAGTAGTGGCAATCGGTGGTTTATATACAAGGTGCCCTTTATTCGTCTACACGAAATACGGAAGCCGTTCAGTCGTTTTCGTTCGTTCTATTATTGTCGTCCTGGACAGTTTTTGTGTCTATTGACCGTGGTTGGAGGTGATTTTCAATCTCGTGGTGTCTTAAGAATTTTCAAGCCATTTGGTAGCGTTTATAAATTTCAACAGGTTTTTACTTGGAATTTCAGAGAGTTCCGCATTAACCTTCTCAAGGATCCGAAGTTCCATTGGCTGCCATTGATCGTCCGTCAGTCAGTCTACTTTGACAATTTGCTGGCCTACTCTACTACAGGTACCTTTAACATTCTGGCCTCTTTCCCTGCATTTTTCGGTGATACGTTCGATGGTGAACTATTACTATCGTGCGTTAGTGGGTCAGTAGAGAGCATGGGACTCTCCTTAGACACTTATAACGCAGTATTCTAAGAGCTCGGCTTTGTTGCGTGCAAATGTTTTTTCTGGTCTTTGTTTGCATATGTCCAATGTTTTTGTAAGCTAGAAACCGGAAAGTCTTCGCAGCGTTCCGTGCTTGTTGGCGTTGAATTTCTTTGTCGCTGAGTCTCTGCACCTTTTGTCGCGCTGCAGGCCCTGCGTTGCGTTGCACGATTGAATCCACGACTGTCATATCAGTCGTGTCACTGATAAACGTTGAGTTTCCAATGCAGTCACCTGATTGGGAGGAGCAAGGCGCATTTAGGTTGCATGTAGGGCTGGTGCCCAGGATGTTTCCCGTATGCCTCCTACATCTCTCCACCTCACCAAGAGCTATCTTCTAACCCTTTCAGGCTCGTATAGGAGCAGATGGCTCTATGGAACGTCTGCTTGTTGTGTTGGGTAGCTTTTTGGTGTGTTCCTTTATTGCGTCTGTCTTTTCACATTATCCTGGTTGTTAAGAGGTAGATGTACCTCAGTTACATGTGAGGCTGTGGCTCTGAATGTTCCTTATGTGCGTTCCCTCAACACTTACCTCTTCCGGAGATATCTTCTCTACCTTCAGTGAATGCTCCATACATACACAACAATTTAAATTTAATTTTAAGACATTTTCCCAAGATTTATAATTTCTATACTGATACTTACTGAAAATATTTAAAATATAATACTCGTACCTTAAGCCACACAAATATTTGATGTCCCTTTCGAACATCACCAGTTTTCCAAAGTCATATCCGTAACAAAATTGAAATGTTTGCTATGACTTAAACAAGCATTTTATTTACTTACTTATTTGCTGAGGGACATCATGCGTTTTATTAATTATTCAATATTGGTTATTTAGAAAATCGTGTGAATAATTTATAAACCCTTGAGTCACAAACGTAACAATAACAAGAAATAAATTTAAAAAAAAACTACACAAAAACAGTGTTAAGAATAAGCGTCCCAGACAAACCCTTTCAACTTATTTTTTTTTGAGCATAACAAATATTTTTCTGAAGGACAGTAGGTATATCCAAGCTCGATATTGTTAAACCTTAAATCCAAAATCGAGAACCTAAAGCCACCTGCAAAAATTTGCTAATTTAATTGGAATTCATCGTAAATAACATTCCTGTGCCAGAATGCGAAGCCAATAACCTATCAATGGGGCATAACATTCCCACAGAATGTGTGCGGTTGCACCACATGCGTGCTATCCATGGATTAAATACAAACCAAAATAATTCCTCTTCTCAAACTTGGCATGACTCTAAGCTACCAATATATAAACCGCAAATTAACAAGATATTAGCATCGTTCCTATGGTATGTCTGTATCTACATCTGACCCTAAGGTTATAGCTTGGGAATGTGCACCAAATAATTTGAGTATTTATTGGCCAAGAATTAAAGCACACATTTCAAAGGATCCGCCCAGAATAAAAACAACAACTTGGTTCAATCATTATGCACTCGATATGCGAGGCTTTAAATTTAAATCCCTCAAACAACAATTCACCAAAAATATCATTTCCCTTTTCAATGGCGTAATTATTGTGCCATCAACGTCCTCTGCCTTAAGGCTAAAGCAATTACTCAATCAAATTCGCTCACGGTCATATTGTATCCTGAAGATACTCTCACAGTCTTGAGGAGGCAACCCACAGCTACCTATAACTATTCAAAATCGCATGTGGGAAACTTAAATCGTTTCCTTTTTTATCTACAGTTTTATTGCGTGCATTTGTCTTGACATGATAAACCAGTCAGGGATCGTTTTTTAAGCCCAACAGCGGCAGCAGCAACAACAGCAACCAACACATCGCGCCGTCCTTGTTGGCAATTTTTCGCTGTCTTCCTTCTGTTTAAATCGCTTCAAAAACAAAACAAAATGAAACAACAAAAATATCTAAGAAAAAAACACGAAAGAAGAACAAACAACTCAAGAAGGATATCTGTCTGGGAAGCAAAAGCATTACTGGCATACGGTTGCAAGAAGCAGAAGGAGGTATTTGTAGCCAAGCCAGGGGATTGAAGGAGCAATTAGTCGCTCCGGGAAAGCACAAAATTATACTCCACAGGCACGATATCAGGCAACTTCATCGAACCAACAACTACTATACCTACTAGAACTGCATGCGATGCGGCGGCGGCGGAGCGCTACTGACGATTGCTGCAACGACCGTGTTTGGTGCGGATATCAGGATAGTAAGTATGTATTTTGTACATAATAAAGGACCCTCTTCCTCTAGCGCTATTTTACTCTAATTTCCCAACCAGGATACCCGGTATTGATTAAGTTTAATCACCGCAGCTTACTACAGGTGGATGCTACTGCTGCTTCTGCATGTGTGTGTTTGTGTATATGTACGTGTTTGTGTTGGGTTGGGTGATGGAATAGAAAATACATACATAGGAAATTATGGATTTGTGTTCTCGCGCTACTGAATCTCTTTAATCTATTCCTGCAATTATCCTTGAACTTTTTTCCCTTTAATGTGCATAAAATATAAAAAGGTTTCTTTTGTAGGGCAAGCGATAGATTACTGGTTATTTTTTTTTGTAATATTGTTAGACAGGCTGTCTTCTTTTTTTTCTCCACTCTTTTTCTGAGCAAATGTGTTGGAGAGTGTAGAAGAGGATATGAAGGTGATGTTGGTTGTGATGTGGATTTGGAGTAAATGGTGCGAAATATCCTGACATTAATTTGTGTGACGCTGTACTATCTCGGTTGTGCACGATTTATTGTCGTGTTTATTGAGTGGGGTTTTGTTGGCTTTGAGGGAAAGAATCCTATTCAAAAAAAAAAAATGTTTTTTTCACTTAAGAAGATTTAATGGGTTTTTTTTTTGATGAATTAGTCGAAGACAGAAGTTCTTAGAAAAAGTTGTTTTGATGTTGAACATAATGAAGAATGAAAGTGATGAATGGCTGAAGAGTTTGAAATCATAAACAAGTAAATAACAGGTTTTACTTTTCAAAGGAATTTTTGAAACTTAAATAAAAAATGTCTGCCTCAGGTTTGTTATGAAAAGAAGTGAAGAATTGTCGCCTGAAAGTGTATGAAATTATGTATCTGGAAGTTTTGAAGGAAAAAGATTGAGTTTTCTTTTCTTTATTTATCGTAATAACAAAAATGCTTTCTTTGAGGACATACATATGTATAAGAAACATGACATATTTTTTTTTCACTTTTTTTTTAACAGTAAAATCGAAAAATTTTAAAATGGATTATTCGTATTGAACTACAATAAGAGTTAATATGGTAAATGCCTTCCACCCATTCTATTTCATCCATTGATTATACTAAATCCGACGCTTGGGAGGGGGGGGTTAGTCTGACTTGGTTTTGTCGTAGGTATTCACGGTTATCGAATATACGAATAAGCGGTTCATCTGCTTTGTAAATACTTAACCTCCTTTCATATCCTCAGCCATAACAAATGAAATGCACGACTGGGTCGCACGAACTTGCTCCTATGTAATAGACTAGAAATTTAAAAAAACGAATGTTATTAAAGAAAACTGTTCATAAGGATAAAATGAATTTTTTAAATTCTTTTAGTAGTAAGAGATAAAAACAGAATGCTATGCAAATATGAATGTATGCAAGAACAAAAATTATAAGTCGTTGCAGTAGTTTCTTAAAAAAATATGTACAAAATTTTTAAAACATTTTTAAGAAAAAATTTAGGTACGCCAATTTTAAGTTTTTATTATTGTACGAATGAAAATTAAATTTCCAAAAAAAATATTAAATTATTAAATCCGTTATGCCGATAATGAGAAATTCAAAATTCGAAAAAATCGTTCTATGGTAGGTATAGTCAGTAATATCTAGATTTCAAATTTTGTTTTATTAAATTATAGATAGTTAAAATCAATCAAAAGAAAAAAAAATGTTAGCAAAATTCTCGGTACCGTTTTCGAGAAAAATACGATTTCCGAAAACCATTTTTTTAAATTTGTATGGAAGGTACCGTTAGTTTTAGATAAAACAAATTGTTTTTCTCAAATCTTGTAGATTATGTTAAGAAACTTTTATTTATCAAGTTTGAAAAAAAATCGATCTTGGGGTTTTCGAAATATTGAGTTTCCAAAAAAAAATTCGAGTTTTGTTTTTAAATCCAGAAAATAAAAAAATGAAAATTTAAGTATGTAATAGTATTCAAACTGTGGAGGAGCTTTACCATAAAAAAAATGATCAAAATCGGCTCTACCGTTTTCAAGAAAATCAAAAACAAAAAAAAATGGACCCAGGGGGGGTACCAAAAAGAACAATTTTTTGGAAAATTTTTTTCAACCATTACCTAGTTTTAACTAAAGATATTAATTTTAAAGAATTCTGTGGGACAGTTTTTGAGAAAAAAAAATATTTATAAAATTTCGAAAAAAAATTATATGGTAGGTACCGTTATTTTTGGTCTTAAAAAAACAGAAAAAAACGTATGGGAGGAAAAAATCAAAACCCATATCTACCAAATTTGAAGAAAATCGGCCGAGCCGTTTAGGCTGTAGTCGAACCGACAGACAGAATTGCGAGACCCACTTTTTTGGTCTTCGCTATCATCGTAATGTCAACTTTGATCAAAATCACGATTTTTTTCTGAATACCTATAAGTCGCAAGTAAAAATTTGAAGTCATCTTGCCCCATGAATTAAACTAAAGGGGTTTTGGAGACCCTAAGCTTGACACACAATGGCTCTCTAAAACGTAAATCTATGCGAAAGAGTTTTCTAATATAGAACATCGGCTGTACAAATGGTTTCTTCGACAAAGGGATAAAAACATTCCCATAAGTGGTGCTATAATAAAGGCTAAAGCTAGTGTAATTATACATCAAAATCTATATGGTGAAGAGAGTGGTGGATTCTGTGATAGTGATGTATGGCTCACAAAAGTTTAAGAAACGTTTCGGTGTCCGGATTCTCAAAGAATGCAGAGAAAAACTTTTATCACGCGTTGATCTCGTTGAGCCGTTCGAAAAAGATCAAATCGAAGTCATCAAACACAATGGACTCACAATCGATATGATTTTTAATGCAGATGAGTCTGGGCTCTTTTGGAAGTTGTCGCCAGATTCTACTTATGTTCACGCTGTTGAAGCTTCAGCACCAGGTCCTCAACAAAAGATTACCCGTTGACTATGACTTTTCTAAGTCAACTTGGATGACTGCAAGCATTTTTAAAAATTGGTTTGTAAACAACTTTGTACCACAGGTATGAATATTTTTTTTTAAATAAACATAAAACATAATGCGTCGATCTAGCTCGTAGAAATAGAAGCTTGGAAAAATATTGAAACTAATTTAGAAGAACAAGCTTCCTGCGACATCGTTGAAATCAGTTCTGAAAAAGAAGATGAGCAAGGTGATGAGCAGTAATGTTGGAGATCCAATAAAACACGCTGACGCTTCCAGTTCTTTGTCGAAAGTGTTACAATGGGGACAACAAGTTAATATTGATATCGCTGACATGTTCACTTTAAGACGGCTTCAAGAAAAAGCTTTACAATTGAAATCTCAACTTGAAGTAAGACAAGTCTAATAAGTGATTTTTTTTTCTTCAAACTAATTTTCAAAATTTTTATACTTCAATTTAACATTACTAATAAAAACATATGACTAAATAAATTAATAAATCAACCACTTATTTAAAAAAAATTTGAATGGAAAAGTCGATCGATATAACGAACGCAACGAACGCTCTCGATATAGAGAATGTCGTCGAACATTATATCATTCGTTATACTGGACGTCCACTGTATTTTAATTTAAAAAAATAATTTACCTACAAAATAAATAAATACATATAACTACAATATTCGAATATTAAAAAAGTTTTCTTTAAATTTTTTACTTTTGACGTTGTCTTTTTTATGAATTGGAATTATAAAAGCACTTTTCTAAGCGATTCACTGGATATTTTATTTGGAAGTGCTGTTCATTCGTGGAACAACAACAGATTTGACAGATGTCATCAAAACAACATGGCCGCCAAAATTTACCAGCGCCAATTAGAAATCTTTTTATATGTATATCGCAAGTACAAATTGGACCTGCAATATTTTAAACCAGAAAAAATTAAATGTCCCATTGGCAAACTACCAGTTTTCTAAGAACACACCGGTAACGAAGCTGAAATTGAACTCACAACTTAAAAAGTACTTTTTAAATTCAGTAGAAAATTTCATCTAACCAAAATCGTAAGAGTAGTCTTATGGTTGTATGGTTGTTTCTCGTTCTAGACGAGTTTTTAACTAAAAAATTCGAATTTCTCCACTGGGGAATACAAAATTTGAAGCAAATCGGTCTACCAATTTAGAATCTACTTCGGTAAACAGGGGTATACAGAAGCACAAACGAAAATGAGAACAGAAAACTGTATGATGAAAACCACTTAGTTGGACTTCTCAATTATGGTAGTGTTAATTTAATTTAAAACCTTAATATATGTTTACAATACTTGCCCTGTAGATATAGATAAGTAACGTAAATTTTTTTAACAGACTTACCAGCAACATAGACCGTTTAAGAAAACGTCATTTGTGTCAAAATTGCAAGATCTTCTTTAAAGCAAACCGAAAATGTCAGCTGTTAGAAAAAATAAACGAAATTTTTAGGCCAAAGCTTTATTTTCGAAAAAGCAGTTTTCTAAAGTCAAATGTAAAAAATCAAGTTGACGATAGAAAAATGGATAAGCCAGAGAACGTGTTCGTAAACGAATTAGCAAAAAAGTTGATTGACGTTGATCAAATGGATTATCTAAAAGCAGAACGATATCGTATTGGACGATTACAACATCTCTTTCAAAAAATGACATCATTTGACGATCAAATTGGCGTTTATTTGACGTTTTCGAAAATGCCAATATTTACATAACTTTTGTTTTGTTTGAAAGGCACAAACGATCCCTTTGTTACGAGTCAATTTGTATGTAAATATGTTGCCGTTAGGGTGGGTAAACATTGGTTACAAGAATCAAGCGTTGTTCCCATAAAAGGGTTTCACAAAACCAAATAATATATAGGAAAATAAAAGAGAAACATAATTTTTTCAATGCTTGTTGTTCTTATTTTTTTGTATTTTTCAAACGTCTTTGGAGTCCCTTTTTCATGTCAGCTGTTTGTGTTCATCGCGTCCTGTGAAGGGGAGAAATATGCAAAGTTCAAACCACTTTTTCTGTCGAATGCAATAAGTGGACTTCTCACAGAGATTGAGAATGTGTAGGTGTAGTTTTTTGTTGGTCGATTTTCGACTCCTGGGCAGCATTAGTCTAAACAATTCGGGTTCTATAAAAGGGTGAACATGGGATAAGGCGGAGAAGGTACTATGGAATTTTTTAAATCTTTGAATACAAAAATAGTATTCACCATTAGATTAACCCGGACACTCGTAAGTTTGTCAATTTTCAAAAACAAAAAATGCCTATTACTTTTAGTTTCACACTTGGTGCCTAAATCTGACAAAGGTAATTTAATCAAAAGCCTTGATAAGATTTCAAATTTGCTTGGAAAGAATTTAATACATAAGACAATAAAAATGACACAACCTGTTAAAATTTCAACAGGGATTAAAATAGAAATTAAATTCATTCCGTTTTTCGCATGAGTAACATTATTTTGACATCTCGAAGTGGAAAATTTAATTTTACCTTTAATTTTCCACGAAACCTTTCAACAAAAATAGAACTTACTGTTAACGTTTGCCATTCTGAATCTAAATAGACGCATAGCTTAAGGGTTTCGTTTTTTCTGCTTTTTTTTCGTTACCCCACCAACCAACCCCGGTGAAAATGTATTTTAAATTTCGCCTACACTTTGCTACATCGCTAAGGGTCAAATTGTACCGTAAACCTTAGAGAGAAAACTAGCAACAGTAACAAAAACAACAACTCACATAAATAAAAAAAATAAAAGACTAAGGGAAAAAAGAAAAGCTCTGCATTTAGTTTACACAGTGATAGCAGCAGCAGCAGGTTATACAGTGCCCGGGTCGAGTCGGGTAAAACAACCCCTTACCGCGTATCATCACGTTTTATTTGCAACACACATTCAAAGCAAAACAACGTCGTCGTCCCTGACCACCTTTGGGGTTAGATTAAGGGTGGTGGTAGCAGTAGCAGGATATTTCTGTCATTTTTCCTTTTCGTTGATTCTGTGGATATTCATCTCTCTCCCACCTACCCTCGTTTTTCTTCGTCCTTTTTGTGATGCTTCTGTATTTTGTTTTCTTTCATTTTTTTTTTGTTTTGTTTTGTTTTGTTGGAAGGGCCGTGGTGCTGATGGTAGTGGTTGAATTTAACAACAAGACTTTTAATGAAAAAGAATATTCCCTCACGTTTTAGCGAACGAATCCTACAGCCTGCAAGGGAGATGTGACACAAAGGTAATGGATGGAATGGGGTTAGAAAAGAGGCCTGTGCAATATCATATGAATGTTTGTATCTATGTGGGTAGGTGTGTATTTTTTATGGAGGTTTGTATATACATATATATTTACTCCACATGAAATTTTCTTTGAAAAGGATCTCCTCTTTGGCCTCTCTTTGTTGTTGTGTATCATCTTGTTGTGTTGACTTACGAGTACGTGTTTTGACATTTGGGGTGAGCATCAAGCCAGGCCAAGTGCCACTAAGCTATATGCTCTGCACATTTTATAACAAAGAAAGCATATAGTCCTTATTCAAATCTTGGAATGTAGCAATTATTTTGAGAGCCTAGAAAATTTTCTTAACAAAATACAGCAAAAGAAAACCAGAGAAAATTTTTATGTAAGTAGAAGAACACAATATGGAATACCTTCATACCTATATTAAATGTCAAAAGAATCCTTTAGATGTCACAAAGCAACTTTTTTCCCTGTCAAATGAATACCTGAGCTACCTATAAGCCAATCGCAATTTTGTATGTTTTTCATTTGAATGGCTTGAATTACAGGCTCAAATATTACATTTTCAAGGCACACATATACGTATATATTGTTACTCGTATCTTATTTATGAAAAAATAATTTTTAAAAGAAATGAGCTTACAGTAAAAAGTGACATCTATGATTTTTGTTTATAGAACTAAACCCTGAATTATTTATAATAACTTTTAAATATTTAGGAAACCTTAAGGTTTTATACGAGTATGTACCTAATTGTTATAAATTGTTGATAAATTTGCAGGTTGGTTGAGTTCAATTAAAGTAAGTACCATCAGTTCCAAAATAATAAATGGTCTTGAAAGAAGTTACAGGCAAACAAAAAAAAAACTACAAAAATACAAAAGGGCTCTTACCTATAAGGAAACATGAATTTGAATAAAATCTTTTCCAACACCGGAAATGTTAGCAGAAAAATACCCTTTAACCCTTCAATCTCTTCTTTGCAAGAACCAGTTCTTCATTTGTATTCCTTAATGGATCCTAAATGTCTTTGTTGTCTATGAATATTTTTGTTCAATTTTATTTCAAAAAACAAATCTCAAAGATTAATATGACAAGACAACATAAAAGCTTTCTTAACCCGTCACCCTTTTTATGTTGGTAGGTAGTCTATGAGGACTCTTTCGTATATCAATTATTTGTACAACAAAAAAGGAAGAGTACAAAATTCTTCCTTGTCAGTTTAATTTCAATTCTTCTGTCTGTCTCTCGTTATCGATTCAAAATTACTTTTTATATCTTTGACAAGGAAAATATTGCAAGCAATTGATATCTCTACAATAGTTTCTTCCCTCCATCAAAAGGAACGAAGAAATAAAATAAGAGAACAAAAAAAAAGAAAACACCCACAAGAAACTTCTCCTGTGTAGTTGTATAGGTGTGTATAGTCCTTTGGAAAGAATGGAAGCAATCAAAAGAGAGATGCTTGCTTGCTTATGGGGCTTATACAAGGACTCGCATAAATATTCACAAAAACTTTTTCTAGGGGGATGATGTTATTCTTCGAGATTCTTTTTGTTTGATTTTCAATTAAAAGTAATGTTTAAGTTTCATACACGTACCTACATATACAATAAAGGCAGCGAAATGAATAGGCTTGTCTTTTGCTCTTTGGGAATGTGAGTTGTATTTATTTCCAATCGAATAAATAACAGTTTCTTTTTTGTCTGTAAGGGAATAGGTATTGCGATTGCGAACCTCGAGTGGGTTGTTGTTGTTGAAACAATACAGAATGTTTATCTCCCCAGGCACCAGGAAGTTTTCTAGACTTTTATTGCTAAGAAGAAGAGAAGTCACTTCTTGTTTGTGATCAGTAAGTTTTTTGGACTTTTATAACTTGAGATTCTTGTGATATTAGTTTGACACAAACTACGCTGACCATTTTCCCGAAACCTGTTATTCAATTTTGCAGAACAAGCCATCTATTAAATCCCTTAAAGAATTATTAACATCTTTGATAATAATTTTTTAAAGAGATTTCAGTATCGAAATTAAATTGACTGTAAAAGCTAACAAGCAGAGATCATAAGGCTATGTCCAAACTTTGGGCGTACTGTTAAAATCTGAAATTCTTTCTTCAGCCACACTACACGAATGTGTTCCCGGCCAAATTTTTCCTACATATTGCGATGCTCAGACGTTCAAAACCTATGTCTCCTTTTAAGTTCCCTCCAACTTTCCTAAACGCTCGTACTATGAAAAAAATTTGGAGGTAGTATTTAAAGGATTATCCCTTTAACGTTTCTGAAATCGTTTTAGAAGATTCTTAAGTTTCAGTTTCAGCTGGATCTAAGCGCCTTAATGATTTTAAAACCATAAATGTTTTGAATACAACCATTCTTTAAAACCTTTAAAATTCTGTTAGGCTTCACCCGCTCAAATAGATTCAAGTGTTACTTTTGGGATTTTCCAAAACAAAAAATAACTGGTCAGCTATAGAGTTGTATTTTAAGTCATTTTAGAGATGTTGAAAAAAGAATTTGAAATAAAAAAAAAAAATGCTATGATTAACCAATTGCACACAGAAATCTTACACAAAATTATCTAACCGAGAGCATTTTTTTGTGGGTTAAAAAAATGTGTTATAAACAGCGAAGTTTTGCGTAAAAACTACTTAGTGTATGTTGCTAAAAGTAAAACAGTTTACTCAATTAAATAAATGAAATTATTTGAAATAAACAACTAATAATATAAGTTTAATCTAAGAACTTAGTTATATTAATCGAGAAACTAGGCTATATTTTAAAACTTTCAAGATTATTCACTTTAAACGAGTAACGTGTTTAAATACAATATACACACTCAATTAATTAAACACATGTCTTATTTGATACTCGTATTAAACAATCTTCTTGGTTAAATTAAACTAATGGTTATGCTTTTCAAATTAAATAATTTTCTAGGTTAAAACAATTAACCAGATTTATTTAATTTTACTAAATAAATGGGTTAAAATTTGAAAAACAAATAATCATCTCGTTTGATTTAACCGAATGTGGATGGTTAAAATAACACATTTTAATTAATTGAAGATTGTTAGCTCAAGCCGATTTGGTTAAAATGATCTATTTAATTAAAAAAAACTAGTCGACTCGTTTAAATTTAATCGTCTACTCGTAAGCTGTATATTTGCACGGGTGTCACATTCTTTTTAACCGATCACTTTTCTATGTTAGAAAGTACCGCATGAAGTTGGTTTCATTCTTTTTTTGTTTGAAAGTCCCACAAATTAGATGCTAATACCCCGACATGGTTTGACTGCAATTATAAACTTATACGACGAAACAAATCGAATTCCTAGTAATTAAGTGCGAGTTTAGCTCCTAAATTCAGATCGTGCCAGATCTTTTTGGTGACACCATCAATATTATTGCGCTCGGTATTTTTCAATGTTTTGAAATAGTTTCGCATCAAGCTTACTAATCGAAAATGCATGCTTTTGATATCAATGCATCACTCTTTCGTTGAATTAACTTTGTTTTATTTATAATGTTTTTTTTTTTTTTTTTTTTAAATAGCTAAAATTGTTTGCTCTTTATTCATATTATTAGCATATATTATTTGTGCTGAAATAAAATAGAAATCAATACAATTTTTGATACAAACAACATAGATTAAGAGAATCCATCTTTATTATAATATTTTGTGTGTTGACCTTTTGCTGAAACAAGCGCGTTTAATCTTCGGGGCATATTGTTAATACACGCTTGAATAGTAATTTTGAGCTTGCTATTATTCTGCCACTTAGAATTAAGCTTTTCCACAAGCTCAGTGTTGGTTGTTTTAGGGGTTTTGCAACTTTGAGCTTAAGAAGCTCCCAAGCGTTTTCTATGGGATTCATATCCGGAGAATATCCAAGCAAGTCCAATATTTAATTTTTTTGTAATTAAGAAAAGCCGTAACACTCTTGGCTTTATGGCAAGAAGCACCGTCGTGCATGAATATTGGACCTTCATGGCTCAAAAACTACTTCCGAATTTGTGGCAACAAAACGGTTTCAAGCTCTTTTTTGTACTGGTCCTGCCTCATGGTATTTTCCACAAGTTAAAGAAGACCTACTCCTTTCCCTGATATTAAAGAAAAAACAATTATGGATAGAGGGTGCTTGATTGTTGGAATAATGTGCGCTGGTTTGACTGCTCGCCAAGTCTTCTACGCACAGATTTTGTCTTTTCAGTCAAAACTTGGAAAACGATTCATCCGAAAATCAAACCTGGGAAAAATGCATTTTGATTGATTTTTTTTAGTTGTATTATTTGAAGCAAAACAAAAGGTTAATAACAATAGCTTATTCCAATTTTCTACAGTTGAATGTTTGTACTTAGTCTTGGCTTTCGAGCAGGTCTCATTGCGATAAACTTAACAAATTCGAATTGAACAATATTTATTGCTTTTAGTTTAGCTTAAACAAAAAAGGGGAAAAATAAATACTTGCAATATCGTATGGTGTTGGGCTTTTAGTTTAGCTAAAACAGAATTATACTAGGTTTAAACCTCTCGTAATGCCAGCCATTTTTTTTTTTTTAATGTCATGGTTAAAAAAGTTTAATAAAAAAAAATTAAATTCTAATTTGTTCATGTACCGTTTTCTTACCTACGATTCTTTGATCCAGAGTTATAAGGGTACAAAATTTTTGTACTTTTTTTTTACATTTCATAGTTAAAAAAGTTTAATAAAAAAAAAATAAAAAAAGTAAGAAACATCGCCCCTAGAGAAAGGTATGTTCTACATAGAGTCATTTTTATTTTATTTCTAAAAAAATTATTGTGGTCTATATCCTCTCCTAAAAAAATTTTAGTCTTAAAAGTTTTAAAACTCACTAAAATAAAATATAACGGGGTCCAATTTAAAAAAAAGTAACGGACATCGCCCCTAGGAAAATTTGCGCCCAACATTTTGGCGTTTAAAATGTTCCAATATCTTTGATACTTATCGAGATATGCTATCCTAAATGAAAACATAAATTTGGATGCAGCGATCTTCAGCTTCATGATTTTGCGATCTGTTCTTTGAAATGTGTGTCGTAGTCGACCACAGCAACCTTTTCTTCGGGGACTTAAGGTCCTCCCTAGGTCAATTTTTTTTTTTTAATTTCTAACAGAACTTCTCGAAACTCCGACTGTGACCGCAATTTCATATTGGGATAGGTTAGTAGCCTTTAAAAGTCCAGCTACTTGCCCAACATTCTTTGGAGAGAGGTCAGACCCTCTTCCCATCTTTAAACAATAAATAGGTTTTTTTTTTAAGTTTAAATAAACATAAAGTACAAAAGATTCCGCACTCATACTTAACATAAATTTGTAGAAATTGTAATATAAAACAACTTAAAAATTAAATCAGTCTATTAAATTTTCTTATAAATTGCCGCACAAAATGACCTGAATGAAAGAAATGTGGCGTGTTGCATTTGGTGTAAGCTTTAAAACATGAAACTTATTTTACAGTTAAAAAAACAGTCTTAACAATAAAAAGTAGTAACACTTTCAACTATAAAGTAAACATGTAGACAATTATCGAGCTATGTTTCCGTTTAATTATTTTTTTTTTTCGCTTGAGCCTATTAATATGGCAAGGTACTGTATTATCTTTCACACCGCTCAATCTAACTTGTTTTGAACAGTTATAAATCTAAAGTTTTGAAAATAAAGGCTGGTGTGCCCCAAGGCTCTGCATTGTTTCCAAAACTATTTCTTATCTTTATAAATCATTTCTTGTCTTCTAGCAGTTATTCATTAAACAGTCAGTTTCACTGATGATAATACTCTTAGTTTTTTGTTGTCCTTTCCAGATTCACCTCCTTGTTCTTTGGACATAGAGATGGACCGACCGGAGGAATATATTGAGATCAGTAAATTCAGATATAAAGAATATCGTGAAATAGGGTATTAATAATCGTGTGGAAATTAATGCTCTCAAAGCTCAAAGCTGTCTGCTGGTCTTACAACAGGGGCCTATTGCACCAACTACAAATTACAAGTACAAATTTGTGAATAAAAAAAATACATATGAAAAAAACTCGATTTTTTACAAATTTGTTGAAAAAATGCTTGTAATCACAATTTTGTAAGATGGTGCAATAGGCCCCAGAATATAATCCCTTCAGCATTTTAGATGAATGAAAGTTGCATCAAGAAAACTAAAAAGGTTTCGATTCTTACTATGCGCGTTACTGGCCAACTTTTTATGAACGACCACATATTAGATATTGTTTAAAATGCTGCAAGATTCCTAAGTTTTCTAAGATTTTGTAAGAACTATTTTTCCGTTTCTTATTGGGCAAAACCATATCTAGTATGGCGCATCCAAAACATCACACCTACTTCATAAATGTTTTCTTACTACGTATTCAAACATTAATAAATATATTTGGCCGTACCACAGCTTATAGAGAACCAGGACTTAATGACTTACAACTCTCCAACATTCCCATGTGTATGTCAATATAAATGGAGAAGTCCAACAATTTTCTGCCAAGTCCTAACGGCTAAGATGGGCAGCACTTTTCATGACTTGGATGATTTGTCACTTCCTCGTAAGACGCAGAACAACCCTGACAAATAAGTTTGTGCAGCGGCAGAGAATATAACACAAGACTCTCTGCTTGATAGTCCGATGCTCTTTTGCCAAGGGGCACTACTTCTTCGAAAAATGTTTTGTGCAGCGGCTGAGAATATAACACAAGACTCTCTGGTTGATAGTCCGATGCTCTTTTGCCAAGGGGCACTACTTCTTCGAAAAATGTTTTGTGCAGCGGCTGAGAATATAACACAAGACTCTCTGGTTGATAGTCCGATGCTCTTTTGCCAAGGGGCACTACTTCTTCGAAAAATGTCTAGTGAAACCGGCAGCTTATGTATTCCTCCTCTTAAGCAATTTTAGAGTCGGAAATTCTTATCAGTATACCATTTATCATAACTTCGGACATGCCGTCAAGTATTGAGGTTCCTTTTTTTGTGGTACAACATGAATGTTTAATTTCTTACAATTTCAATTCCAGACATTTAAGGCAAATGTACTTCGTTCTGTCGCTCCTCTTCCTAAAGATCGCATTTAAAAGACAATCATAGCCCCTTTAGTGCTATGAAATTATAAGAAAAGGTGATCTTGCGCTGAAAAACTGAGTCTAAAAAATTGAAATATGACTTAAATAAGCATAAAACAAAAACTTTAACAATTCCAAAAAAAGAAAAAAAAAAAAAAAAAAAAAAAAAAAAAACAATTTAAATACCTGAAAGCCTCGAGTACAAAAGACTTTAAAAGATCAAAATATTTTAAAATCATAGAAGAGCCTATTACCAAATTGAAGCAAATATTTTATATTTAAGTTCAATAGAAAACGTGTTTAGATGCAAAAAATAAGCCTTTTAAAACAGAAAAATATTGGAAAAGTCTGAAGGGGTCTCTGTAGATGTGGCATAGGCAAAACATAATTTTTGAAATTTTTTTCAAACTGCTATAAAAGACTTAAAAGTATGTACAAACAGCCAACAAAATACCTTTGAGAAATGTCTTAAAGATATCGTGGTTCAAACCAATGTGCTTTAAAATTCAATCAAAAACAGAAAGCCTGATATTTAAGTCAAAAATAAAAATTGGCAATTTAAAGAAAATTCTGTTGAAAGTGAATATATAGGAATTTAAATATAAGTCATCTCAATTTTATTCTATAAACCCTTCAGAGCGCACATTTCAATAAGAAATATTGGAATATTCAAATTCCGGTCTTTTGAAACTTGCGAAGCTTCAACAAATTTCATAAGATTTTTGTCGGACTAAGATAAAGCATCACTTCACTTTTATCCCTATATAAAACCACATTTCCTAAAACTTTCCATTTCCTATATAACTTATCCTTTAATGATTGATTTTTCTATAACTTTCACAAACTTTTGCAAAAAAAAAAAAACAATGGAACATAAAATTTCCCATCTTCTCTTTAACAACCTCGACGAAACTTTTGACGTTTTCTAAAAAAGAAAAAAAAAAAAACAACTTTTTGACTATAATTCCACATCTAACTTTTCGACTTTTCTTTTTCTTTGTTTTATTTTTCCTGAATTTGTTTGTATCCTTTACAGAAAAAACAAAAACCCACTCTCTTTAATAACTTCTCAGGAAGAAAGTATTAAAAAGTTTACGGTCACTTCATAAAGGGTTTTAGTTCACAGCCCTTCAGCTTTCTTGTATGGACAAAAAAAAAACTTCTAAATGCCAGTCTGTTTAATGTTAAACAGAATTTTAAACTTAATTCTATTAAAAAATAAAACAAGGCACGATAAATTAAAAGAAAAAAAATATTCGATGAAAGGAGTCACGATGAAATGATTTTAAATGCGGAAGCCATTAAAATAATTTCATTGAACAGGGCGGCGCTTTACACCCTTTCGTCTGGGCCGCCCCACCTTATGTGCAATTATGAAAAACTTCACATTTTATTTCTTTATTTTTTTTAATCTATAAAAACGGACCACAAAATTGTTTTCCCTTGTCCTTGGGATGGGGTGTTTCCCAGGCAGGCAGATGACAAAAAAATATCCGTCCGAAACAAAGTGAATGTTAGATGTCCATTATGAGCGGGACGTCAAGTCGGTGGAGATAATAGTAGCCAGCCACTACTATAGCATAATTTATCGTACTCAGGAGACACGAGGACGAAATTTTATTATGATTTTATTATGGGCAGATCCCAGTCGAGGTCCCCAAGGGTTTTTTATCGCTTTTATTTTGTGTTTTTATGGCTTAATCGTTTTTCACTTCCGGTGGCTTAATGGCTCATTATCATCATCATCCTACACCTGTTGTATGATTTATGTGAAACAAAAACTAAGCTATTTCAAAAATCTCCATTATGAGAGATCGTGCGAGAAAGTGTATCCCTTTTAGATTGCATTTTAGCCATGGTAAGCTCATCACCAAATCCATTATGTCCACCTAGATATTATTTATCTTTCCTAGCTCGACAAAAGCCTGAGGTTCTTCAACATACCTACACAAAGTAATTTTCTGGGCGACAGAATAGTGTGTGCAGATAAGTGCGGCCAGAGTGTAAATTGTCCTTTATCCTTGTGAAAAAGTGCTCCAAATTATGTTTATCTGATAGATACAGACTAAAAAGAAGTATGTATATTAAGTGCACCACTGAGGTTAATGAGAATTTATGGGTTCAACGTAAGGACGTTGTAGAATTTTTGATACTTAGGTGCAAGCGGGGAATTGTAAGGTGAGCGAGGATGATTAATCTATTACCGTAACTGTATGTCAACCATATAGTATAGGGGGTTCAATACCTTTTATCGGATGAATGATTGCTTTGAGCACTTACCTGGAAAGAAAAGAAAAAAAAAATTTTAAAATTATTGGCATTTATGGTTTCAAAGAAGGTTTTTTTTTTGTTTTTTTTTTTTTTAGAAAGGATAAGAAATACTTTAAAAAATTTATTCCACGTTTATGAATAAAGAATTTTAAATTTTCGTTTAATTTTTAAAAGATTTTATGTTACAGCAATTCTAAGTATTTATTTTAACTAGTGTCACCAACAAGTTGAAACTAGACCAACAGACACGTACCATTCTTTTCTCCTCCTATCCAGAAATATTGTATGTGCAAATATTCGCTCAAATATTAAGGTCGTCTCTTAATTTGATTGTTGGTAAGGCCCATTAACTTGTAGCTTGTAAGCAAAACGAAATTATAAAAAATATTTTGCAATTAAGTTAGCTGGAAAGGGATGCTCACGATTAATATGTGTTTGCTAAAAGCAGTTTAATCTATTACATTTCTTGAAATGGTTCTGTAGACTCTATTTAAAAACAAAAAAAAACTTTTTGCCAAAAGCTTCATATTAAGGAATAAAAAATTTTACAGAAAAAAAATGATTTGCATTAAATGCCGTTGAACTGTGTTTTCCGTCAATTTCTCTATCTGTTGAACCGATTTCTATAAAAAAAATAGGCACACAATTTTAATTGAATTAGAACGATGCTAAAGCTGTTTTTGTATGATACTATAGGTTAAAACAACTAATTTGCAAATTTTAATCGAATATACGAGTAGCATCATACTTTCCCTACCCTTTTATTAAAGTTAAAATCATCGAATACCTACTTTATTTTTTTAGCATTGTGCTAGTTTCGTATGACTCTTTGACATTTGCAAACATTAAAAAAAATTCGTGTACTTACTTTTTTACACGAAATGTCATTGTTTTAGGTGTGTTCAGAAGCAATTTATTAAGAAAATTCTTTTAATACGATACTAGTTAGAAAATGTTTTTTAAGAATGAGTTATTAAACTACTATAAAGTTAGCAAATTTTTAAGTAGTATCATACTAATACCTTAATAATATAGGCTGTTTAAAATTTTGCGCCATTGTGTTCAGGAGATCCTTTTTAAATTAATCGAAGTTTTGTAGAGAAATAACTTCTTTTGGATTATAGGAAAATTATTTTTTTTATTCAATATTTAAGAGAAGAGTTAATGAAGTTTTTGAAAAACTGATGTTTTTCCAAAAACAGATTGAAAATTGAAAAGTTATTAATTGTACTTATGTATGTATGAAAATTATTAAATGATTAAAAAAATTTGAGATTTTCAAACTGATTTTCCAACTATAGAGGGAAATATACGGGCTGATGAGCTAGCCAGCCAAGGATCAGCCCTTTATAGCTAACTTGTGGAAAGAGTTAACAACATTCCTCTTGGTGTTATGAATTATTTCTCAGAAACAGAATCCAACAGTAGATGGAGCAGTTTACCCAACTGCATTATATTTAGAAAGACTTGACCTTCCTATAATAAGTCCCGAAAAAATGATCTAATATGCAGACCCAGATAGGAAATAGACAGAGGGCAGTTTCAACATGTACTAGGCACTGGGTTTAAGGTGAACATGCAGCGTAGCTGGCCATTTCTTACAAAAATCACTGTCTTAGTTGTGGGGATCGGCAGGATAAGAAAACAGTCGTTCATTTCCTCTGTAAGTGTCCTGCTCTGGCCAGAATGAGAGTCCAATTATTCGGAAAGTTATTCCTTGACAACCTTAACGATCTGACTGAACTGAAGATCAAAAAGTTGATTTCTTATATTCACGAAAAACTGGCTCTGAGACGAAAAGTGTGTACTCGTCGATTTTAAGACAACAAGCTAGCGACCTTCAGGTAGAGAGGAGCTCATATATTCGACATCATATCCAATTGAACACATAGCGTATGGCATCATAAAGCCGCACTACAGCAATATTTGGGTCACTGAGCAAGACTGTTGACCACCATTTCTACCTTCCTACTTTTACCTTCCTAGCTAGAAGTCCAACAAAGTGATTACTGCCATACGATTTCGGTATGTTTATCTGTATGTTTCTGCGCCTATTTGTCTCTGCGTTAACTGTTCATCAAGTAAAAGCCTTTACGGAAGACAACAGTTTTGTAGTTTTTAAGAGGTCAAGCAAATGTCTGCAAATGAGCTGCTTTACAACTAAAGGATCAGAAAAAACTGAATAAATCTAAAATATAAAAAATTCTTTTGATTTTTTATACCTTTATTTATTAAATGATAAACCCGTTAATGTCTAATTAACATGGATCAACCGCTTGAATGAATGAATGTTGAGAGGAGGTTTGCACTGCAACCTAAAGATCTATTGTATTTCCCCATCCAGAGCTAGATGAGTCTCTAATCCTACTGATCTTCTTACAAGTTTATCTATTTGATGTGTTTGATTATTTGGAGTACCTCCCCAGAGAGGATAAATCACTCTCTACCTAGTAGCATCGCAGACACTTGTTTCTTTGATGCATTAATGCTTTGCTTCCACCTCGTGTTAAGTGTCTTCTTAGTTTACAATGACCTATTATTATTCCTATTACTATTAACTATTACTATTCGTTGATTGTTCAAACTTAAACTGCTACAGTTCATGAAACAATCTTGGCTGTAGTTCCCAAAGAGATGCTTGGGAACTACAGTTCTGGAGTTCTTTCCAGTTCGTGGATTTTTTGACCTCCTCCTATATTTTTTGACTTCGTTTTCAATCCTGTTTTCTTCTATTCCGCAGTATGGTTCCGGCCACATTTAAGGAGTGTACCTTCTCATTTCTTAAACGGGTTGACTGATTTTCTTCAAATTTGGAATATTTATAAAAATATTTTTTGAAAAATTATGTTCAAAATTTTAACAAAATCGGTATACCCGTTTAGGTTCTATCTCCATGTGAAGTGAACTTAATATGTTATGGTATTATCATAATCCTACCAAACACCGCAGATATAATAAAAAGCGCAGAGTCTAAATGACTACCCTGTTGAATTCCAGAATTATCTTTGAGATTCTTCCATTCGTAAACCTTGAAAAGGAACGAGTATGATCGATCAATTCTGAGTAGTAATGAGAACTATCAAATACAAACTATCGACTTATTCGATAGTAGCTAAATGTTCACTTATTTGATCATCTAGTAACTACTTTTTAGTATACTTTTTTCGTTCAATTACTTTGTCACTCGATAATTTTTTGAGATTTTTTTATCCGTCGACATCGTAGCAATCCTTAGACTGAATTTGACAGTTTTTGGCTTCGCGAATAAGGAACAAATCCTATTTTGACGATTACAGAGTATTTCGTTCTTAATGTCACCAGAAACCCCTAAGATTCTCTTTTCCGGAGCTTATCCATAGACAGCGTAGCTATCCTCCGATAGAATTTGACAGTATATGACGTGACAGATAAAAGACAAATTTGATTTTGACCTACTTCTAAATGTCACCCGTAAATTTACTAAAATTGCTGTTTTCTGAAGAATAAACGAAATCTTATTACTTAGCAATTTTTTGAGGTCTTACTCGTACTGAAAAAATAAGCTTTTAAATCCAATGAATGAATTCGTTAGATAGTTCAACTCAGATAGTTACTAACTTTCGAATATTCGTTTCTTTTGATAGTACCTATCACTACATCTAAGCGAGAAAAACAATATTACATCCCAAAATTTTAACAAAGTTAAAAAATTACAAGAAAATAATAACAGAAAAATCACTTTGACTTTCTGGGAAAAGAAAAAAATTCTTTGTAAGATTATGTATTCCGTTACATTGACTTTTCGAATACTCAATGAAAAATTCATTGTCGTAGAGCAAAATAATTTTTAAAATATTCAAATTTTAATGAAATCTTCATTAATTCACTTTTATTTTTTTTTCTAAAGCGACTTCTTTATATTAATGAAATCTTTCATAATTTAATGAACAAAATTCATAGAAATGAAGATACTTTTTTTTTTTACTTTTCCACGCACTTAAGTTATTGTAAATACCCTTAAAATGTTTGAGCACAGTTAGGAAAAAGGTAGAACATAAAAAAAAATACCGATGTTGTTATTTTACGTTCATTCAACGAAAAACTTCATTCAACACAGAAATCTTTTCGTTGTTTTATAATTTTATTACAAAATATTAATATTACTATAAACGCAATTTAAAAAATTATGTTTGTCCTTAAGTGGGCTCAAGGTCAATTTTTGTTATTTTTTCTGTTTGTGACGTTTCGGATGTGATTAGATACACCCTTCTTCAGACCTATTTATTATAAAATTTTAATTGACAAACATTACACATTATAAATATCATTAGTTGTAAGTATATCCATTTAAATTTTGATGTATATAATGTGTAATGTTTTTCAATTAAAATTTTATAATAAATAGGTCTGAAGAAGGGTGTAATCACATCCGAAACGTCACAAACAAAAAAAAAATAACAAAAATTGACCTTGAGCCCACTTAAGGACAAACATAATTTTATAAAA